>JARJHM010000025.1:0-600000 GCA_033356055.1 Carex pumila
CTGCCATAAAAAATCCCTCTGTCTCTCTCTCCAGCACACAGTATCATTTTATTAAACCACAGAGATGAAAGAGTTGGCAATTTTGAAGCGATTTTAGGCGATTTAGAAGCGATTGCTACAGGTATTTTATTTTTTATTTAATTATTTTCTGTTTAATTTTTAATTAATAATTATTATACCCGTAGTCTGTAAATACTATAAATTAGTCTTTAATTAATATTATAATTAACTTTTAAATTGCAAAAAATAATGAATCTATTATACTGTAATTCTTATGAATTTTTTTTTAAAATGTAGTTTGTTAAGGAAAAAATGCTGGTTGCACTGTACGTGGGCGGTAAGCTAACTAAGGGTGTAGATGACGTGTATTACTCGAAAGATGCCTCATTCGGCTTGCAGGTTAATGAAAGAACCACATTTATTGAACTTAAGCAACTAGTATACGAAAAGACTGGTGTAAACCCCAACCGGTATGACTTAGAATTGGCTACCCGAATTGACACACAACGGGCTGGGGCGGGTAGACCTTACTTTGTGAGTTTTCCTATAACAGATGAGGAGTTGTGGAAGGCTGTGTACCAATAATTTGAGTCTAGGGGGGTCGCGATGATAGACTTATATTCCAGGAGGGTTCCCCAGGCTGGAGCTAGACCTTTTAGTACGGCTGGAGCTGGACCTTCTAGGGCCCCCCCTGCTGGACCTTCAGGTTATGACAATTCGGCTTATAACAGCCAGGGGTACCACCACTCCCCTCATGACAACCAGGGGTACCATAACTCCCGTGAGTTTACTGAAGTTGTACCCCTACCACCACCACCCAGACAGACACCCATAATCCCTACATTTTCAGCTATACCAGAGTCAGTATCAATACAGTTATCCGTTAATCAAAATGATACTAATATTGATGTTGATGCTATTGATGCCATACCGGAAAGAGAAATGGAAACTGGAGATGAATACCAAGGAATTTGGGAATCTGATGACTTATCAGATGGTGATGCAAATGTACCAGGTTTGTCCAGGGAAGAAAAATTTCCAATCAGGGGTCGGGGGAATAGGCATCATGTCGCCACATTCAACGATATCACAGTTTTTGAAGAGGCTGACATTAGTTTCTTTGGTCCTCGTGTTGAATACAATCGTGAACTTGCCCCAGGGCAAGTCTATACCAACATAGATGAACTTGTAAAGAAAATCCATGAGACTCATGTTCACGGCAACTGGGAATGTATATTACAAAGAAGGGAATCAAAAAGATTGGTTGTGATATGCAGAAATGCCCCTCGTTGCGAGTTTCGCCTTTATGCAACCCCTGCGGGTTCGGGGGAAGCATGGATAATTAAAAAGTGTGAACCACCTCATACATGCAAGTCTGCATGGTCTGGATGGTCTGAGACGCCACTTATGGGCTCGCCATTGATAGGCAATCCCCATAGGGCGCTCACATCACCGAGGGTGACTGTCATCTCGCCAGGCGGGAGATGAAATGTATGCGTCTCAGGTCGCCATCTCTCCGCTAAACCGTGCATCAGATACGGATTGATATTACTCTGTGGCATCGTGGCAATTTGATACAACCCAAGCTGCAAGAGGCATTGGGTCATCAACGGATGGGGAACAAATGGAATCTCAGACCTGCGGTGCCTCACCGTAAGCAAGCCATCGTCCTGTATTTATTATAAATTTCTAAGACTCAAATCGTGTTATTTTTCTAGTAATATGTACATTACGCATAATAACCACGTACCTCAAGAGATGCTAATGAGACACAGTGCTTAACGTGATGGGTCCACAGAAGAGGACTGAAGGTGTCAAGATCGTGATAGCGATAACTAGGCTCGGCCTCAGACGACTGACCCGCTCCAGTCGGATGCTCAAATCCTACTCCATCTCCAGCCATATCCTCATCAGATGACGGGCCCGCTCCAGCCAGACCTGCTCCAAGCACAGGCCGTAATCCCCATCGTCTAGATTTAGGCATACTACATTTACAAAAAAAAAATATTAAACAATCACAATGTAAGAAGGAGCTTCTTACATTGTGGGACCCACTAATATAAGAGATAAAGGTGTTTACCATACTATCGTAGTCTTCTAAAGTTTTTTAATTGAACTCGGGTCTCGACTCCCAAGAAACCCAAGTGATCGATTAATTTAAAGCTTTTAAACTATAAAGTCAAATACAACCTAAATTGTTGTTGTTAAATGCTAAAAGATCATTTAGAAACAATTATTTCATTTGTATATATCACAAAAGAAAACATATTTTTTCTTTTTTTCTTTTTAATTACATAAAGATTTATGTTAGGCATGTTTGAAAATATTTATTTTTGTTATGTGTGTAACATTTATTATTTTTTTTTTGTAAAAATAGGATTTACAATCTAACTTTATGAGAGTTTCTATTTGTTTTTTCTTATTTTTAAATATTTGTATTGTATTAATAAATTGGATTATATTAATGTGGTATTGACTTAATTTTTTTTACAATTAGTAATAAGTATTCTATCGGTATTAAATTTAATATTGTGTTGATAATATTTTATATGTCACAGACATATTGGTGTGCACCAATTTGAAAAAAAAATATAGATATTATTATTTAAATTACTTATGTAATGAATTACTCAAATTTAACTCTATGCACAATATATTACTGCAATTGCATTTGAGTAAGCTAAGAATTTAGTAACTCAATACCAAATTCAATAAATTAAAAATATCAGCGGTTGACCTTGCGGTCCAACCGGTAAACCCTTGACCCGAAGCTATACCGAATTAATATCCGGTCCGGTTATGATAATATTGTTTCAAACAATGTCATTTCTATTCGCCAAATTTTAATGCTAAAATATCTAAGTTTTAAAAATACTCTTTGATTATTTAAAAAATAAGTTGGTTCTTCATTGATACAATTTTTTTTTTTCATAGAATTTTCTCCTTTGTGTCTTTTCATTTTCATCTCTAAAATTATAAGGTTCATGTAAATCTGATTCTTAAGTCAATTTTTTGTTCCTATATATTTCATTTCATTATTTGCTCCTATTTAATTCTAAGGAGGTTATCATTCTTTTACCCAGAACTTACGATGATATTTTCTTTGATCATTTTTATTAATACCGAAAAAAAAATGTTTTTACCAAAATAACCTCAATTTTTTTTTAAATCTAACCAACCACAATCTTACGAACTAAACCAATTAATTTACAGATTCAACCGATTAATTGACAGTGATACATGCATTATAATAAGAGAATCAGAAATTTATCGGAGTCAACATGCATAGTTTGTTGCTTTAATCATACGAATACTCCATTAATAATAAAAATAAACTAAACAATTTATTAAAAATAATATAACTTACATATAAAATTTGTAACTTTTTTTTAAATCATAGGAACTTAAGCCCTTTTCCCCTTAAATCCGTCCCAATTTGTAATAATATTGCTTTAATAATTAAAGTTAGCACCGATACCCTCCATGCCCTTCCCCAATAAGCGGATTTGTAACCATGGCCCATAACCCATTGCACATTTTTTGTAACACATAAAAAGTGCTATAAACCGGTACTCCTTTTCTATTTTTTCATTCAAATATCATATAAATGCTATGTTTTAAGAAACGTGCATTTCATATCATATATTTTATTTTTACTATTTATAATTAATACAAATTAAAGGCACTAACTATTTTTTTTTTTAAATTTGATCAATCACGGTTAATTAAATTTGTTTATCTTGTGGTCTTTTTCTAATATAGAATAAATTATGAAATTATAAAATTATAAAAATTGTGGGTATTTACCAAAATAACCCAAAAAAAGGTAAATCCTAACTCTAACCCTAAATTTTTATTAATAACCCAAAATTGAAGCAATTCGACAAATTCGATCATAATTTTACAATTCCAAAGCCGATATCCAACCAATTAACACAAATAACACAATTAACACAATTCATTTACAACTAATTTTACATAACCAGCCAATTAACACAATTCATTTACAAATTTAACCAATTAATCATAACCCTAAACCCTAATCGGGTCGCCTTCCGGGAAAATCAACAACCCGGCAAGGTCACAAGCAATTCAGAACAACTAATTCATAACAAGTTTTGATTTAGATAATTACCTGAGAGAGCTTGAACACACGAGTCAACGGGTTGCGGTCGGTTTTGAGATCCTTCGCTTCGCCTCCAAAAATTTCAGAAATCACCAAATCACGGTCAATGCACCACAAAAACACCACTACGAGAGAGAGAGGGACAAAATGAGTCAAAATGGGTTAGAGAGAGAGAGAGAGAGGGAGAGAGAGGCAGAAAGAGAGAGAGGGAGAGAGAGAGAGGCAGAAGAGGGGAGAAAAAAATGGCGACGCATAGGGAGACACATAGGGAGCTCATTGCGAAGAACCTGGCTGCCAACCCACCGAAGCAGCCGGAATGGCAAGTGGTCAGAAGGAAGCGCGGTTACCCGGACCATTGGCGCCCGGGGGCAAGGTTTTCGCCGGAGGTCTACCTACCCAAGGCAAAGATCTACATGCCTTATCAGACACGACCTACCTATGCCCAAGCAGTAGCTGCAGGGGCCACGCAAAACCAGAACCCTCCGGCCAACGCAACCATCCCCACCACCAACCTTACGGTGAGGACAGCTAAGCTAGCCTCACCGCCAACTTCACCGCCAACTTCCCCCCACTCACCAACATATTACTACTCCCCCCATAGCCCTACACCTCTCAGATTCCCACCATCTCCTAAGTTTGGCGAATGGAAGGGCAGATGTTTTAAATGTTGCCGTATAGGCCACACTATCGCAGTTTGTCGTAATCCACCTAAATGCGGCCGGTGCTGGAAGAATGGACACACGGGAAACATGTGTAAAGCGAAAATCAAGATGCAGGCACCTATGCCGGCAGGTAGGCCAAACACTGCTGACCCATTGGAAAGGAGTGAACCGGGTTTTTCGGAGTTACTAACGGGGGCAAGACCTTCAAACCCACCACTCATGCCGGCTGACAGACCTTTTAAGGTCAGGGTCTATGTTGACTGTGATGCTGAGTATCACCACGAGATGAACCGCCTAAGGCAAGCGGTGCTAGTGAAGACAACTGACATTCCTATTAATTTTGAGCTATCAGTTGATAAGGTGGCCGAATGGATAGCAAAGTCCAATCTGATCCCTGAGAGGGAGGTAACCATTGCCTCTCTAACAAACAATAGATTCTTGATAATCATACCAGAAGGATTGGCGCCGGAGACACTAATTGAGGCCATTCCATATGAGGTGTGGGATGAAGGAGTGACTTTCCACAAATGGGATCCAATGGAAGATACAAATCGCATCATACCGGAGTACAAGATAATTGTGGACTTGGTGGACATTCCGCCTCCCCTCTATAGGGAGAAGGAGGTCATTAATGCAGTTAACAAGTTCGGAGTGTATTTGGGAACGATAGCGCAACCTGGCCCGGCAAACATATCAACTTGGACAGCAGTGGTAGCGACAGAAAAGTTAGAAGATGTCCCATACAATGTCTCTATGGTGGTAGAGGGAAGAGAAAGGTTGGAGGCTTGGAGGCTTGTCGGGGTCAGGACTTGGAGGCTTTACCCCTCAAGCTCAGAAAAGTGATACCAAGTGAATGGTTTACCATAGCCGGTGAGAGCTCGAAAGTAGCAGGACAAGGCACCACAGAGTTGGTGGCCACAAGTAATCTAGAGCGGGCCAATGAAAATCCTCAAAGTCAACATGACTGTGTAATTCAGGAAACGGGTCAGGGATCTGAGATAGCACGACCCGACTCAGCTGAATTTAATCAACTGCTGCCACAACAAGGGCAGAGGAGAACAGAGGAGATAGACCAGAATTCGGGCAAAGAATTCGAACTCACGCAATGCATTAATTGCCTTGGTATGGAGGAGAATAGTGCGGATGGACTAGAAATGACCGAAGAAGGACGTAATGAATCTGTAGTGGGTCAAGCTCAGAGGGTAAACCAACCCGCTGTAGGAGAGGTTGTAGCGGTGGATAATGGGAAGGGTGCAGCTTCAATACCGCTACAGCTGGGCTCAATGCCACGCGAGGCAGATGGTACTAATCTAGGTACGAGGTACAAGGCCCAGAGTTCAAGGCCTGACAGGGAAGGTAATTTGGGGAACTCAGCAGGGACAAATCCTGAAGAGGCATTAAATGCAGAGCAGAGGCGTGCAAAGGAAGATGAAATGGAGGCCCAGAGTTTGCACAACTTGAGAAGAACTATAAAGGCAAGAAAGAGATCTAAATCAGCTGGGCCAAAATCATCACATGGGCCTTCAAAAAAAGCAAAGGAAAAGGATATGGGCTTAGTTAAGGATTCAGAAGGATTTTACACAGTACATGTCGCCTATTCTCATTGTAGGAATATTGCACAAGGTTGTGGGCTCAAGGAAAATGATGTAATCCAATCCATTAATGAGGATAATATTCAAAGAGCAACCCAGCAGCAGAAGGGAGATGAATTCGAAGAAGGAGATTCACAGGGCATAGTAGCTACAGCCGCTAAGCCAAACTCGCATCTCCATTTCGAGGACTCAGAAGAGGAGGCAGAGAATGAGTCAGAGGATGAAGCAGAGGAGGATTGAAAGACCTGTAAAGGTTTTTCTTCCCTGTTTTGAGTGTTGTTATTTAATGTTTTTTAATGTATTTTAAAAAATTAAAAGTTATGTCGTGGAATGCAAGGGGTTTGGGAGATGTTAAAAAATGTGAAGTTGTTAAAAATGTAATTCGAAGGTCAAGGTGTGACATTGTGTGTATTCAGGAAACGAAGTGGAATAGAGCTGATATTTCTTATTTTGCTAGTGTTCTCCCAAGTTTTTTTGGTAGATGTTGTGCGGTGGTTGATGCTAAAAATTCGGCAGGGGGTATTTTTGTTGCATGGAAACAAGCATATGCTTTAATGAACTCATTCACAACAAGTCACACGTGTACTGTCATCTTGAAGCACCCCTCTACGGGGGATGATTTTGCTGTAACTTCGGTCTATGGCCCGAGCCGAGATGAAGGTAAATTGGAATTTATACAGGAGCTGAGGAGATTAGCGGAGCACATAAGAGTGCCATGGATTTTATGCGGTGACTTTAACCTAGTCAGGTGGCTAGTAGACAGGTCGGGTAACATGAGGAATTTTGGTTTAATGTTTGAATTCAATGATCTAGTGAGAGACCTGCAACTACAAGATGTCCAATTGCAAAACAGAGATTTTACATGGTCAAATAAACAACCAGAGCCTACCTTCTCCAAGTTGGATAGGGTATTTCTGTCACCTGAATGGGGGCTTCGGTACCCTATTATAACACTCACGGCCTTAGAAACAATTGTCTCCGACCACGTCCCGATCCTGTTGCATTGCAAAACCCCTCAGTCAAGGAAAGCACCGATGAGATTGGAGCGCTTCTGGTTTCGTTATGAACATGCGCAAACGGTAGTGGAGACCATATGGGGAAGTGCCAACCAAATGCAACAGGAGGAAGCGCTAAAAAATTTTAACAGCAAAATCGACCAGACACATCAAGAATTGCGGCTGTGGCACAGAAAGAGGTTTTTGGAGATGGATGACCAATTACAGTATTGTAAGATGTCAATTCTATTTTTTGATAGAATAGAAGAGAAGAGAAAGCTAGATTTGAGGGAGTTTACACTTAGACAAAAAATACGACAGAAAGCATATGAGTTATCAATAAATTTAGAAGTTCGGTGGCATCAGAGATCAAGGTGCAATTGGCTCATGAGTGGGGACCAGAACACGAGGTTCTTCCATGCTTATGCATCGGCGAGGGCAAGGAAAAATGCTGTGCTGCGCATAGAAGTAGAAGGTCAATTGATATTGAACCCAAGGCAAATCAGAGAGGAATTTCAAAAGCATATGAAGGCACTGCTGGGCTGTCAAGTAAGTTCTCTAAACTTTGACCCAACAAAGCTATACATGGAGGAGCAACCAAACCTGGATCACATGCAAAGGCCATTCTCGACGGAAGAAATCGGGACAGCAGTTAGACAATTGGCGAATAATAAGGCGAGTGGGCCTGATGGAATACCGCACGAGTTCGTTAAGGATTATTGGAGGTTTCTGCAAGGCGATGTCATACACATTTTTGAGGAATTTTGGGAGAATAAACTGGACCTGTTGGAGGTTAACAAGGCAAACATAGTTATGATCCCAAAAAAAACAAATGCAGCGATACTGGGGGATTATAGGCCGATAAGCATCATTAACATTGTTCCAAAGCTCATAACGAAAGTGCTATCAAATAGGCTCAGGTTGGTACTGCCAAGCCTAATTTCATCACACTAAACGGCGTTCACTCGGGATAGGCATATAGCGGAAAACTTCCTAGCAACTAGGGAAATTCTACAGCATGCCTATGATCCGGGTCAAAGGGTGGTTTTTGCAAAAATTGACTTTGCAAAAGCATTCGACTCGATTGATTGGGAATTTATGATCAAGGTATTAGCTGCGAGGGGGTTCCCGGGAAGATGGTTACAATGGATACGTAACATCCTCACAACTAGTCAATCTCGGATCATATTGAATGGAGAGCATACGGAGTATTTCACCCACAAACGGGGCCTCCGGCAAGGCGACCCGATTTCTCCAATGCTCTTTATAATAACAGTGGATGTGTTACAAAGAATGGTGGCAGTGGCTAATAACTTATTACCTCATCCTTTATCAAACCGATGCTCTGATCCGATATATGCGCTCCAGTATGCGGATGATACCGCGATCATTGCGAATGCGGAAGCTCCGACACTAATCACTCTAAAACTCATCTTAAGGTTGTTTGCAGATATTTCGGGTTTGAGTGTAAACTACGAAAAGAGTTGCTTTGTGCCGCTAAACCTGGATAGAAGGGCAATTTTGGAAACAATGCAAATCCTCATGTTTACCAAGACCACACTACCAATGGATTACTTGGGGATGCCACTGTCAATAAATAGAATGAGGAGAGCAGATTTTTTGCCTCTTATTGAGAAGTTCGAGAAACGTTTACAGGGTTGGAAGGGAAAGCTCATCTCACGAGGGGGGAGACTACAACTGGTCAAGTCTGTGCTTTCGGCTATCCCGGTATATTATATGATGTGTTTCAAACTACCCGTGTGGGTGATTGACAGAATTGATATCATTAGAAGGGCATTTCTGTGGGGAAAAAGTGAAAAGGAAGGCCGAGCAATATCACTCATGAATTGGCCAACAATGTGTTTGCCAGTAAAGATGGGTGGAATGGGTCTACAGGATTTAGCGATACATAATGTTGCTCTACTTTTGAGGTGGTGGTGGCGAGCATATACAAACACGACTTGTCTCTGGACAACGGTGGTGACAACTCTCAAATGGACGGGAGTATATGAAGCGGGGCCGTGCTTCTGGATGAAGAAGGGGTCTTGTTTTTGGAAGGCACTGCTGCGACTGCTACCACTTTTTAGCTGGTCTACAAGCTGGAAAGTTGGTACAGGAGAGGGAATTTCATTCTGGTCGGATTCATGGCAGGGTCGGCCGCTCACTTACATGCTGGAAGAGGGACAAAAGCCGTCCCAACCAAAGATTTCGTTGCGTGATGCAGTGCCAATTATGCAAACACTGCTGCCGGGGGTATCACTGGTGGTCAATTTAACCTCCGGCAGAGACGAATTAATCTGGAAATGGACGGAAAGTGGACTGTACACAGCAAATTCAGTATACAAAGTTTTCATGATGGGGGGAAAAATTCGATTTGAGCATGCATATATTTGGAGGTTACCAGTGCCACCAACAGTTCGAATTTTTGCATACCTAATGATACATGACAGGATACTAACAGGAGAAGTTATGGCGAGGAGGCACATAGGACAAAACCACACCTGCTTGATGTGCCGAAACTGCCCCTCAGAATCGACAATCCACCTGTTATTTCTTTGCCCTAATGCAGTGCAGGTCTGGTTCGGAGTCTCTGCTTATTTTGGTTTCAGGGTTATGATACCAAAGATGACAATTGAGGAAATCATAGTCACTTCCAAAAGGCAGGCTCAGTTGGAAGGGGATGGGGCCTCTAGAGTGTGGAATTCACTGTTTCTGTGCACATGTTGGATGATTTGGAAACAACGTAACAATCGGATTTTTGCTGGAGTTCTAGCAACACCGGATATCGTAATTAATAGAATAATAGAGGAGACAAGGCTGTGGATGAAATATTGCACCACGGGAAGGATGGCAAATGATGGAAGTTTGATTAAAGAACCTGATTAGTTTCGTTTTTACCTTTGCAAGGCAAGTCAAGAAAAGACAATGTCAGTGCATGCAAAGTGTCGGTGACAAACTGTAGTATCTTACTTTCAGTTTCAGATTTTTTTTTTTTTTTTTTTTTTTTTTTTTTTTTTTAAATGTGGATTGGTTTGGAGATAGAACTTCACAGGGATTACATTCCTCATGGGAATAACCCTGCTGCAGCCTATATTTGCTGGTGTAATTTTATATTTTTGGCATGCACTCCGGATGTAAAACCTTTATGTTTGTTTCAATAAAATCAACCTAGGCAGCCTCTGCCAGGATTTCAAAAAAAAAAAAAAAAAAAAAGAGAGAGGCAGAAGAGAGAGAGAGGGAGGGTGCACCTGGCGGAGCTGGGTGGCGGCGCTGGCGGAGCTGGGCGGGACGGGTTGGGCGTGGGCTGGCAGAGCGGCTTCTGTTTTTTTTTTTTTTTTCTTTATGGCTCGCTACATAGAGAAGGGAAGGGAGCGAAAGGGGGGCGGATTAATTCATACTGGACCGCCCAGGGTCCTGGCGGTCTGGTATTGGAACTGAACCGCCAGTAATCCTGGCGGTCTGGTTAGATTTTTTAAAAAAAAAATTTAGGTTATTTTGGTAAAAATGTTTTTTTTTTGGGTATTAATAAAAATTGCCGCCTTTAATATGAGTGCAGATTCTAATTAAACGGTTGGATCTAAACAAAAACATTTTGTTACTTTAGGTGATACAAATTCGTAAGTTGCACGTATGTGTCTGTATCTGCTATTATTTTATTTAAGAGCATCTGTATTTTAATTTCTTTTTACTTTCAAACAATGTATTGACATTTTCTGTTACTTAATTTGATGTGTAATAATTGTTAATTTTAAAAGTTTTTTCTTAAAGAAAATGATTTCTAATTTTGACGTTAACAAAATATTATAGTTTTACTTGTTCTTTTCTATGTTGCGCTCTCTCTCTTCACCTAAAAGGTTTGTAATCCACCTTCTCTGTTTATCTTGTCATTTTTCTCTTCTCACCCTCCTCTCTATCTCTCTCACGGATTGGAATAAGAACTGAGTAAAGACATGAAGATTCTCTTCATATCTTTTAGTCTTCTTTGCATGTCTCAATTAAAATTTTAAGTGTAAATGGGAATAAAAACTGCGGACTTAGTGCAGTGACATAAACTCTCGTTCTTTTTTTAAGAAAATGCAGGTTCAATTTTTAGAATAGCATCTCAAAGATGTTGAGATGTACCATGATCTTTTAATATAAAATAAAAAATTAAACAAGAATAGTTATTGTTGAAAGACTTTATGTTACCTGATAAGTAAATTATGTTAAGAATAAATATACATGTTATGAGAGCAAATCTAGGTGAGGTTAAAAGCATAGTGACAAATCAGTAGTTCGGATTCGGTTCAATTAATTCGGTTGGGTTAAAAGTTTGATTCTGGAAAATTTGGACATAATTTGGAAATGATTCGGCACCACAAGGAAGTAAAATATTAAAAAGAAAAACAAAAAAATTCTTTTTTTTTCGCATTTTATTCATGAATAATTTGTGATTCACATTGTATATGCATTTTATTCACTAATAAAACATATTATACATTTTTTGCATTTTATTCGGTGTTCGGTTTGAAAATGTTAAAAAAACGAATTAAACGCAAATAATTCACAAATTAATCACGCATCTAGTTACTATAGTTAGAAAGTACATTTATGTTGAGAAATAGAAATTTTGTCTCAGAAAATCATCATAGGCATATTTGGGAAGAAATCTACTAGCTTAAATAATATAACCGTTATATTTTAGAAAAATAGCAACAATCCACAAAAATCCAGCAATTTGTATTTTAGAAAAATAGCTAAGAAAGGAGAGATAGCACAATTGGCTAGAAAAATGTCATAGAATTATTATACCCAAAGGTCGAGAGTTCGATTACCCCTCACGAATCTTGGTAGCTACTACCAAGTTTTCAGAAAGAAAAATAGCTAACGGCTAATAGGATTTTGTGTTATAAATACTCATGTACAAAGGCCAGAGGGTCTTGTAAATCAGAACAATTGAAATAAAATCATTCATCATTTCAGAATTCTAGAAACTGTAAAAAAATTCTAGAAATCAAAGATGCGATAAAACAGATTCAATTCAACACATAAATTAGGACCAAGTATATTAGGTTGCACTTACACGAGAATCAAGATGGGGAACAAAGATAAACTGAAATTGAAAGCAAATACTAAATAGAAAATTAATAGTAGTTACCACTTACCAGGGATAAAGTCAGGTTGCAATTTGCATGAGACGTAAATCGATGTCAGATAGATATAAACAACACATACTTTATGAGACAAGTTGATATGAATGATGAAAGCTTAGAAACTACTTTACAGTAGTTGGGTTGGTGTAGCTACAGGAGTCCGTTTGGTGGAAACGAGAGAGAAATTAGCTCTTACGAATTTCTAAAGGGCCTGTCGGTGAGGAGTCTGCATCGTCTGCATTAGCTCAAAAGTTAGCTCTTTTGAGTTAACACATCTAGATCATCTGATTTTAAATGGAATCAATTCAGTCACCGCTTATAATTTAGAAGTTTTTCAATATTAGTGTGGATCTAGTCAGTATGAATCTTAAAACGGATTGTACGGTCCAAATACATTAACTCAAAAGATTTTTTGTTTTGAGTTCGTCTTTGAGGGAGGGAAAGAATGGCAAAAAATAGAGAAATTGTGGAATTGAGAATTGATCATTTTTCTTTTCTATTTTACATGTATTCAACAATTTCAACAATTAGAATAGTAACACTTATCTTCATTAAAATAGAATAAATATAAGAAATAACTCTTATAACCTTTGTTAAATTTTGATACTGCACCATACACTTCTCGTCTTCATTAAAATAAAACAGATCAAGAATTTTCAGACAAGTTCATATCTTTGTCAATTAATTGAAAATTTTACTTAAAGAAGAAATTCTATCATAGAATTCCATTTATACCCTGAAAAAAAAATCTAAACGATAACTACACATTTCCATAACAAATTTAATGCATTGTAACGTGGTGAATGTTTACACATTAACAAATTACATATTCAATAAAATGTTGAATGAAAATAGTGATAAATAAATTTCTCAAAATAAAAATACAATATAGTCATGCAATTCTCATTAAAGGTAATATTATATATGATAACATTAAACATTAAACAATAATAAATTTAGTCCAAATAAGCATTAAACAATAAACTAAAATAGTATAATAGATCTTAAAATAGCAATAAAAAATAAATTTACAAGAAGCGTTTACAATTAAACAATAATAAATTTAGTCCAAATAAGCATTAAACAATAAACTAAAATAGTATAATAGATCTTAAAATAGCAATAAAAAATAAATTTACAAGAAGCGTTTACAAATTTAATTTCTATGGCTTCTTCGGTTTTGCATATTTTCTCACAATGCATTTTTTATAGTTGTTCGAAGTACATCTCCAACATGTATATCAACTGGATCATTCTCTTCGTCAAACTCTTCCCCGTCCTTTCATAGATCTTATTGATGGTCCAGAAAATCATCATCGTCATTTTGTAATTCATTTTGTCTTATGATAAAATTGTGCAAAATAAAACATGTTAAAACAACCAAACATTGTATCTTAAATTTATATGGATGCATTATCCTAAGAAACTTGAATACATTATTTACCACACCAAATGCCCTTTCGACAACATTTCACATTTGGGCATGACAGTGATTGAATAGATCCTCCGCTGATCAGTAGCAACTGCATCTAGCAACTTGTTGAAATTGTGATAAATGGTACACATGACCACGAAATAGACAAAGAAATCAACCTGTGTTAGCATGCTCTGCACTAGCCAGGTAATATCTCTCTTATGGAACGGTAAAACCACATCATCTCTCAATTACCTTACGTAAAATATTCACATCATTAGCTGATCCCTTACATCCCACTAAGACGAAAACAAATTTCATATCAAAATCAATTGCAGCCATAACATTTTGTGATACAAAGTTTTTTCTATTAATATGAACCATTCACTTTCGTCTTTTTACCAATGGAGAAATGTGCGTACTATCAATCGCACATAAGCATCCTATACAAAAGTTAGTCAATATTATATCACAGTATAATATGCTAGAAGTGATTAAGAGTTAGATGTGCAATAGCTGCTAAGAGTTAGGTGCTAGAAGTGATTCAGAATGCGAGCGAGAGGGGCACCTTAAGAAGAAAAAAAAAAGTTGGTGTCATTACTACATGGTATGATTATACGCTTGTAATCCAACAAAATAGAATTAGGGTAACTAAGTATATTTTTATATATTAAAAGTTAGTAGTCTCATTTAGAGTCATCATTCTCCTTTGGAACTGTGCAGGAAGAATAAATGGGGTGACGAGTGAAAGAATATTAAATTAGAAAATGTGGGAGAAGGAGTTGCCACATCAGCAAAATAAGGGTAAAAGGAGTCATTTTCTATCTCTATTCCGCTCCAATTCTTAATTCCATCTCCCCACTAGAATTGAAAAAGGTGGAAATGTGTCAATTCTCAATTCTCTATTCCAGTTCATTCCAGTTCTGTTTGGCTAGAATAGAACCTTAATTCTGTTTTATTCCTCCATTCTAATGCTGCAAAACAAGCCCAAAAGATATTGTCTAGCCCCATGTTTGGTTGTCTTGAAGGGTGGAATAAGGAGTTTAGTCCTTGTTATTCCACCAATCAAGCATTAATTGAGTCGCCTTAAGATGTCATAAGCCGACCGGCCTAAATTAAACCACTTCACATGGTGGTTTAATTTTATTGTACATTGTGGCCTAACTCAAATGATTATAATAATATATTATTAGTATATAATTAGTATATACTTATATAATTTATATCTTATATTGTTAATATATTAAATAATTATTCTCTTATTATTAATATATAATTAACATCTTATATTTTTAATATATTAAATAATTATTATAATAATATTATAATATCTCATAGTTATTATTAATAATTATTATAACAATATTATAATATATTCTATTTCTTATTAATACATTAATATTATATAATTAGTATCTTATATTGTTAATATATTAAATAATTATTATTAATATATTAATATTATATAATTAGTACCGATTTTTTATTTATATCCAAAAAAAATATAAATTTAAAAAAATAATCAAACCGCCTGTTAATTTCCAAATCTATCCAAACAGGAAAAAAAATTTCTGGAATTTTTTTTTTTAGAAATTGGATCCTAAATCCAGAATAATTTTTTCCGGAATTAGGATTTATTTTTCCTTTTTTTTCCTAAATCCGGAATAATTTTTTCCGGAATTAGGATTTTTTGTTTTATTTTTAGGAATTTTTTTTTCATTTTTCAGTTTTTGTTTATAATTTATTTATTTATTGTATTGAAGTATTACAAATATTTAATATATTTTTTTAAAAATAAATGGAATACTATATAATTTGATTTATTCGAACCACTGCTACAAATAATCTAGATCAACATTTTTCATGCCGGATTTTTTACGGCGGTAAGAAAAAATAATATAATATAATATATGTATATGTATATGTATATGTATATGTATATGTATATAATATATGTATATGTATATGTATATGTATATGTATATAATATATGTATATATAAAATAAGAGGAGGGTTCCAATGCCTCATTTTTTTCATACCTCATCATACCTCATATTTTATATTTTCGTTTTCAAAGTCCAAATTGTCGATCTGAACTGTTCAATAAAATATTTATACTAAAATATGCATGGAGATGAAATTTTATATTTTTTGGATTCTTTTTGCTATTTTTTAAGATAGGTACAAAATCAATGTTTTCGAACAGTTCAAAAAGCAGTGATTTTCTACCCATCTTAAAAAATATATTATATTATATATACATATACATATATTATATTATATGTATATTTTAAAATGTGCATATTTTAGTATAAATATTTTAAAATATAAAATTTCATCTCCATGCATATTTTAGTATAAATATTTTATTGAACGGTTCAGATCGACAATTTGGACTTTGAAAACGAAAATATAAAATATGAGGTATGAAAAAAATGAGGCATTGGAATCCTCCTCTTATATTATATATACATATATATACATATATTATATTATATATACATATATTATATTATATTATTTTTTCTTACGGCTGTAAAAAATCGGGCATGAAAAATGTTGATCCAGATTATTTGTAGCAGTCATTCGAATAAATCAAATTATATAGTATTCCATCTATTTTTTAAAAAATATATTAAATATTTGTAATACTTCAATACAATAAATAAATAAATTATAAATAAAAACTGAAAAATGAAAAAAAAAATTCCTAAAAAAAAATCCTAATTTCGGAAAAAATTATTCCGGATTTAGGAAAAAAAAAAGAAATCCTAAATCCGGAAAAAATTATTCTGGATTTAGGATCCAATTTCCGGAAAAAAATTTCCAGAAATTGGTATTGAAACCGGAAAAAAAAATTTCCGGTTTGGGTAGATTTGGAAATTAACAGGCGGTTTGGTTATTTTTTTTTAATTTATATATTTTTTTGGATATAAATAAAAAAATCGGAGATACTATTATTAATAATTAACCAACTCAAGTTTTCAAAACTTTAGTCCTCCATCAATTTAACCAAACAAGGAATACCTTAAACCATGATCTAACTTTAAACCTCAATCAAACATAAATAGTTTAGACCGACATAAATTGGAATAATCAATTTAGACCTCCTTAATACAAGCTTACAATCAGCTCTCATAATTGCAATGAAAATCCTCTGGCCTGTTACCTGACTCTAACTTTATAGACAGGTTTCTGATTTTTGGTGGGCTTACAAAACCTTTCCCTTTTTAACGGGCCGGGCTGATTGAAGTTCTCTCAATGTCCCTGAACAGCCCAAATCAATCAGCCCGTCATTGCATAACGGAGCCAAACCAGAATTCAGATCTAATGCAATACCAGACAGCGTAAAATGAATCTGAGTCGTTCGTCCTAATCTGACACGACTCTCAAAGCGGAGCCCTGCTGTGAGGGTACCACTCGCTAAACCAGTGAGGTCTGAAATGGCGGGAAGGAGGTCGTGTGTGTCGGCGATGGAGTCTCCGTTGCAGTCGCGCCTTCTGGCGAGCGTGAGAAGGTTTGTCCGATCGTTGGTTGAAGATATATGCAATGGCCGCTCTCCTTCGGTAGCGCTGGATCGCTATCGCTCCTTCTGTTCCGATCCTTCTGGGAACTGCGCTTGTAGCTTCGACGCTCCTTTCGCAAAAGAATTTATCTCCATTGGCAGACAACCTCAAGCTGCTCACAGGCTAGGTTCGCCTTTTCTGTCTTGGTATTTCCAATTCTAGCCTTGTTTTGCTTGTTTTAGTAAGCAGTGTTGTGTTGTTAACTTGTTATGGATTCTTTTGGTTAATTTTATATGCAGCTGTTTTGCTTAGAGTGCTCTCCATTATCCAACTGCTGCTTCAACAAAACAAGCACGCTTCTAAAAGGGACATATTTTACATGGATCCTGCACTTTTTGTAGGTATGCATATTTCTTTTCTTGTGTAATTTGGTGTTAGTTGAACTTGTAAAATTTTATCCATAATGCCTTTGTTTTAGACTTTGAAAAAAAAAATGCAAAAAAAGCATGCATAAATAGCTATTATTCTTTATTTTCAGATCAGGCTGTTGTGGATCACATAATTAATGATATCTGTGTTCTTTTAAGATGTAGCCGTCATCATCTTAATGTGGTAATATTTGACTCTTTATACCTGTCATTATGATTTGTCAAAAACCTAATGTGATCGATGTTTTTTCAAACGATAATTAATTTTGGCTTTTGTGCAGGTTCCTGTCGGAAAAGGGTATGCCGCTTTTCCTTCAATTATGCAGGACAATTAAAGATATGAATACACATTTTCTTTTAAGTTGTGCTCTTAGTTACTTAATTGATTTTAATGAATACATTTTGCAGTGCTTTAAAGTTTCATCTGTAATGCTCTTTGCACAATTGCAGGCTAGTTATGGGTTGGCTGAGATTCAAGGAATCTGACAGAACAATCTCTTGTATAAAGAACCCAAACACTGTAAGATTGGATTAAATAGAATGAAGTGATATGATTGCATATTTACAATTATATGCTTTGATTAATCCTTAATTTATGTGATTACTGTGCAGGAACATCCAATTCCAGTATGTCTTGAGGATGTGCAAGGTATTGTACCAAAGTTCTAGCATTATCTAGCTTGTCAGAGATAATATTGCACACCATTTCTCTATTTGCTTCCTGATGTGCTTTATTTTGGTAGACATGGTGAGTGTTGCACAATACATACTAGTTGTGGAGAAGGAAACAGGCAAGCTTTCACATGACATTCATATTGCTGAGTTGTGATTTATGTTTTACTTTAATTGGATGATTTGCTGCTTTTCTTTTTCGGCAGTATTTCAGCGCTTGGCAAATGATAAGTTCTGTGATAGAAATCGTTGCATTGTTATCACGGTCAGTAAGATACCCTGTTTATGGTAACTTAGTTTGCCCAACTAGTTTATTACCTAAATCGCTGAGGCCGTTCACTACATAAATTTTAGGGAAGAGGCTATCCTGATGTCCCAACAAGAAGGCACGTGTCTTTATTTTCTCTTGTTCTACTCTTTATTTGTTTTATTTGGTTTAACCGATACAAGCTGTAATTTGGGTCATTGCATGTTACATATACAATAGGTTTTTGCAGCATCTTGTTGAGCATCTGCATTTGCCTGTGTATTGCCTAGTAGATTCAGATCCTTATGGGTTCGACATTCTGACGACATACCGCTTTGGTTCAATGGTACCATCTATTTTAATTTTAAACACTTGATAATAGCTTCTGTTACTGATTTTTGCCAACTAGTTGCATTGGCAGCAGATTGTATTCTTTTTTGTCTATCACTTAATATTTACATATTTAGCATGTCTGTTTTTTCTCTATAGCAAATGGCATACGATGCAAAGCTGATGCGGGTACCTGAAATGCAGTGGCTTGGTGTTTTGCCCTCTGACTTCGAGGAATTTAATCTTCCTGACCGATGCCTTCTCAATTTGACACCTGAAGGTAAAAACATTTTGTCTGTACTAGTAATGGTCTAACATGCCACTGTTGGGCCTTCCTTATATTTATAAACAAAGGAACCTCACAAAGGAGTCTGAAGCTAGCAGCGTTTCAGCTTGAGTGGGACATTGATCAGGGTCAAAAGGAATCATTTCAAACCCACTATTCATCTGAATTTTAAAAAGTGGTTCTTGATTTGTAGTATTGCAAAAAAAATGCCCATTATAAGCTCAACTACCGACTGGGCTCATGGAAAATATGAAGTGATTACATTGTCCTCAGTTCAGTTGTCTGTATGTTAGAATTGTTTTAGACTTGTGCTGGGGTAAAAAAAGTTAATGCTGTTCTATGAATCAAATTTCTCTTGTTTGAATACCTTTTTTCTCTGACTCTTAACTCTGATAATTTATGTAATCAAAGAAGCTATACGAAATTGAAAGCATTGGTTTGTCAATGGTATTGGAAGGGCAAATTTGTCCATGTTTATCTTTGAAAATACGAAGGACAAACATAGGGTTTCTTTTGGCACCACAAAACCTTTCCACTCCTCTATACTGCTAGAGTACGTAACTAATGCTAATTTTGGTGTAGACAAGAGGAAGGCTGAAGCCATGCTATCAAGATGCTATCTGATCAAGGATGCACCTCAATGGAGGTCTCACCATTTTTTTTTTTTTTTCTAAACTCAGCACATGTAGTTCCAAGTCTTTTACTTTCATCTGTACTTGTTTTCTTATGTTTAATGTAAGTTTCATATTTTGATTTAACATGGCAGGACAGAGTTGGAGATGATGTTGCACAAGGGAGTCAAATTTGAGATTGAAGCACTGTCTGCTATTTCATTTTCTTTCTTATCAGAAGTGTACATCCCTACCAAGATTGAACATGGGAAGCACATTTAATTGCCATGCAATCTTAATGTAGACGTTTGTAGCTTAGTCAATGAAAATTGCATCTCTTACATATACTGCATTTTTTTTTTCTTTGTTTGTGAATGATTCCTTACAAATTTATGGGAGTTACTTGGTGTAGTTAGAAGTGCTCATATTACAAATATTAAGTTTCTAACAATAATTTTGCTTGATGATAAATTGGAGAGAAGAAAATCTTGGAGAACTCATTGTAAACAAGTATGTCGTTTTACAAAAAGCTGATTTGAAAACCTAAAAAGGGATGAAAGGCCAACCTAGCAGTTCAAAATTACAATACAATAGAACCACCCCACAAATGTACACCAATACCAGTAATAACAGTTAAAAAGCTACGGGCTTTTCCTCAGAAAAAAAACACAGTTAAAAAGCAAAAGTCATGCACAGAAAAATCAGGGCAGGAAACACAACTTTACATCATTGTTTGTTGGACTGAGCCACTATAAGATTATATACTGGCAATGTCACCAACTGATCTGGATCAATTATCAAATTCCTCGAGAAAACACACCTTTCCATCATCGTTGGTTGGATTGAGCAACTATAAGATCATTTGGTGACAATGTCCCCGACTGATCCACATCAAGATTTTCAAATTCCTCCAGAAAAACTGCTATGTCCTCTTGGGTAATCTTCCCAATCTCTTTCAGCTTGTATATTATGAACTCTGGAGCACTGCATAATTAAAAAAATTATGTATGAATCTTAAAATGATCATCACATGAAAATGTTAAATTGCATCTAATTTTTTGGAGTAAGATATGATGCATACCCAACAATATGATTGCCGTCAAAATCAGCTGCTTCGAGATCGACATTAGTAGTTCTTCTCGTAAGCACCCATTTGGCCAGCTTCTTTTGCTTATGCTCAGTATTCCACTCAGCTAGGTAGAAGAAGAATTGCGCTACAATTAGCGTGCTAATTACTATCCAAAACACGGCAAACACACGGCCCCATTTTGATGAGAAGCTCTTGTCCCCATACCCCAGTGTTGTAATAGTTGAGCAAACACAATAGAATGAGTCGACAAAGTTTAGTTGCTCCACTTTCCACAAGAAAAATATACCAGTTGCCATAAGCAGCACCAAAACGACAGCAGTTGAGTAGAATTTGTATTTCGCCTTATTTGTTTCAATAGCTTTCAGCATCTCAGCTTTACTGCCCCTCATCTTCATGTTAAGTGCTTTGAAGAGGAGCGCCTCCTGTTTCTCTACAAGCCGATCAGCTGCTTTATTCAAGAATAGAGCAACAACTGCCACACCTAAGAACACAAAGGCGCACGCAAGAAGCTTTGATACGCCACTATTAGGCACGAGGTCACCATAACCAACAGTTGTCATTGTTACTATAGTGAAGTAGACCGCATCCAAAATTGGGTTAGTGCGTTTACCAGTCATTTGGTTCTCAACAATGTAAAAACAGGTTGAGGCTGCTAGAAGGTAAAATAGGAAGAGCAAGGCAACTAGCTTGAAACTTGGTTCAATACCACCAAAAAGATTTTTGCCAGGAACCCATCTGGCCGGTTCGGGGGAGCTTGAAGGGGTCTCACATGAAGTGGCACTTCTAGTCCGGCGGAACCTTGAGAGTTTTAATTGAGATGATGGTTTCTTTTTTCTGGTATCTTTTCCGGGATTTAGTAAGCTATTTGTTAATTCTTTGTGTGCTCCTTCAAAGTCGGCCATTGATCGGTACAGAATGCCAACCTATGTGGAAGGAAGAATGAATATCAATCAGATCAAGATATAACTTGGAGAAAAAAAATGAAAAAAAATAAATAAAAAATAACACGGCCTGCTCCTATGATACCCAATCAAAATTTCTCAATTACACATGCTGGTTCAAGCATCGGAGATGGGGAACTCACCTTGGGGAAAATACAGATCCAGGCTTCAGTGTGAAAAATTGAAGAAGAGGCTACTCTTTGACTTGAGACCGAGACAAATGCCGACAGTTCAGCATCAGAGATGGGGAAAGATCGCGAGAGAATTAAAGTGGTTACACAAAGATGTGACACGATGGTTATAGCTTTTTCTATTTTCTAAAAGGAGAAGAAGATTGAAGATTAAAGATTATCCAGAGAAGAGAAGCGTGGGTCCTCCATTCTCAACGGCTCTTTTGAGTTCTGATGAGGGCCTTTTAATAGATCCAACGCACATAATTGTTTCTCCATGTTATGTCGGCACGTGGGACCTGATTTCAGAAATAATAGACCAATTCGCCAAAGACCATGTGCAGATAAATACCCCTCAAAAACTTCAAAATTACATATTTTCCTCTAAATTTGAAACTACGTGTTTTCCATCTAAACTTAAAAAACTCACATATTATCAATGTAGTAATATTTGATCTATTCGGCCGAATATTTCTATTCGGTTGTAATCCGAATAAAAAATCTATATTCGGTCTGAATATGCAGTTTAGAGCATATTATTAGTTCAGAGTATATTAATAGTGATAAAAATATTGATTTAGAGTATATTAACAGTGGTTTATATCACATATTGCTGGTTTAGAGTATATTAACAGTGATAAAAACATCGATTTAGAGTGTATTTAGAGTATATTAACAGTGGTTTATATCACATATTACTGGTTTAGAATATATTAACAGTGATAAAAATATCGGTTTAGAGTATATTAACAGTGGTTCATACCACATATTACCGAATAATTATTTACATATTACCCAATATTATTCTTTTATTAGAAAGCATAAAACGTCCATCTAACTCCAATTTAAATCTAAAAGATTTATCTACTGTCTGAATTGCTTTAAGAACTGTATGTGATAGGTCAGCACGAAGCTTAAAGCGAATATGCATGGATATTGAAATAACATGCATAGATCTTAATGCAATACACATAGATCAAAATTGCTTTATCATTCGTGCACTCTAGATCAGCACAAATCTTGAAGCAAATAAACACATATCTTTTGTGATGTGCACTGATCGGACGGTAGAGGAACTCTTCAGATTCAAATTTAAGTTCGATAGGGTATTTTATACTTTTAATAAAGGTTTTTTAAAATGTGTTTTAATACAAAAGACAATAAAATGAGTAAATATGTGAGTTTTTGAAGTTTAGAGAAAAAAATATGTAATTTTAAAATTTAGAGGGAAAATAAGTACTTTTGAAGTTTTTGAGGGTATACGTGAAATTTGCCCTTTTTATTTATTTATATACAATCCCAAAGCACTGATGACAGATCTCAGTGCCTCCTCAACCATCATGACTCACGACTCGCAATTTCTTAATTAGAAATCTTGTGATCAGAATTCGTGCCAACTGTATTTCTAACTTTATTTATTATTCTTAATATTGTAAATCGCAAAAGTTGAATTGGGCTGCGGGCTTTCACCATGACACAATATTGACAAGTTGTGAGTCGTAATAATCTTGATAAAATCTTAAATTCGTAATTTAAATATAATATTGAAATAATTTGAAAACAGTTGGTTGTTTTATGAAATAAAAATATAGAGAGAGGATTCAAGTGTCTCTATGTTTTGTGCTTACATTATATCTTTATTTTTAACTTGTTAATAACTCAAAATTTTGAATTATAAATATCAAAATATAATCGTTAAATATGATCTATGTTATTTTCTCTACATGCTCATAAAAAATTATCACATTTAAATTTTATTTTTATGTGAATTAATAAGTTAAAAAATTAACGTATAGAAATTACCTACATTAATACGTTTTTTCAAGCTCTTGATGACAACAAAAAAAAAATTAAAATATCATAATTTTTTACACGCTCATAGATAAAATGACATGGATCATATCTAATGGTTTTATTTTGACTTTCAGAGTTTTAAATTTTGAGTTATTCAAGCTTTTAGAAATGGAAGCATGATAGAGGCACAAAAAATGGAGGCATTGGAACCGTTCTCATAAAATATTAATATTTTATAATATATTTTAAAAATTATATTTATTTTTCCTGAGACGTGTCCAATTTGATAAATTTAAAATAAATCAAAGAGGTGTCAAAATCTTATGGATATTATTTAAAAATCTTATTATTATTTTTTTATTGTAGGCTGATATTAAAAACTGAGATTACAACAGTTCACATGACTGACAGCATACAAAAACATGAAAGCAACAACAGGAATATAAAGTACAGAAACACCAAATAGCAACCTAACTAATAATTCCATAAAATCACCAGCATAACTAGAATTCTGGAACTCTACAGACCAGTATCATCACATCATGTACCAGTCATGATGCATAGCAGGAAATGCCACAGAAAAACCGGTACCAGAAAACGCTGTAGACCAAAATTGGTACCAGCAAACAAAGGGTACTGAAAAACCAGTCTAACCCAAAGGCCACTCAGTGGTAAATTGCAATTTGATGAGCTTGTCAATTGAAGTCTCTATGTATATATTTACAACAAAAACCTTGATGCAAAGTGAAAAATATTTACAACAAAAACCTTGATGCAAAGTGAAATTATTTACCAGTGGTCTGTATTCCAAAAACACCCTCCAATTGATACCAGTAAGGAGATGCCTACAATGCAGATCAGTGTACTAAAATTAGCATTTTAGTAGGGCACATAGTGACAAATGAATTATTCGGGTTTAGTTCAGCGAGGTCAAAAGTTTGTGATTCAGGAAAAATTCGGGTATAATTCGGGAATGATTCGGAAATATTCAGATCAAAGATCTCAGTTTTGCAAGAGAGCAAAAAAAAAATGTTATGGAAAAAATCACAAATAATTTGTAATATTTGGAAAAAAGTCATAAAATTCGCGAATTATTCAGGTTTAATTCGATCAAAGTTCCGTCAACTGAATAATTCGACGTTCGGTTCAGCATCACCAAACAAACAAATTATTCAGGTTTAATTTGTGAATAATTTGCAAATCTTGTGACTATGGTAGGGCATGCAGAAACATACCAGCAGCACAGTTACACAAACAACCTTACCAGCAAATTAGGCACGTCTTTGACCTACAGAGGTGAGGCAAGAACGCACTCTTGTTGAAATACAAAATTATTAAGCTGTGTATTTTACAATAAAATGCTTAATTAAGTACTATCTCCTATGAAAATTATGCAAATTTATTATCCAAAAATGATCTCTAATTATTTATTATGATAGTTATTTTAACGGCTATTCCGATCATGCTACAAAAAATCCTGCATTTATTTTGTTGCCAAATCTCTGCTGCCATTTAAATTAGAGTTGTTTAATTTCAACATGACAATTTATATCTATTTTAGAGGTACAGTACATGATAAATTATTTTGTTTTTTTAATAAGAAACTAAGAAAGAGATCACTTTCCAACATTTTTTCACGACGAATTTTTTTTCAATTGTTAAACTGTTTACTTTTGTCATTTAAAGTTTTACAAAATAAATTACTTATAAGTAAATTTCTAGTTGACTTTAATATGTTGGTTTCAGGCACTTTTATATGAATAGGGTTAAAATGCTTTATTATTTTCATGTCTCAATCATATTTTACATTTTTATATTCATTTTTAAAGTCTACATAGTTATTCCGATCTACTCAACATAATCTCCATATTAAAAATTGATTACTGACCAAAATTTATATTTTTTTGAAAAAAAAATTCACTATATTTCTAGATAGTTCTAAAATAATGATTTTGTATCCATATAAACAAATATTAAAAAATGTTCCATAAAATATAAATTTGGTCTCCAAGAACTTTTTAACTTAAAGATAATATTGAATAGTTCAGATCGATTATTTAAATTTTAAAAATAAAGATAAAAGTGTGAGACATGATTAGAGTATCGAAACAATAGAGCATTTTAGTCCTAC
This sequence comes from Carex pumila, assembly GCA_033356055.1. Lineage (NCBI taxonomy): Eukaryota > Viridiplantae > Streptophyta > Magnoliopsida > Poales > Cyperaceae > Carex > Carex pumila. The sequence continues at coordinate 26,129 of JARJHM010000025.1, forward strand.
TCTTTCACCATTTGTAACAAAGCCATTTCCACGACATCTCTACCAATTGTTATTTAATCAAAATTATATATTACAGAATAAAGGATAATTTATAATTTTATAATTTTATAATAAAGCTTGCTAGTTATTCTCGGGGTCATTTCACCTCCGATCTAGCTTATAAAAACACACCATTTCATTTACAATTTTAATTTTGTTTCTGTCAAATATCAATTATATATAAATTTGATCCAAAATGACGTAGACACTTATGAATATTGTCATATGCTTTCATTAACTAAATGGATAATTTCAATTTTAGTTTGCCAGAAATATTCTATCGGGCCATGGGCCCATGGGCCTGTTAGGCAAAAGAAAGAAAAAAAATCTAATTCCACCATAAGTGTACAAATAGGTACAATTGTACAACTCGGAGTCACAGCTGAAAGAAGCAATTTTTCTTCCTTTGACCTTTTTTTTTTGAGTAATTACAATAAAAAATTTCTCCCATTCAGATTTCTAATTCATGACTTCTTACATAGAAATTATGTATCTTTATCACTAGACTGAATACTAGTTCTTCAATAAACAACACTTCAACACCACAAAACAAAAGTACTAATTGTAAAATCATGTGATTCACATGATAGCAAGGTATATATATGCTCTGGCAACTATATTTTAGTCTGTCAAGCCACACAACAACACCGGGAAAAGACAGTTCAAATTCGAGTTATTCTGGCTTAAGATACAAGGGCATTACCGAAGGGTTGGCTGCGGCATGAAATACGGTCCCCATTTCAAACTCCCACAAAATTTTAATAAGAAACTAAAACCGGTTGCGAGAAATCTCAGACAATGAACAGAGACAGTGTTCGCTAAGAAGAAAACTTACTTGCTCAATTTAAATTTTAAAATATTAAATAATATGTTAAATAATTAAAAGGTGATGGTGTTTTAATTGATACAAAAATTAAATATTTAAGAAATTTAGATGGATACATTAGAAATTTTCCAGTATTATTTCAGTACATGAAACCAGCAATTACAACACTTTTTTTAAAATTTTCTATATTTTTAAGCATAATATAGTCCCACAAGGAACTGACCTTGTCTAGTTCTCTACTATGACGATGCTTACGAAATGATGTAGCCTTGTTTGTTGTCAAATTGTTGGGAAGGCGCTTTCCTTTCCACCGCTCAGCTCAATAATCAATTTTTTTATTACTTTCCAATAGAAAAATGTTATCTCCATTGTTAAAAAATTTGGCTTTCTGAGTTGATTGGCTTGATATTTGTGATTTTTCAAATTTGATTAGTACCACAAGAAAACCACCATGGGCCAATAAAATTGAATATCCAATGCAAAAGAAATATAACAATAAAATTGTACTTTTTTTTTTTGGGGGGGGGGGGGGGGGGGTTTACTAATATAAATGCTGACTCAATACCCATGCGCATTTTGATTATCAAATGCTGACTCTACCACTTGCACCGGATAGTTTAATTAATTAATTATATAAATGAACATCCATGCATGACCCCTTGCTTATTTTTAATTGTTTTTGGGTACCTAATTCAAGCAAATAATTAACATCCACCTGGCAATACAACTTGAGAACACTTGTCGCCGAAATTTGTATTTATATCATAATAAAAAAAACTAAAACATCATGATTTTGAGAGAATTCCACATCTACCTGGGTCGCCAAATTAATATGCAACTCCATTCTTGTTAAGAGGGATCGGGGCGCATATTGGCTTGGCGGTCTCCCAAAACTCTAAAAATGCACTATAATATTATATTTATTTAGGTTTAGAGGGGCCTCCAAATCAATTTATCTTTCTCATCTCTCAAAAAAAAAAAATGGTTTGGAAGCCTTAGTAGATGTGAAATTTTTTATAATTTGACGTGTTTTGATTTTTTTTTTTTTTTAAATGATATAACAAAAATTTCGGCACTTGTCTGTGTCTGATGTAAATAACACGCAAGTACACGGGCCTTTCTCATTTATTTTAAAAAGGGGGCTTTGTCGGCTGATTTAATTTGGTTTTCACTTCTCACTAAAATACAGTTTCAATCTTTTGAGAAAAGCTAAACATTTTCTCAACTACAACATAGGTGATATTGACACAAAAAGTTTAATTAATTCAATGCAACTTGGAATGTTGTTCATATAAAAATTAGACCATGTTCAATACGTATGCTTGGTGGGTCAACAAGGTAATTAGCAAATAAACCAATCTAGTACCTGTCAGGGGCCCAATTATAAATATCTAACTTTAACTAAAGCCATCCTTCATTTCCGGAATCCGAATCTACTGTAATTCGAGATCAATGAACAGTGATTCTGAAAATTTTGCAATTCAAATTCAGCTGTTGAACTGTTTTGAGATGCGTGCACGAGAAAAACAATTGTTTCGAGATGTGTTCTTGAAAAAAATCTGACGGATGAATTCAGAATTTAAGAGATTTCAGAGTATTGCAGCTAATTTATTTTATCATTTCCGTATTTGATCGATTGTTATATATGAAAGGGAATATATCACATCAGGATGCTTTCACACTTTACATAATTCCAAATATGGAATCTAATTTATATCTTTTTGAGGAAAAGAATCTAATTTATATCAACAAATAAAGGATGCATTCACACTATGCTTTATGCTGAGCTAAAGCCTTAATAATTCATTTAAACAGAATAAGAAGCTTGATATATTGTGCATAACTTTGATAAATTATTCTTGTACCATTTGTTGTGCATCATTTATTCCATCCAACAATATCTATACTTGCAATAAAAACTATTTATATTTATTACTAAAAAAAAAACTATTTATATTTAAACTGTTATACAAAGCATTTATCACTTTTTTATATGATCACAAGAAAATTCAAGTTAAAAGATTTTGTTGAAGTGAAGAACTAGTTTTTGGTTTAGTGGTAAAAACAAATGGTCTATGTGAGAAGCCATGGTTTCGAAATCTGAATAGAAAAATTATTTGTTATACTAATAAGAATATTAAATAGTTAGATGACTTGACCTCCAACTTTTATTCAAAAAGATTTTGTTTAAGTGAAACATAAAGCTTTCAAAATTTTGTAATCCTTGTAAAAACTTTTTATCATTTAATATAAATATTTTTTAATAGAAGTAAAAACATATTTAGAGTGCAGATAAAATTTTGGTTTATCTTGTTTCACTTTATTACAACCTAATTTGGAGGTAATAAAACAAAGGTTTAGAAGGCAAAAAGAGATTTAAAGAGTAACATATATTAACTTTGTCTTCCTATTATTAGTATTAAATATCCAACTAAACAATAATAAGTTATAAAATTTTCTTTTCCTCCTCTTCCCCCGTTTCTCTATCATGCACCTATTTTAAATTAGAATTGCTTTGCGGATTTTGTTCTAAAAAAATATATTTATTTAACAAAATTCAAAATAATTTTTTTGAGGAAACTTATGAAAAAAAATGATATATATGTTTTTCGAAATGTAATGAAAAATGACATGACAAGTTACCCAAGAATTCAAAAGAGAAAATTGCATTACCTTAATGAGTTTTGTTATATATACATTTTTTTTTATGGGCAACAATTATATTGATAAAAAAAAGTTAATTACAAGATCTAAATAACGATAAGAAAAACATAAGACAAATAGATGCAATAAGAGTTTTTTTTTATATCTTAGATGAGTAAGACTTTAGGTGTTATGCATAGCACAAGGTATTTCGTACTACAACATTTGTATAAATTTTAAACTTTGATTTAAGTAGCTTAATAAATTAGTTATATAATAAGTTTGCTATTGTTGAAATTTTTTTTACTATTTTTTATGATTTATCAAAAATATGGCAAAAAATGGCTTAAAGGTAAAAGAAAATTGCTAATATTTCAAGTTGTTTTTTACCATTTTTCATAACTCATAAAAAATTGTAAAAAAAAATAAAAAATAGTACAAATTGGTATTCTACAAGTTCACTATATAACTAATTTACTAAGCTACTTAAATCGAATTTTAAAGTTTATATGATAAATTTTTGAGGCCCAGCATGGAATGTTATACTATTTATAGCACATAAGCCTTACTCATCTTAGATTATACCATCTTAAAAGAAAATAAACAAAACAACCAGTTTTTATTTATTTAGAAAATTCAATTTTTATGATGTTTTGAAATGGTAGACCACACCTTGGTTGGATTTTCAGAGCCATGATGGACCGATATGGTCCGTTGACTGCGAACTAAATTTGGGTATCCATAGTTTAAAACATAGAGTAGAAATTGAAATTTCAGAAGAAAAAAAGAACTAATTATTTAGTTTTATGTTTTGGAGATGGTAAAAAAAAATAAGGGTGTGCTCTAGAGAAGAGAAGAACTCCTTCATTAAAGGAAATAAAAGGAAAATTCGCACAATGACGGACTGTCTACGCTGTTCACCTGCTCCATAAGAAGTGAAACAAAGAGGTAGCAGAGGGAAATGATTACTGTTCGAAGGGGAGGAGAGAGGAGTGTCATGTTGATTTTTGATGAAATCTGTCACCCTTAAATCAGAGTGTAGAATTTACTATTTGGAGAGAAAAATTTACTCGTTTCTCTTCCTCTTCGTCCTTTTCGCTTCCTCTACGATCTCCTGTTTTGAAGCACAACCTAAGAAATTCGCCATCAAGTTGTGATGATAAAGAAGAAAAAACAACATTGGACTGCTGATGACATTGATGAGTATACATGATTAAGAAGTTTGTAAACTTAAACTTTCTTTAAGAATTGCTGATTTATTCCACTACTTGCGTGTTAAGTTTAATTAATCATAATTAACAACTACCAATACATATTGACAATTAAATTACAAGACTTAAGAGATTTTGAGTAAAATTCATTTGATATTTGAAGACTTAATCAGGCATCTATCTAGGGGCGAAATCAAGAAAGTGCAAGCAGGGGCCAGACATCTCCCATAAAATATGTTTTTTTTTTTGTTGGATCTACTGTGCATCAAAGAAATAATATTATACCGCACTCCTCAAACTTATCAAATAAAAATCTCCTAGTTCCGCGTCATCATCTACCGCCCTTTTTTGAAAGGAAAAAAGAAGAAGATGGTTTCTCTCACTTCTTCTTATAACCAAACAGGTCTTTGACAAGAGAACCCTCTTCTCTATTCTGTTGTCGACATGCTGAAATGGTTTTATTTTAATGGTGCTAGAGGCGAATTTCGATGTTGATAAATGGCTACCTTATTGTCGGTTTCCCAGCAGTTGGAAGTTGAAATAATTTATGTCTTCCTAATTTATTATCATTTATATTTTTTTCTTTTTGTAAATTTGATTTTTTTTTTCTTTTAAATGAAATTTGTTGGTTGGCAATCTCTACCTAATACTCAATTCTATTTAATTCTATTTAGATTAAAATTTCATTAATTTCGCATTTTGAACATTTAAGGCTGACACTATAAAATGCATTATCATATTATTATTATTATTATTATTATTATTATTATTATTATTATTATTATTATTATTATTATTATTATTATTATTTTTATAAAAAGTCTAGCTAGTATAATATTAGTGTTATTTCAGTTTATATAACACACTTCAAAACCTATCAAATTGACTTTAAACGACGAATTTAAACCGTTCAAACTGATCTACTTCATTAGTTGTGTGTTTACATGCAAAACTTATAATTTTTCAAATTTATTTAGTATCAAGTAAAGTGGTCAAATATTAGAAATTTCTAAATTAATTTCAATGTATTCATCTTTAAATATTTTTTACCGCTTTACTTTGTACTAATATAACTAAAAAAAATAAATTTTGCATGTAAACGCATCACTCATAAAATAAATCGATTTGAACAGTGTGAATTCACCACTTGAAGTATATCTAATAAATTTTGGAGTTAGTGTCATATGACACCGATGTCATTTAGACGGACTCTTTAGTAAAAGTTGGAGGTCAAATCACGAAACTAATTAATATCTACAGCGGAATTGCTCATTCCAGATTTCAAACCCGCAATCTCCCACACATAAAATATTGCTTTTGTTACTAAACCAAAGATGAGTTCTTGCATTACCATGTTACTAAATTTAGATCATCACTGATATTAGTATTATATTTGGTCCCCATTATATGTCATATCATGATTAATTGGTAGGTAAATTATGGAGGAAATTATTTGAATCATTTGTTGACAAATCATGTTTCTATTGTACATGTTCGTCAACCCCCCTTCTTAATTTTTTGAGTTCTTTACTTAATTTTTTTTAGTGGCTTAATTCTTTAGAATAATGGTTTTTTAACGTAGATAAAAAAATCTCCTTCTTTATTCTTTTTTTCGTTTTATTTCTTAATCTTTGTCCAAATTCTTAAACTATCTTCAAAATCTTATTTGCCTCTTTGAACTTTTAAATAGATAACAAAAAATATTTCAGCCAGACAATTGGTCAATTTTCTCAAACAAAATCTAAATTTTTAGAGCAAATAATTTCTTATGACAGTTCCAAGCAAGCATTGTTGAAATTTTGATTTTAAAATCTGAAATTCGATAAATAGCAGAATAAACGATAATTTTTTTAAAATAATATATTTTGGAGGTATTTTAAAATAAATATGAGCTCAAGATAGAGGCGTACAAAAAGCTCATAGTTCGTAATTCGATTGAGTTCTATTCGGGAAAAAAAAATTGGTTCAAAACAAACTCGAATTGAGTCTGATTCAGTTCGAAACTCTTCTTTTTAGTTCTAAACTCTGCTTCAATTTCGAACTATTTCGGTTCAAAACTGGTTCGATTCGCACCGAATCAAACTCAAACTCTTCTTTTCAGTTCGAAACCCTGCTTTAATTTTGAACTAGTTCGGTTCAAAATTAGTTTGAACTCGAATTGGATTAAGTTCGAAACCCTGCTTTAATTTCTAAGATGTATTCTCTCAATTGAACTGAATCTATTTATAGCAATCGCAATCAACGACATCATATATAGATTTGTGCTAAGTGCTACTACTGAAAAAACATTATAGCATGAAAAAGAAAAGGTTCGGTAGGTGTCGGTGGTCAAACCAGTAACTAATAGATAATTGTCAAGAAAAGAGATCAATCTTGCTAATCACGCAGTTTGTTATTTGGAGAGAAAGATGTACAAAAATTTTCAAAGAAGAAGCATGTAATCTGATGCAATTACCAGAGCAAGTCGAAAAACACTGGAGATACAGCTCAATTACAAGAACTTGAGAGAATTGAAAGCTTAAAAGTTCAAAAAAAAATTACCTTCTGAGTTAGTAGTTTTCATTTGTATTTCTATCTTTGTATTTTCTTTTCATTTATTTTTTTTTCTTTTAAATTTTATTTATGCTCAAATGTTTTGAACAGAATTGTGTGTTTTTTTTTTTTTTTTTAAATTCTGATCCTTGTAACTGCAAAATAATTAATAAAAAAGGGCTAGACCCTATTTTCTTTGTCAAAAAAAACGGTATTTGGGTCAATTCAATGGTATTTGCCTTCACAATTCACAATAAATAAAAAACATGTTAATGTTTTTCCAAAACGGTTTTGTAACAAGCATCACACATCACTTGTTTGCTTGGGGAAACAACTTGAAAAGTAGAGCAAATCTCAGAGTGAAACCAAGCAAATAGTCAAAAGGCTGACAGAGTGGGCTCAAGATGGACCACATAATGAGTGGAGTATAAGATGACATGGTGAGCCGAGTGCAATCATGCCGTGCTTCCATAAGTGACAGAGACGAGCAAAGAAAAATAAGTGGACCTGGGCGGCTCGGCAACAACCCTGCTTTTTACGGGTCCGGATCCCCTAAAGTAACTCAATTTTTTAAGTTTAGATCTACACCGTTCGATTAGAGGCGGAGCGCACGGGGCCCTTTTAATCTTACGGTCCGATTCGAATCTGGCCGACCAGATCTAAACTAAAAATTGAGTTACTTTAGGAGATCCGAACTCGCTTTTTACGCCTTGAGCAAATAAAAGGAAAGTAGCTTACAGAGAATTAGGAGAAGGCGGTTTGAACTAATTAGTCGCACGCGTGTGAATAAAGAAAGGCAGTGGAGACCAGAGAGCAGAGAGCTGAGAGAGGGTTCCTTCCTTCGCATCTTTTTTCCATTGTGGTGTTATGAGCCTCAATCTTATCTAATTAGTTGCAGATTGATAGGCAATACAGCTAAAGCCACCATGGGTATGTTCTTATCTCTTAGAGAGCTCGAAAATATAAAAAGGAAATTTAAATTTTTTCTGTGCAGTACAAGTATTGTTCCCGTGATTCCATGACTAATTGCCCCCAACTTAAGAGTAAGGTTTCTAACTTGCTTTTCATTTGGAATTATGAAAAGACAAAAACAACAAATAACCTAATTAGATTCATCAATTTTGACTTGACTTGCTCATAATTGCTTTATATTTTCGATTAATTTGATTATAGTTGCTAGAACTACTTCAATAGTTTTCTGTTGATGAATTTGTATGTTATTTTCTCATAGTCGATTCTGGTGCTGTGTAGTTGCAAATCAGAATTATTGAAAACCCCTTTTTAATTTGGTACAGGTGTATTATGTACTTATGATAGTGATAGTGATGATGATTACGAAACATTTGTTGAGAAGATGAATCCACCTCGGTACTATCTCATACACTCACTCAATAAAAAATAAGATATGTAATGAACTAATTAATAGGCTTCTTTTCTAATGTTTACTGTTCCTATTTTTTTTATAATCAGGGTTGTAGTAGATAATGAATCATGCCCGAATGCAACAGTTATTGAGGTATGGTTTTTACATGTTTCTTAATATTGTACTCTTCATAATCAACATAATTGCTGGGTAGAGGTGTAGGCAAGTATCATACTTCTGAGCATGTACCAGTTTTGCAGAAAATTTTCCATGCTTTGTAAGTTGCTGGTTCATGAGCATAATTCTTTGAAAAATATTTGAAATTCTCAAAATAATTAAAATAGTTACATCAGCTACTTAGTGCAAGAACCAGAAAAGAAGAACTATTACTATATGCCATTGGCTAGGGGAATTTTTTTTTACGTCAACGAAAATTAAAAGCATTTTCATATTCTTATTCAAGAAAACTGGTTCATTTATTGATTTTACTGTCTTTTCCTCTCGGTAGGTTGGTAGTAAAGCAAATAAGAACGGGATACTGCTGGAGGTTGTTCAAGTGCTAACTGATCTGAATCTTGTTGTTACTAAAGGTTATATTACACAAGACGGAGGCTGGTTCATGGATGGTACTGTACAAAGTTCTGTTGTTCTTTAACATTATTTACAAGACCAAACTTAAAAAAACATTATTCAACAAGACCACAATTAATGAAAGATTTTCTCTGCTCTTTAATACCAGTTTTCAGTGTGACGGACAAAGATGGAAATAAGCTAAAGGACCAAACAACTATTGAGAAGGTTGAAGGCCACATTCGTAAGGTTGCAACACTTGGTTGTTACTTTGCAAAATATTGAATAAAAACAAAAAAAAAATATTATTTTATGACACTACTGATGTAACCCTACCTGAAATTTTAAACAGTCACTAGGCGCGGATTCATCATATGTGCCATCAAAGCGGAGATCAGTAGACGTGGCTACTTCAACAGACTACACAGTAATAGAGCTAACCGGCAATGACAGGCCAGGATTACTTTCTGAAGTGAGTGCAGTGTTGTATGATCTGAATTGCAACCTGGTCAAGGTCGAGATATGGACCCACAATACCCGTGCTGCTGCTATCCTTCATCTCACTGATCAATCCACCAACTCCCCTGTCAAGGATTCTGATAGACTTTCCATGATAAAAGAACGCCTGAACTATGTGCTCAAAGGGAGCAACCTCTCTAGAGGAGCCAAGACTGATGTGTCTGTGGGGTGCGCCAAAAATATGGAGAGAAGGCTCCATAAGCTGATGTCTGACGATGAAGATTTTGAAATTGACGGTCAGGATGTTGCAGGAGGCAAAACTAAGAGGCCTAGTGTGACTATTACGAATTGGAATGACAAGGATTACTCGGTTGTTACTATAAGGTGTAAAGACCGGCCTAAGCTTCTGTTTGATGCTGTGTGCACCTTGACAGATATGATGTATGTCATTTTCCATGGCAATGTTGCTGTTGAAGGTTCCGAGGCATATCAGGTATCAATCTAATTTATTGATTGATTTGGCTGATTTGGTGTTGAAAGAGAGAAAAGATAAAGCAATGGGTTTTAATGTGCTTATGGTTAATTGCTAATACAGGAATTTTATATTAGACATGTTGATGGTTCAAGAGTCAAGGATGAAGATAGAGAGCGAGTAAAACACTGGCTCAAAGCAGCTATTGAGCGTAGAGTATATGAGGTAAAGCAGACCCCTAAATTAGGTTTCCTTGTTAGCTGCCATTTATAAATTTTTCCAATTAGCTGCTTTATGTTTCCATTGTCTTGTTATTTCTTTTTCTGTTTTTTCTGTTTTAGGTTTTCCTTGTTTAATTGTTAATCACTGAGCATATTTATCATTTTTTAAATGATAGACCTGTCCATTTTAAGCATCTTAGATTTTGCAGTGCTGCCCCCTGTCCGCCCTCCTTGGAAAAAAGGGAATGTGGTTGATGAAATTTTGGAATGTATAGAAGACTTGTTGAACCTGAAATGCTTGCGCACTTTCCTTTTCCTTTTGTTTTCTTTTGGGGGCTTTTAGGTTCATTTTTTTTGAAAAGTAGTGGGTTACCACCGATTTCATATATGAAACCAAAAGTATTTCTTAGCATGGTATCCAAAATGGAGACCAAAGTAAGAAATAGAATGTCATACAACAAAACAGAGATAAAAGAAATTAAAGAGACAGCCATGCATACAAAACAGACATTGAGAAGCAGAGAAAAAAAACTATCCAAAAACTAGAAATTAATAACAAGAAACTACGCCAAGGCTTCCCAGTCAACTCCATCCTCTTCATTTAGGTCGTCTCCAAACATTGGACTTAGGGGGTTGCCACTGCCACCATCCCGAGGTGTAATGTTGGGTGCATCTGTCAGAGACGGCAGCGGGTCCACTGTGTGAGCAGTGTCCAGGCTACTTGACTCGTCTATCAGAACTTGGTCTGGGAGATCCTTAAGATCAGATGGCATCATTAGACTTAATTTTAATAAAGAGTTTTTCGGAATAGAGGTGCACCATAGATGTGCTAAGGAAAGAACCTTAGCACCAATTGATTTAACAGGTAATGGGGCTTTTAGGTTCATTGATAACCAGATGCTATGCAAAAGCACCTCTGTTTTATTCACAACAATATTTTATTCTACTTGCATGCAGAATGAAATGTCATAAATTTGATAACAATTGTTTGCTGAAAGTCGAATAATATATATATATATATATTTGTAATTGGAGAGATTTTTGCTAAAATATTTGATCTATTGATAAAAGGGTAGAGCAAACAATGAAAAGAAAGGGAAAAATATGTTTCCCTCAAAAAAAAAAAAAAAACGGGAAAAAGATGTCAGGGGTTTACAAATCTAATAATTAGCAATATTGAGTATGATCAGGATATTTATGTGTTATTTCTTTCTCATTTTATGAAGAGCTAAGCTAAATTGTTTGCAGGGTCTAAAGCTGGAACTGTCGACACCTGACATAGTGGGGCTATTAAGTGAAATGACCCGCATCTTTCGTGAGCACAGCTTGACTGTGACCAGAGCAGAGGTCTCGTCAGGTGAAGGAAAAGCCATTAGTACTTTTTATGTGCGTGACAACAATGGAGACATAGTCATGCAAAAGACAATTGAAACCATTAGAGAAAAACTTGATCTAATAGTCAAACAAAAGACTATTAGAGAAAAACTTGATCAGTCCGTCTTACATGTTGAAGGTCAAATTGAGCAAACAAGTAAGTGTACTAAGCGATCTCCCATAAATTTCCTTTTTGGTGAATTGTTTCGGGCCATGTCTTTAAACTTTGGCCGACCTGGTTTATAATCAGTTACGCAACCTGTCGCTCGGTTCCCTATTTTTGATGGGGAAAGGAAAGCCGATGGGTGATGTTACTAGTTGTAAATATTGTAGAAATTATCTGATGTGTGTATATATAAATGTACAGCTGTGTATAGATAGCCATAGTTTGCAGTACTTAGTTGTAACTTGTAAGTATGATCATTGTTGTTGCAACTCTAGAAGCAGGTATTGAATGCTTGTCTAGATTTAAGTTTAGTGGCCTAAGTTATATAATCAGCTTCCCTCACATTCTTCTTTTCAAGTTTAACAACACAAAATTGAGGCTTACTTTTAGAGAATCAGTTACTTGAGTTTCACAAATTACTAATTACATTCCAGTTTTATTAGAAACTTAACAAAATTATGGCAAATTCTTGTTTTAACAGAAATGCAGAATAGAATAAACTCTTCCCTTTAACTGTCTTTTATTTGCTACTGTCAGGATTTTTCTGTCAGAAGGAATATGAAATTTTCTTAGCAGCACAAAAGTAATGTCGAGACTAGTAATCAGAAAAATAAATAAATAAATGAGATGAGTAAATTTCCTCAAATTCATTAAGAATTACAATGAAAACTCAGACAATCAAATTAATATCTTCATTTATCTCTATTTTTTGTATCATATAAAGAATGTTATTTATCATTTAATGATTTTATTTAAGTAAACATGACTTTATTCTCTATTATAGGGAGAGGAGGATAACCCTTATAATAATAACAATAATCATAATACTACAACAAATAATCAACTTATTTGATGATTTTTTTTTTTCCTTTTGTTTACCTATTAGGCAACATAACAAAAAAATATTTAAATGTACCGGTAAGAGAAAAGATCATAGGTATGTAATCAAAGAATGAGTTTTACATTTATATGATAATAAGTTGGTCTATTTTTTATTGTTGAATAATTATTTTTCTCATTGGTCTATTTTATTTTTTATGAGAATATTTTTTTATTCTCTTATAATATGTTTCTTTTACAAGTTCCAACGAACGGAAACAATACTAGTAAATTGATATTATTCTAACGAAAATACCACATGAAACAAGTTTATACTAAGAGATCGTGGGTAGAAGTAATTCAAAGAAAAACGGAGATTGAATTGAGACGCTGGAGAAATAGACGGAAAGAATGGTCAGAAAGCAAAAAACAAAAAATATGTAGCATGACCGGAAGCAATGATCCTGGCCCCTTCGGAAATGCTAACTTTTTTTTGAAGGATCCTCTGAAGTAATCTAAATTTTTATTTTGAATCCCGAACCGTTCAACATGCTTGACAAAAATATAAAGGGACCTTTTGCATACTAGGGTGACAAAAAAGTTCATAGCTCGTGACTCGATCGTGATTCACACTTGACTCATTCACTAACAATTCGCTTGTTACTGAATGGAGTTGTTAACGAGTCAGCTCGTCACTAGCTCAATTCAAAATTAACGAGTTCAAGCCAGGACCTAGCTTGCTCGCGAGCTAACTCGACTAGGTTCAGCTCGATCCAAAAATTTAGTAGAATATATTTTTTTCTTAAAAAAAGATTTAGCCAGACCCAGCAAGCTGGCTCATCAGCTCGCGAGCTAACTCAAGCTGACTTGTCACGAGTTTAAGCTGAGGTTTTAACTTGAATGTTCTAAATCTAACTTGCTTGGTTGTAACTCTGTTTAGAATTAACAAACTAAGCTAAGACTTAGCTCGGATCAAGCTAGCTCATTGACACCCCTGTTGCATATCACCATGGATCAGATTGAGACGAATTTTGATCAAAATCAAAATTTGTGTTACTTTTAGGACACAATTTAATTAGTTAATGCATAAATATACAAATTGACAAAAAAAATCTCAAGATATTGTCTACATATTTGATTAGATTTTTTTTTATCTAAGTAAAAATTAGACATCAAGTAATCCAACTATTTAATATTTATAAAGATTTTTTTTTTCGGATTTCAAATCTGTAATTTCTCATACATAAAGTATTACTTTTACCTTATGTTACCCCGATACGCCAGTTTATGCCCTGTACCCGTATCACATACATGCGTATCGGATACGGATACACACCCGATACGCTAGCTGGCGTATCACAGTATGTGGTGTATCCTTACTCAGTTGATATGTTAGCTGGCGTATCGCATGCATTTTTTTCAGATTTCAAATCTGTAACTTTTCATATATAAAGTATTACTTTTATCCTATGTTATCCAAATACGACAGTTTATGTTTGTACCTGTAACACATACATGCGTATCAGATACGAATACGCACCCGATACGCTAGCTGGCGTATTGCAGTATGTGGCGTATCCTTACTCAGTTGATACGGTCGGTCGCCGATACTCTGTTGAAATGAATGGATACGGCAGGATACGTGCGGATACGATTGGATCCAACCATTAACGCCCATGAACCCCGCCCACACCAGTGAGCCAACCCTGAACCGCGCCCACGAATCGATCCGCACCCATGAGCCGAGCTTGTGAATTGCTCTACACCCGTAAGCCGCGATACACCAACATAGCAAATCTGTATTTTTTCTGCGCTCCGCAGGGTTCGAACTTGGGAAGCCTAGCTGAGAGAATCTTTTACCACTCCACCAGAGTTTGGCTTGTATCTTATTGTAGTAACTTTATTATTTAACCTATACTTAGATTAAGTCTTTAATTTTTTTTATAGCTTAATTCAGTAAATTAGACTTTTGTAATATATTCACCTATTTAATTAAACTTTTTATGATTATTTAATTGCAACATATAAAATAATAAAAAAATAATATATATAGACATATCATATCCTATATTTTTGAAAATTACCGTATCGGCGTATCCGTATTGTATCCGATACGATACCCGTATCCGTATCCATGCAACATAGCTCTTACCACTAAATAAAATATGATTCTCATATTCGATTAGATCTTTTTTGTATTTTCTTATCATCTTTCATTATGTCTCGCCAGGAAAGCAAACACATCAAACATTATTTTACACTTAATTTTCTTATTCATTTTGAGTTATTATTAGGTTTGAACTTTGACGGTTTGGATAAAAAGGATCCACTGTTGATGGAAAATTGGAAAATTAAAAAGAGAGATAAAAGTGGGGTGGATTCAATGACGGTTACAAGGGTTACGCGAGCGAGAGGAAATGAAGAGCTTCTCTCTACTTTGGGCAGCTTCATTACAAGTCAGATCAAGTTCAACTAAATTGCTAGTTGATACTTGAACTAGGTAGATACTTGTAATTTCTTTAAAAATAGCAATCTGTATGATGAGAAAACAAAAATAGACTAATCTGATTTGGAATAGGTCTAAATCATAGTGACTAACTATCCAATATAATGTCGTACTGTTGCAAGATAATAATATATCTTGCAGCGGAAGTCTCTTAAATCGAAGTGGTTGATTTTATGTTTGTTGAATTTTCAAACCGATTGATTCGAAGTATGCGTCGTTTTTAGATTACCGTCTGGAGATAATTACAGTTTGTTGAGCCTATCCCTCTATCCACAATCTAAATGTTAAATGGCTCGAGTTTTTTTAATATGTGGATTTAATTTTCTGGAACGGAAAATAAATTAATTTGTAAAATTAAATATATAATATATAACAAATAAGAATCTCTCTAATAATATAAGATGTGAATTCTACTTGTTTCTGGAATCGACAAATCGAATGAACTGCACAGGAAACATTAGGACCATGACCCGTTTCATCTGTTCTTTGACCCGCCAGCACACAAGCAAGAGTGATTATTCGGATCTGGTACAATTAGGAAGGACGCGCTCACTCCTTCCCTCTTCCACTTCTGCAATTCTTATTTTAGTCATATCATATCTGTTTTAGATCCAATTTGATATGTTTTCAAACACTATCGATCCATTCTCTATGTAAAAGATCAACATGCATTCATTATTCAAAATATCATTTTCACATATTTTTATTTTATTTTAATCCAACAAGTACTAGTAACAAAAAGTCAACCCCATGAAAAATGGAATAAAGGACACTAATTTGATCAAATTTATTTGGTTGTGACTTGCGCCTCTCAACCTAAACACCTTGTTTGGATGGAGAGTAGAGGAAGGAGAATTCACATCCTTTCCAATGTCTAATAAGGGAATCTTTTACAATTACTAGAACTGGACCGTTCTTTTTAACTTTGCACAAATCTCGAAGCCCAAAAATATTGCCTCCTACGGTGACCTAAATCTCAAACCATAAAGTGAGGGTGATCCTCTGCAATACTTGAGAGGATACAGATTTAGAGGAAGGAATGGGAGGTGAATAATAGAAGGGAATGAAATAAAATAGAAAGGAAGATTAACGTATTTAAGTTTTTCGTGTTTGGATGATTAATGAAGGAAAATAAATTTAATTTTTATTTGTCTTATTTTTTGTTTGATTGATTAAGATTTAGAAGATTAATAAGAAATTTGGTAGCTGTTTTAGAAATGTGATAAAAAAATTGTATGAGAATTATATATGTAAAATATATGGTTTGACATTTGTGTTATTTTTTCTAAAAAATATTTACTACAAAATTTCTTTTCTATTCGTTGCACTTCAAATTGATAGGAAAACTGATTCTATTAGTTACAATAAAAGGTTAAACATTTCACCTCATGTACCCTTTAAACATGATTCGACAAAAAAATTTATTTTCTTTCCATTCTCTCTCTCTCTACTCTCCATCTGAACAAGGTGTAATTCTTGCCCAAAAATAAAAAAAAAATAAAAATCCAATATTCATGAATTATAATTTCTTTATTTAGATCTCAGATAATTTTGTTTCTTTACACCAGCCTGCCCTAAATGAACTTCTTTCTATCTTTGTTTTAAACTAAATTACATTAGTAATAAAGAAAACATTTCTCATATTAGCAATGCAAATGGTTAATCTTGTATATTGGAAATCATAAATAAGGAATACAAGTTTATTCCTTTAACCCGCATAATCGATCATAATTACATAATCATGATTACAATACAAATTAAACACAAGTTACTTTATCCTCATTCTTCAAAAAGTAATCTAAATGAAATATAAATTACTAAAAAAAATCTCTCAATTTGTTATAAATTTGAATTAATACGAGGCTGCACACGTATATTTTTTTTCTCTAGAAAAAATGTATTTAATATTTAAAAGTAATTTTTGTAATGAGGTTCTGCAATTTTCGCGACTAAATATTCAAATGTCTTCTGACCATTTATATTGTAATAGAGAAATTAATTGAATAACAATAAGGAATGTCTAATATGAAAAAAAAAAATATTGAAAATTTTGTACCGCTCAAATTTTGCATTATATGGATATAAGTCACAAAAATCGGATCCCTCAATTGTCGTCTCCATAAAAGGAAACAGATCCAACCTTTTTTTGGTAATGCATCAAATATCTATTTAATAATAGCACAATTGATTTAGGGTATGTTTGGATTAGAGCTAGAATAGCGAAATTTGAGAATAGCAAATAAGAATAGAGAAAAAAAATACTAATTTTTAGATTAATGTGAAAATTGTGCTATTCGGATTAGTGAAAATGTTATTTGGACTGTACATTTGAAATAATGAATAGTTGTAACCGATAAATAATAGTGTTAACTAGGTACCAATTAAGAGAAAATATAGGCAAGTGAGGTTTTAAACGAATTGTCACAATGTGGAGATAACATAAAGTAATATCGATTTTGTCATTTCGGGAGTGTGTTGACGAAAATCCAAGAAAAAATTATTTTTCTCTCTCTTTACATTTTCGAATAGTAATTATTCCAACATTTACAAGGAATACAGAATAGCAGCTATTCTAACTATTCTGAATAAAAAAAAAGAAAAGTTGTTTGGATGCACATTGCTATTCTGAATAGTCGTTATTTTATAATAGCCTCTATTTTTGACACATTCAAACATATCCTTAATGAAATGGACTTTTGTCTTTTTCAAAATATTAAAAAAATAACAGCACAATCATTTTAAAATAAAAATAGAAGGTATTTATAATAAAAAAATAGAATAAAGTAAAAATGCCTCACTATTTTATTTATATTATAAGACAACAATCTAAGAGTTCAAATGTCTTTATTTTTTGTGCCTCCATCATATCTCTATTTTTAAGAGCTTTAAGAACTCAAAATTTAAAACTTAAAAGTCAAAATAAAACCGTTGAATATGATGTACATAATTTTATCTATGCCATAAAACAAATTATAATATTTCAACTTTGTTTTGGTTGTCATCAAGAGCTTGTAAAAATATACTAATATGGATAATTTTTAGACGTTAATATTTCAAATTATTGATTCACATCAAAATAAAATCAAAATGTGATATTTTTTTTATGAGCACATAGAGAAACTAAGATATATCATATCTAACAGTTTTATTTTGACATTTATAATTTAATGTTAATTTATTAACGCTTCTAAAAATAAAAGCACAAAAAATAGAGACATTTGAACGCTCTTCTATTTAAAGTTATACTTATATTATATTAAAAATAACAAAAACAAATTTTACTGAATTATTTTTTCCATTTCCGAATATAACAGGAAATTGAACAGGAATCCTCTCCATTACTGTAAAAGATTTCCTTCACTTTACGGTTTAAGATTAATTCCGAGACGCTTTGGGATTCAGTCTAGCGTGGGAGCATTATTATTTGGTTTTGAGATTCGTGCCAAGTTAAAACTAACGGTCCAGATTTAACAATTGTAAAAGATTCCCTATTACAGTACCGGGGAGGATGTGAATTCCAGGAAATTGGGACTCCAATACGACGTGTGGTCGTGTGGACCTGGTTCTGTGAGCCGGGTCCAGGAAGCTAATGGTGCCTGTCTCGCTAGTCGCTAATCGCTATAATGCGCTTCGACAGTTTCCGCTAGTAGCACTTTCTCTCTCTCTCTCATCCCCGCGAGCTCGCAGACGGCGTCAGAATCGGATTTATAAGACGGAGAGCTTCTGCGAGAAGACCAATCTTCTTCGTCCTATTTCCGATCTCTCTGGATTGATAACCCCTTCTCAACTCGGTATTTTCTTTTCGGCATAGTCTATCCCTAACCCTAATTTTTTCCCCCTTTTCCGATTCAATTTCAAATTCCGAAATTGGGTTCTCCGCTGAACGATTACTGTTCCATTGACTTTTTTTTTTGCCTTCTTTTTTGGTAATGAAGGAGCTTCGTTTGAGAGTCAGGGTTTAGCCTCTTCGAAATTGAGTCCGATTTCTTCCTTTATTTAACTAGTTTTTCATAGTTTAATCTCTCTTTAGTTTCTAATTTCATTTTGGAAGGTTTTATCTGATAAAGCTGCATTCTTTTTCTTACTGCTCTGCCTAGTGGTGATTCATCTTTAGATGCATAAACAAGGAACTTTTGAAAATGTTAAGGGGTAAATTACAACAGAACATGCAGTCTAAGAGTGGAAATCTTGGAGCATGTCAATCCAGGGATAATTTCGGGGACGTGGAAATAATTGATTTGGATAGTGGAGATGCTGATGTTGAAATCATCGATGCACCAGGGTCCTCTCATCAGGGCTCAAAATTTGTCAGAAAAGAAGCAACTAGTTCCCCCAATTGTGTAATTAGTATAGATGACGACGATGATGATGACGAGAGTGGTACTGATTCCCATGCTGAAACATCTGGATGTCGGTACAGTCGTCCTAGAAATAGATACGGTCTAGATTTTACATCAGAGACTGAATCTTTTGCAACTGGTTCATCTGGATCGAAAGATAGTTCTGGAGTTGGGTTTTCAGAAGGGGAGGGTTCTGATTGTGAGATTTTAGATGACTCTTCTGGAAGCATTCGCCAAGAGTGGGAGCGGGCCCACTCCAGGAAAACAACGCCACCAGACAAAGTTGAAACCACCCCTTGTGATAATGTGGAGCATCGTTCGAATAAGTCGTTTGAGGATAGATTTAATGATTGCTTTGGTGACTGTTCCAGTTCGAGAAATAAGTTTGGTTTGCATGGAGATGGTGGCGCTTGTAGTGCGCCAAATGCTGATTCAAGTGAAAACCCATCTAAAGAGAAAGTCTCATCTAAAGGGAAACAGTATGGGAGCTTTGTTCCTGGCATGTTTCAGGAGGAAATTAGGGAGAGAGTTTTTCCCTATTTTAGTTTTAAAGGCTGCTCTTATAGAAAAGGAAAGAGTGTGTTCTCTGATAATGGTGTTAGAGCTCCAGAGAAAATGGTGGTGGAAGAGGAGATTGCTGAGGAACCAGAAAATGGTGTTAGGTCTCCTGAGGAGATGAAAGAGAATATTTCCGAGGAAGCAAATAATTGTGGTAGGCCTCTGGAGAAGATGAATGTTGAAGAAGAAAATGTCAAAGAAGCTTCTGTTGGTATTGCAAATAGGATGAATGATGAGAAGGTGAAGGAAAAGTGCAAGCCAAGCAGAGATGTTGAATCTTCTCTCATGCAGAATAGTGCTATGGCTTCTGAGGCGAACAATCATTGTGAGAAGATTGGAGAGGAGAATGCTTTGCTCTGTGTGCATGAGGCTAACACTGAGCCTGAGCATGATGAATGTTTGCTTGGAGAACGAGAAAAGCACAAGAAGTCTGCCGAATACCAACGCGCTGCTGAGTTAGAGCAGGCATCCAGACAAGAACAGCTACGCATTCAGGTTGGTATAGTCCTTGGACATGGGTTTAACAAATTACTGACATGAAACATGCATTTGGGGAACTATTTATTATTGAACTCCTAAGAACTTTTGTTTTACGTCTTGGGTTGTCAAGCACCTACAATTTATATGGTTGTTGAATACAGTAATGTTAATGACGATTGGGTTAAACTAATATGGAAGTATTAATGATTGAGAAAACTCTAATGTTAAAAAGTTTGCTCTGTCCAAATTAATATGCGAGGCATGAATTAATATGTGAGAATATTTCATCTCTTGATTGCTTTTGACTACCCATTTACTTGTACTGCCTAAATGTGTAAACATATTTATGTAAAGATTAGTTGTACATTACTCAAGGAAAAAATTTCGGTGTGATTGGCTTTGTTTGGTTCTTCACATGGCAAATAATAAACGTGGAATGTGATTATTTTGTTAATATTTTTTAATATGTTTTTAATTTCTTTTTGTTACATTGCGACTCCCTTCATCATTGAATAATTTTTTAAATGTTATGTCAGGCAGAAGAGGTGCAGAAATTGAAGAAGAGGAAAAGGGCAGAAACCTTGCGTATACTTGACGTGGAGAAGAGGCAAAAGCAACGCCTAGAAGAGGTGCGCCAGAATCAGAAGAAGGTATCTATTTTCTCGGTCGCTTTCTCTGGTGATGCCGCCATTATGTTTGTGAAACCTTTTGTTCAATAATTTCAACTTACTGCTGCAGAATGAAGAAACACTGAGTCTGAAGGAAGGGCTTCGTGCAGAAGTGAGGAAGGATCTGGAAAGGATAGAGAAGAGGTACACTGACATGGCTTCCATTTTGCGCAGCTTGGGCATTTCCGTTGGAGGTGGCTTATCCCCCACGCCTAACCAGGTATTTGGTTGGTTTGACAACTATTGGATTTGCATACTGAGAACAGGAAGTTGAGGAGCTGCTAATATTATATCTTACATTATGTCAGGTAAAATCGGCATATAAACAAGCACTGTTGAGATTTCACCCAGACAGAGTTCAGAGCAGCGATGTACATCAGCAGGTTAAAGCTGAAGAGACATTTAAGTTCATATCTCGTTTTAAGGAGAAACTCCTATGAGCTGCCTAGTTATTGTTGTCTTGTCTTGTCTTATTGTGTTAGTGATATATATATATATTATTTGGATAGAAAATTATAGTCCATTAGCTTTTCCATAGGAAACCAGAAGGCTTGGCACATTAATTAGAAGTTTTAGCAGGACTAACTTTTGCTGGTTCATTTTGTTAGTTATGGATAGCGTTTTGTCCATTACTGGGGGCTTGTTGTCTATCACAAGGGGTGTTATGTAAGTATATCATTGAATATTTTCTATGATAACCTCTGGAGCTGTGTAACTCTTTTTTTTTTCTTTTTCTTACTACACTGAAAGAAAAGCTCTGTTAACCTAAGGAAAGGCCTTTAAAATATGAATTCGTATCCTCTGAGATATCTCAAACTTTGCGTGACTTTATGGAAAATCCCAACCGTTTAAATACGCTTTGCATGAATGCATGAATCTCAAAGCACACATAATACTGACCCCATACATTACACCCGAATAGGCACCGGACACGTTGGTCACGCAAAAGTTGAGATTTCTCAAGAGGATACGCACTCTTAAAATATACCTAACAATTGCAATCACTGCTAATTTAGTCACGAGCGCATGATTTGGGGTGTAAATAACACCATTTTATTCGTTTACCCGATTTGTGTGTTGTGTATCGTATCCGTGTAAAATATGAGGAAAGGTAAGAATTTTTTTTGTTAGCTTATTGGACACGAGTATGAATAATAATTTTTTTTTGTTATCTTAACTATTATTGTATAAGATAATTTTTAAAAATAAAATTTTATATATAGATATATATTTGTATAAAGATGATATATGATACAATAAATCGTATAAGTTTTGGTGAGTGTTCCAGTTTGAAAAATTATTTTTTCCTTTTTTTGTTTTGAAAAATATTATGTTGAAAACGTAAATTAAGGTGTCTACACTTTTTAATCCATACCCGATCCGTTTCGTATTTGAAAAGACAGATAAAGATAATTTTTTTTTTTCGTTATTATAATAGATATGGATATGAAAATATCACCACGCGATACATTATGTATTGTACCTATTGACACCCCTGCGTGATCTTTGTTTACTTTTTCTAAACAGCGATTTAAAATTGAATACTTTTTATGTTTTACATTTTTTATTTTCTTCAATTTTCCGTATGAATTGGGTGCGAGCTTTTTACCCATACCCATCCAAATTACTATCATTACAGATTATTACTGTGTTTCTTGGATGGAGAGTGTGAACATATAATAATCAGGTGTTACAAAGATTTAAGTTACGAGCAGACATATACTTAATAAAATAAGCATAACTGCCATTTCGAGCAGTAGTCCTTGCATAAATACTTAATTGTGGTAAAAGAGGAAAAAAAAAAAAAAGAAAAAAAAGGCCGTCAAGCAATTATAGCATACAACAAACTAGTACACGACTCGATAGCAGGCCGAAAACGAATCGATTGTTGCTTGTGCAATGCACGTCTCATTTAGCCACTAAGATGGGGGTGGCGCACCATCCAAGGAGGAAGGCCCACTCTAACTTGGGCTTGGGCTTGGGCTGCTCCAACCTCTCCTATTGTGGTGCCTTGGTAGGCACTGCATTAGATTCATAGAAAATTTTGTTTATTTCTCTAAACTATTTTAAAATGAAAGGTCAATCTTTTCAACTGAAAACATAAAACACACAATGCGGATTCAGTAAATGTTGAACTGATAATAAGTACTACTACAGAACAATGAAAATTTAGCGTGATTTGCAAACCATAACCTGCGGCTGACAATTTTGGATTTAAGTAACACCTGACAAGTTTGATGTTAGAAAAACAATGATGTGAATCTGGTCAAGTAACAGATGCTTCGATCATCGATCGGCACATAATCAGAACCTGAAATAATGTAATTCCTTCTTTTGTAACAAGGATTCTTTAAAAGTAAGTAATTATATGTCGACCATGCACAAGTTATTGGGAGGTGTAAAAATAAAGAAAAAAGAACAAAAAGAAAACTGAAGTGTTTGTTTTGTAGATATGTATAAAGCGAAAAAAAGCTCAATTGGGAGATGTGTACACAATGTACCTAATATTTAAAGGAAGAGTGTCCCGAAGGAGAAAGCCAGGTGTTGTGGAATTGCTTTGGTTTTGTTGGTGAGGCTGAACCTGAGGCTGCGTCTGATGGAGGTGTTGTTTGTGAGGCTGAACCTGAGGTTGCATCTGATGCTGGTGTTGTTGTTGTTGGTGGTGTTGTTGATGTTGTTCCCAGTGCCCCTGTTGGGTCAACACCTTTTGCTTATCTTCTAGCTGCATCACATTACTCTAACCAATGATTCTATCTATAAATTTCCTTCTAAGATGATATACCATTTCTACTTTTCTCTTTTTAATTCCTTCATATCTTATTAATACATTAATTTTGAAACAAACAAAAACTTACTTCCTTCTGTAGCATCTTGTTTTCTTCCTGTAATAGTCTCTCCTGTACATTTTAAACAGTATGTCAGCTAAGTAATTAATGTAGAAAGACACTTAAAAAAAACTTCTACGCCTATACATTGCATATACACATCCACGCACTGAAATTTCACCGAAATGACAATTTAAAGATGTGATGTAAAAAAAAGTACCAGAGACCACCATGAGCACATTATAAATTGAGTGGGAGAGGGAATTGATCAAGAACCAAATAAATAACAAAGCAGATCTCCCCTGCGCCTTCTAAGGTTAAAATTTTCAGTTATTTGATTCTTCAGGATAAAATATTGACTCATGAAGTATTGCAAAGGAGAGACATGAATTGCGAGATGAAGTGTGTTATGTGTGATGTATGTCCTTTTGAAACTTCACAACATCTATTTTTTGAATGCCCTCGCTATTGAGGTCTGGGGAAGGTTTCCACAACTCTTTAAATATGCCAACTCTGTTGAAGAAACTTGGGCTGCTTCTTTGAGATGGCACTGTCAGTATACTGGTAAGAAGAAAGCCGAATGGGCAACTGCATTCATGGCAGTACTATGGGCATTGTGGTAACTATAAGGTTAACATGGCTGTTCTAACGAATGGGAGAAGGGCTCTTGAAGATTCTGTCGTATTGTAGCTTAATATTTTAAATTGTAATAATAATTAGGGATTGTGGTTGTAAGCACATTTATTAATTCCATCTTGGTAGCCGCTACCAAGTTTTCAAAAAAAAAGAAAAACAAAGCAGATCTCACAAACAACTTGTGTGAGCCACAGTGCAATGTATGATGCATAGGATATGGGTTAACTGGTTATAAAGCAGGATAAAAGAACAACCCTTTAAATTATTATAATAACCCTGTATGGGTTGATCTTATTTTTCCAAGGAGCATTTAGGAGTATACCTTACGCTGGAGGTCAGAAATTGAATCGAGCATCAGTTGGCTCTGCACAAAATAATGTCTAAATGGTCAGAAAATTTTACGGAAAGTAATCAAATTACAATATTTAGATAATTGCACTCATATGGCCGCTTTTAGGAAATTATTTGCCATATCAAGAATGAAATAATATCAAACTGAAGATGCCAGTATTAAAGCAAAGGGTAGATCAGATCCAAGATGTGATTCAATTGGATAATGAAAATTTAGAATAAGGATAATTACATCAGAGTAATGCATGCCGAGTTCAATTTTATGCATTTGACCATTTACTTACGCCATTTCCTTATTATTTTTAACAAATTTAAAATTGGGGAAATACCAAGTTATAATGAGTTAGATATTTGGTATTTTGTAAGTCTTTTTTTTATCAAATTTGGTATTTTATAAATTACTCACACTATAAAGCACCAAAAAAAAAAAAAAAATCAGACAATAAGGCAACAGCTTTATGAAAACCAAAGGGTTAACAAGATAAACTACAAAAACACAACGAAGCAAGCAATATACACTAAATTATAGCTATCCTCAAGCTGGCTCTGTTGGACCATACTTGGTTCAAAATCCCCAGAGTATCCTTTGCAGAGCTGAAATTTGCTACTCAACAAAACCCTACACATATCATCCCAACTTGAAACCTCTTCACATGTGTTTCTATGTAGCTTTATTTAGTGGTTTTTAGGCTGCTTCTGACCTTCAAACCAGTTGCCACAAAGGCAGGGGTTTCTGCCACAATCATTTTCATATATTAGCTGCATCTCATGTCCCTTCGTTACCTTCACATCTCTCTCTCTAGACGGCGTCAGGCCTTTTCTTGCCAATTTATTTCTGATTCTTTAATCCTTATGTGCTGCCTTCTTTATTATATAGTTTTCTTTTTCTCATATAATATGTTATTGTAGTAAGGATAATACAATTTACCTTTTCTTTTTTCTGCTAGATGACTTTAGTGATTTAAAACTCGTAACGTCAGTCCTTTTCTTTTTTCTAATAACTGATGTGGATATTTTAGAATTGGTTTATTCTGTTGTTCAGGAAATTCTTTTAACAATCGAGAATAACAACTACCAACTACAAAAGGGAAAATAATATATATGTCAATTAGGGAGAGTGCAATATATTGCTTTATCTTAATCATTCTGATTCTCTGATTTTTCTATAGCTTATTCTATTTTATTTTTCTTCGAATTATGTGATGTTTCTCATTTTCAGCAGTCAATATATATAAATTGCTTTCTTTAAATTAGTATTTATAAATTTGGGACTCATTTTTCATTACAATTTATTAAGAATAATTGCTATATATTTGCCACTAATTGATAGTTATATGCATCTCTTTTTATTCTCTTGCTTCAAGCATTGTTTTGCTTGCTTTATCTAATCCATTTCTTTTATTCTTTATACTCTTACTAATGTATTGTTAGTTGAATTCCGACATTGTGTCATTATATTCTTTTTCACATACTTTTGCATTCTATATATGCTATATTCAGACACATTTTGATTGAAAAAAAAGATTGGTTCAAACCTCTCAGGCAGCATATTCATTGTTTTCTTCATACTATAAATATGTATGTCTTGTTTTTTTTCCAGCATTTTATCATTCATAATGAGTAACAGCTTAAAAATGACTGCCACTCTGTGCCCCAAACTTTTGCATAATCACTAACAAAAGAAACTTCTAAAAAACTAACACTAAAATGTTATGTATTATAAACAATACTAAAAATTACCTTTTTAGATCTAATATGCTTCAAGGAGCCCTCCAGTTGAGCCTCCAGTTGCTGGAGTTCTTTCAGATGTAGTGAATCAAGATCTTCTCCCAATAGGTGCCTACAATACATGCACAAAGATGAGCCAAAGTTGCCGAAACCAGTCCTTAGTTTCAGTACGAGAATGTCATTTAATGTCTCATAATTTATTACCTTTGGCATTTTTGTATGGCCTCAACCTTTGCTTTTAGTTTCCTGTATTCATGGCACCAATTAGCCTACAAAGCAAAATTACTGAAATGAGAATTCATATTCAATGCTGTTTTAATTTCTAAAGTTTTAGAGCAGCCATTTTTGGTAAAGGCAGGCCCTACCGTTTCAATCTCTCCCCATGGGATTCAACTACTTTTTCCTTTTTAAAAGTTGAAGAGTCACATTTAATACAAAGAAAGCATAAGAAAATAGAATGACCAAGAACAGCTTTGTAATTTCATAAAGAGATTTTTAATTATTGTTTCCTTAATTATGATTGGAAAACAATATACCTGTACCCATTCATATTTAATTTTTAATTTTCAAGAACAAGTCAGAATTTTAACAAGGAGTATTTGATTGGTACCTGAGGATCTTGTTCAGCGGAAACAAGTACCTTCTCAGCATAAGAGTACCGCTCATAACGATCCAGTATTTTGTCCATGCTGTTTCAGATAAAGGAATTAATCCTCGTGGTCATTTCTACTTGCACCAAAATGAATATCAGATGATAGTTGTGAACTGTTGATTATTAAACTAAACATTGCTAATACGGAAGGAAAGAAATATAAGTGAGGCTATGGTATTATACATAGCGCATATTGGTCCGTACTTTGGATCAACATTTTCATTTACGAAGTCCAAATAATCGATCTCAACTGTTTAACACGACCACCATATAAATGTACTTGTTGATCAAATTTTACATTTTTTGTAGAAATTTTTAACTATTTTTTTATAGGTAGAAATTCACTTCATTCAAAAATAATAATTTTTGACCTAACTAAAAAAATAATAAAAAAATTCTAAAAAATGTAAATGTAGTTTGCAAGTACATTTTCAAATAGAGATCATATTGAACAATTCAGATTGACTATGTGGACTTTGTAACCAGAGAGATATTGATCCAAAACAGTAACCAATGTGCGCTATGCATAGTACCATAGCCTCACTCTAAACACATCATATATCATGACCCTGTCTCCAAAGACTACTTGATGACATTAGGCAAGAAGCAGAATTATCGAACGCACCTCTTTTGAGACCGGCCCTAGAGTGACGAGTTGGTCCTTTACGTATAATTTTATTTTATTTTACTTTGTCTATGCAGTGATTGTGCTTCCTCTCTATATTTCATCAATCTTTGCAATTCTGACACTGTAAATGCCTTATTTTTTTTTTTCATAAAATTTGGTTAGCAGACGAAGACACTGTTAATACCTTATGTTTTTGTTTTTCATAAATTTGATTAGGAATCGATTCGACTGCTAACCTATAAAAAAAGAAAATAAGAAAAAAATCTAAGACAAGACAAAGAGAAACACCGATGGATCAATGCTGATGTTGGTTTTCTTTCAGTTTCTCTTTGAATAAATCCATCTTTTAACCCATGTAATCTTATTCAATGTGGCTTACAGAAATAACACAGTCCAAAATTTTGTACCTAAAAGACATGAGACAAGGAAAACTTTAGGCATAGGTAATCGACATATATTCATTACTTTGTTGCCATATGAGCAGTCTATATAGAAGAGTCAGCAATGCAACAGATGACCCGTTGATAATGTTGTCAATTTAAAATAAAAGAACTGACATTGACCAACTATAATTGAATAGCAAGTGGTTGATGCACACCAATTGCATCAGTCCTGTACAAAAAGATTTTCATAGTGTATTTTTTATAGCAACCTGAAGTGTGAAATTAAAAAGTAATAATCAAATAGACAATTGCTGTGGAGTTGAATTTTCATGAAGTATAATTTTACCAGGGACAAAACTAGAAAATCAAATGAATTTTTACAAATTTTAGACGATTAGGGTGATCCATTAGTACCTGAATCACTGTGGTAATTAGCATCATAGCAATTAGGGTGAGAAATATTTTCTTGAGTCCTGCAACCTAACTATATTTCAAAAATGTTATTCCTGGATATATTTTATGGGAATTGCTGTGAACTATTATTATTTTGTTTGCAAAATCATGCATGGACTGTACCAAAACCTTTGCTGCCATGCATGGTTTCTATTAGAATATGTCATTGCACTTGTCAGTGAACACCCAGGAACATTTTAGGTGATGCCTTGATACTTGCTAGGAATGACATGGCTCTTGTCAAGGCCTCACTTTGTAGACATCACATAATACTTCATGTGATGAGTTCATCCATATTCTGGCACTTCAGTGGCATTTGAATAATTATCTGTGTGCTTGTTATTGCCCACACACAAAAATATGGTTAAAAGAGTTCAGCTGGAGATTCAATATTGTATTATGTGTATAGATGGACACCAAATACTCTTATGTTGTAAACCTTCATTTTTTAGATAAATATTATTCGTCGAGGGGGTGTTTACCACCTGAACTTCAGAACATATATTACTTTATTGATGAAGTTTCTTAAAAGAGACGGAATATATTGACAATTGTACTAACAATAATGTTCAAGCAAAAATAATAAAAATTCAAATCAGAAAGTATATTGCAATATTCTACTCTTATAATTATAGTATATATATATATTCAAAATTACAAAATAACAAAGCAAGAGATACTGTGTTGAAACATTACAAAATATGTGACACATGACTTTCACCAAAATAAACATAATTCAAAAATTAGCATTCATTTTCGTTTTTATAAGTTGTGCCCTAAAATCCTAGATTAATTTATCTCAGTAGTGAATAGTCTATAATTATATGATATTATAGTAACCAGGATTCTTCTTTCAAAAAGTATAACTTAATAAAATTAGTCATAAAAAGAATATAATTATATGACAAATTTATTTTGTAATTTCTTAAAAAAGATGGAATATATTGACAATTGTGCTAACAATAATGTTCAAGCAACAATAAAAATTTGCAAATCAGAAAGCATATTGCAATATTCTACTCTTATAATTTATATATTCAAAATTACAAAATAACAAAGCAAGAGATACTGTGTTGAATTATTACAAAATATGAGACACATGACTTTCACCAAAATAACCATAATTCAAAAAATTATCATTCATTTTCGTTTTTGTAAGTTGTGCCCTAAAATCCTCGATTAATTTATCTCAGTAGTGAACAGTCTATAACAATATGATATTATGGTAACCAGGAGGGTTGTGTCAAAAAGTATAACTTAATAAAATTAAGAGCATGGTTTCGTAATAGTTTTATACTAGCAAATTTTTGTAAGTTAGTTCTATACGCAGAGGCAGAGTCAGACTTTTAGACAATGAAAGTCAAACATGAATAGGGGTCAAGCATATATAATTTTTTTTACTATAAATGGGGATCAATTTCACAATATCCATAATATTTTAGTTTAAACTATATTCAAAATAGGGTCTAAATACAAAAAAGAAAAGAAAATGAATGGGGGTCAATTGACCCCCAATCATTGATCGTGGATTCGCCTCTGTCTATATGTGCATTGTAAAGTTTTACTCGCCTTATATCTTAATTTGCCCCACTATTATTGCAAACATGGGTGGATCTTAAGGTAGTGGCAGGGTTGCTTAGACACCCTGATAATTTAAAAAAAAATTAATTGACATTTCATTTTTATTTTAAGGTTTTATCTAGTTCAGCCCCTCTTATAAAATGTTAAATATGTTATCGTAACTAGTTGTTGTGGAGACTTGGTTCAAATCCCAGTAATAACACTTTATGCATTTATCTATATTAAGCATTTTAAGTTTTAGCATCCCCAATCTAAATTTAGTTCCACCCCAGCTTACAAACCTTACTTCCTCGATAATTCTTCCGAAATGTGTCATATAACTTCTGGTAGTGGCTTCATTTTAAAAATAAAAGTGCCCAAATGTTTTTGATATTGAAATAACTTATCCATAATCTGCTTTACTATATTAATGAAAAGAAAACCCAAAGTATCGATAGTACTTGCTAAGTGGTTTTCTTTCCTTAATAGTCGATAACTAATATATGGAAATACGCAAAAGATTTAGTATATGATTCGTTCAATCTTTTGAAGTATCGTAATAAACTTGGAAGAAAGAATCACAATATTTTATATTAGAATAACAAGCTGAATGAGAAACCTTTTTTTATTGTTCCTGGTTGTGGTTGACCAAGCTGCTAAAAATGATAGTCCAAAGATGTCTTGGAAGCTCAATAAGTGAGAGAACTCTAATTCACATTCTTTGACAAACTTTTAGTTTATTATTTCAATGTTTTGTAATTAAGTCATGCTGCTGTGTTTAACCTAAACGCAAACAAAAGATTCTGCCATGCCTTTTTTTGTGTGTACATGGTGGTATTCTTTAAAGAACACACCTTTTGTTATAGCATACAACAAGCTCTTTCAGTTCTGATGCTTTTGAGTTTTGATGTGCTCCCCAGTGATTCAGACTACTGGATAACTAGGGTTTGAACGCCACATGTGCAGGGATAGGGTGCGCTGTGTGTGTGTTTAGCGGGGGCTGCTGTGGGGAATGGGAACTTGAATAAAAAGGAAAAGTTTTGTTGTGCTTTAAGCTATCAAAATATGACATAAATATGGAGAACTAGAGTCAGCTGGTCAAGCTCATGGATATTAAAAATAGTAAATTAGGGTTCACACGAATGTACATATCATTGTACGGCTATTATTGTTCACAAAGAAATACATGCTGAATTTGACTAAAAGAGCTAACTAAGATTGACATTTATGTTCAAAATATTTTTCCTGGCATGTAGCATATAACAGTTCCAAACTGTGTACAAAGTCTATTTAGTATATATATTAATTCTTAAGGACAACAACAGAATAAAAAATGATATATTAATTATATATTAATCAAAATAAATACAGCTTTAATCATAACCTAATTAACTTCTTTAAACTAGTAACCTCCCAGTTTAAATTGGGAGAACCCCCTTGAACAATGACTTATAGGACTGATCCATACAGCTCTTGCAATAACCACAGATCCCCTCCTGAACCTTAATATATTTACCATATTTAGAGGTTTTCGTAGAATAAGAACACACTTTTTTTTTGTACTTGTGAGTTGATATCAAGAATGAATATATGAAATATGAATCTTTACCTTGGATATTAAATTATGTACAAATCATTGTACGGCTATTATTGTTCACAAAGAAATACATGCTGAATTTGACTAAAAGAGCTAACTAATATTGACATTTATGTTCAAAATATATTTATATTTCCTGGCATGTAGCATATAACAGTTCCAAACTGTGTACAAAGTCTATTTAGTATATATATTAATTCTTAAGGACAACAACAGAATAAAAAAAGATATCACTAATTATATATTAATAAAAAGAAATACAGCTTTAATCATAACCTTATTAACTTCTTTAAACTAGTAACCTCCCAGTTTAAATTGGGAGAACCTCCTTAAACCATGACTTATAGGATTGATCCATACAGCTATCCCCTCCCGAACCTTAATATATTTGCCATATTTAGAGGTTTTCTTAGAATGAGAACACACTTTTTTTTTATACTTGTGAGTTGATACCAAGAATGAAAATATTATCCTCTTTAACATAAAATCAATGAACAAATCTTACTACAAGCCCAGCACCTACAAGGACTGACTTATGATGCACAAGAAACTAATAGGAAGATACTCCAGTTTACAGCTATATAGAGATCAACCAACAATAAGAACAAATCTTAGCTCTACTCCAACCATGCAACTCTTTAAATAATGGGTGGTGGTGGGGGATGGGATGATTAGCTGAGAAACTTCATATAAAAAAGGTAACTATAGAATGATTCTAAAGTAGCTGCGTAATGCAAAACACAAAGCAAGAGAAGCCAAGTATGAAAAAGTCGGCAGTAAGTTCCCAGTCCCAGTTAACATCAAAAGGAGAACGGATTGCACAAAACCAAAAGAAAGTTTTATATATGGATTACTACAACTCTACAAGAACTCCAACTCGTAGTTTTACACCTTAAAAAAAAAAGTTTTACATAAACAAGCAACTAATGACAATTTGGGGGAAATGAAGATTGAGCAATGAAAACCCAAACCCTAAATAAATTATATATGCTACCCCGGGTCCCGGGACTATTAGATCTGATCCCAATTATACAACAGGAAACAAACAAAGAAGAAAGAATTCTTTAATTAATATTTAGCTGGATGTACGGATGGGTGTACGGAAGAGTGCCAGGGTCACGCCTTCAATAAAGAAAAACAATTATCGTTACGTTCTCTCAGTTTCAAAAAAACTAGCATAGTTCAGTAAAGATAACGTTCTCACAAAATTTCCAATTAAAGCAAGAAAATGAAACCTGTACAATAAAAAAGTGACGCGCGCATCATTCATTCTCTATTCAGATCACTAGAAATAGAAAGATTTGTTTCATACTTCCCACTATCCCTTTAATTTAGCCCCCATTTTGTACACTCGTTCATATCGTAAGTCAGCAAGTGATCAGAACACGAAAAAGAAGAAAATAAAAGAAAGAGCAGTCATGAAACAGTATGAAACATCACCTATTGATACAATTCAAAGCAATGAAACGACAAAAGTACAGACCTATTGTCGGTGGCGAACTCATAAAGCTTCCCCTTGTTGGAGAAGATGATAAGCGCCACCTCAGCATCGCAGAGCACAGAAATCTCGTGCGCTTTCTTTAGCAACCCCGATCGCCTCTTGGAAAAAGTCACCTGTCGGTTTATCTTATTCTCTATCCGCTTCAGCACCACTCTACCCCTTCCCATCTCTTAAAATGGAAAGTAAATTCAAAACGAGAGAGAGAAAAAGCTAGCAAGGGATATAGACATGTAGGTAGAGATAGAAATAGAAATAGAAATAGAATAGCTAGCTGTGTGTGTGTGTTGTGTTGTGATGTTGGAGATGAAGAGGGCGAGCGGTTGATGGCTTTAAAGAGTCGATCGGAAATTGAGAGCGGTTTTATAAAACCAGAGTGGTTTCAGTAGCTTACGCTGTCGAGTTCTCATTGGCTGGTATAGAATGGGACCCAAAAACTGCCATTAGCATGGGGGTATTTGTTTGTGTGGGGACCAGGAACTAGGGATCGCTACCTGTCTTTCCCTATTTCTCTCTCTCTTTCTCATTCCCAATACCACCTCGTCCGGACGAAGACTAATAAAGGCATAAAAACCGAATTGATTCCATTTATTGCTGCCCCTCCGATTCGCGGCTCTCTCTAATATTGGCGCATAACTTTTTGTGACGGCGCGGGAAAATATTTCTTCTTTAATTTTTATTTCCATATATGCGTAATAGATTGCCTCTGGAATGGAGGTTTTTTACGGAGATGTGCCACTCGTATGGTAGCGTCTCTGAAGAGGAAAGTGGAGTGGTACTCTTTTTGGGTGCTGGCAATACCCAACAGGCAAATGCATGCCTGATGCGTCCATTTTCGTCCGCGGAGAAGTAGCCCCTACTTTTTTCCCTGTTTTTCTCTACCAAATCTGCTTGTTTTTTTTTTTTTTTTTTTTTTTTTTGAAGAAATAATCTGGTTGTATCAGACGATCAGGTAACCTTCAACGTGATGTTCTGCCTTCAGACATCATACCCCCACCATTTTGATGGAGAGTGCGGTCCTTGAAGACTAACCACTGGGCTTGAGTGGAAAAAATAGCACATCGGAGCTGGTTCCTTCACGGAACGACACGGCATGCATGTCAGTTACGTGCTGTGATTTGCATGTCTCGTGTCGTGACTATTCACGTGTTATGATTATCTTTAGAAAATTTGATATAACACGACACGTGGTCACACGAGTCACGTGTAATTAGAACTGTTATGTTTTCATCAAATGGTGAATATTGAATATACTAACTTAAATTAATTATAATCAAATTATCATGCGACTCAAGTTTGATCACGACATGTTTAGTGACTACGTTTATGTGCCACTCACGTGACGAGATCATTCGTATACCATTACCATTCCTTGATTTATTGATTACGATACAACACAACATGTAAACAATTAATTTGATTCACGGCATATAACTAATCATATTGCTGCTTTTCATCTTCTTTACTCTTTTTTGACGCCGTTGCTTCTATTAAAATAACAATAAACATAATATATTATATTATATGGACAACAAAATTTGTTGAAAACAACATAATCCATGAAATAGTTATAAAAAATAATAAAGTTACAAAGAATGGTGTTAAGGTGCTTAATTTGCAAAATAAAATAAAATAAAATGCTAGAACTTTTCATGCAAATCTCGATTTCCTATGATGTAATTGTCAAGATTCATAATTCACGCTTTATTCGCGAATAAAATATTTTTTTGGTGTTTCTAAACTGAACAGGGAATTTTTCGGCTGAAACATTATATTTTAGCCCAATTGATTTCAAGATGTACATCAAATTGAGTGACTCATTATATCAACCGTTCAAACTTTGAAGCATGCATTAGATATTTAACATAAGGTAGTACAATTTTTTTCTTGCTATGGATGTATTTATATATATAGCACTTCAGCACAACTCAAAGTTTGAAAGTACATATATATCAAATTTGCAGGAAATAAAATATCAACATGTCACCCACCAAGTTTTTTGAACATTTAACAATTTATTTTGGAGTTCACTTGAGTGTCCATCTAAGTCATGCATGTTCAACCACTGTCCTGGACATCTCTATATTTCTATACAAGTATATATGCACTTAGATGTCAATATCTAACTAAATACTAAGAATGATAAGTAACTAATTGTTAATTAGATTAATAAATTTGTCAATCATACAACTTTCAAATAAAAAAAAAATGACTGATGTGTTGTACAAACCTCACATGCTTCTAGTTAGATGGATATAACTCGGCTGCTTTTCTGAATCTAACCCTTCAAAATTTTCTATTCATGTATTTCTATAAAGAAACTTTTTTATGCACAAATCTCAACAAATTTGAATGGTTGAGATCCGAAAAGCAGCAGAGTTCATTCCTTAGTTAGACAATCATGACCAAAAAAATAATTCAAGTTTGTTGTCTATTAGTCCTGTCGGAATCATATTATTCTATATAGTAGTATTAATAAATATGACGTTTTAACTAACATCTAACTGTGTTTGGTTAGTACATATGTATTATCTATAAGTTAAATATATAGCTTAGTGTGTGTGTGTGTGTGTATTTTGACAAGAGTGGGTTGTAAGCCCTATTCAACCAAACCATATATCAAAGGGATCTTGGTACCAAACCACTGAAACCAAATCTAATTTCCATGTTTTACCTCTTAAGTATTACAAAAACAACATCCAATTAATGTTCTAAAGCTAGCTAGCTACGTACCAATTATTAGAACTTATTACAAAAACAAAAACCACAGATTAAAGTAGTTTTGCACCATAAGCAAACTACCTACACAAAATCATCACTGTAGCTACTCACATCTAGCAAGTCCTCATCCGAGTCGTCTCCATGTAGCTTACCATTAACGACACAATTTCCTTGGTATAATTTTAAGTCAAGTTTTAAACAGTGATATTATTCACGCATATGCTGGTCAGTACTGTGGTTATTAGATAGACTTTGGCAAACATAGTTATGACTAACATTTAGTGAGTTATTTACTGGAAATATTTAAATAGCGTTTATCATGTCATAGCAGAATAGTTAAAAAAATAACACTATTGTCATATTGCGCTGCTCTAGCGCCGATAGCACCATAGCTTTTGTGGTCTGATAACACTATAGCGCTATTTAGAACCCTGATTTACAGTGACTCGTGAAGATGTCCATCGGTGGATTAGACGGAATAAAACAGTCACAACCGAGCCATAAAGACTTCGAAGCTTATTTAGAATATTAATATTGTACCCTTGCATTGCAACAAGAACATATTATAAGAGAAAAAAATTCTCGTATAAAATGACATATTTTTCTCATAAAAAAATACATCAATGAAAAGAATAATTATTCAACAATATTCATAAATGATATTAAAATAGATTGGTCATAAATTCAAATTATAAATAAAAAGTTAGTTAGTATAATAAAAGAAAAGAGATATTTAAACTAATCATATGCCGTACTAGCAACAGTATTTAAGAACTTACTAATAAGTCCATTTAAATGACCAATTAATTATCAATTAATCCAAAAATTCTTATGCAAAATAACATATTATAAAAAAAGATAGGATTAAAAGTTGAAAAGTACTATTAGAAATAATATTTGCGTTCAACAACTAAAAATAAATTATTTGAGTTCTTCT
Organism: Carex pumila; assembly: GCA_033356055.1. NCBI lineage: Eukaryota > Viridiplantae > Streptophyta > Magnoliopsida > Poales > Cyperaceae > Carex > Carex pumila. Next base: position 63,345 of record JARJHM010000025.1, read on the forward strand.
AGAGGACAAGACCATCTTTTTATTTTTTATTTTTATAATTCTTCTTTTATGTTAGTTCCAAACGCTTTTAATATTTGAAAATTAAAGTTCAAATTGTATGTGTTACTATGTTTCTACGCTCTTTTAAAGATATTCTTCACGTTTGATAAAATATCGTGTGTACTAGCATTTTTTTATTCGAATTAGTTTTGTTTGAACAGATAATTTACAAATGGTCCTATAGAGAGTTAATATTGGTCCAAATGTTTGTGTATTGTAGGACGAATCAAATTATATTTGCTAGTGTTGAATTATAGTTTTTTTTGTTGCTGAATCTAAGAACAATAAAAATGAAAAAAAGAGAAGGAAGCATAGATTCTATGAAATAGAGAGTGCTTGAGAGGCATCAGCGAGTATGTACTAAAATAAAATTTAGGAAGAATTAAATTATATTTGCTAGTGTTGAATTATAGTTTTTTTGTTGCTGAATCTAAGAATAATAAAAATGAAAAAAAGAAGAAGGAAGCATAGATTCTGTGAAATAGAGAATGCTTGGAACGCATCGGCGAGTATGTACTAAAATAAATTTTAGGCTTCCACACGTAAAAAAAAAATCAAAATGATGCATAGAATTAAACAAAGACATATGAATTTGATTGGAGCATTGATGTTCAATTCCAAATTTCATCTTTTAATCGCAACAGTTAACAGACCACAACATCTCGATCAACAATTCAAACCATTGAATTTTTTGAAATTTTTTTACTATTTATTAAGTATTTAACAAAATCGCTATATTCAGACCATTGAATTTTTGTACCAATCTTAATAAATAGTAAAAAAAATTTAGAAAAATATAAAATTTCATCTGCAAGCATATTTTAACATATCCAACAAAATCGCTATATTTAGACCGTTGAATTTTTGTACCCATCTTAATAAATAGTAAAAAAATTTAGAAAAATGTAAAATTTGATTTGCAAGCATATTTTAAGATATCCATCAAGTTGAACGGTTCGAATCGACTGTTTGGACTTTGTAAATATAGGTTGTAATCCGATGTCACCAAAAAATGGTGTAACTCTCTCTCTCTCTCTCTCTCTCTCTATATATATATATATATATATAGGTTGGTTAAGATCAAAGTGATAGTTCCTCAGCTTTGGTGCTACCAATTCGTTTTTCAATTTTCAAAGTTCAAAACGTTGATCCGAACGTTCAAGTTGATCTCTATATTAAAATGTGCTTGGAGACCAAATTGTATATTTTTTTTGATTTTTTTTACTATTTATTAAGCCATTTTGAAAATTGTTGATCCAACGGTGGCTTAGCAAAACAGTAAAATCAAAAGCCACCGTAGGATCAACGATTTTCAAAGTGGCTTAATAAATAGTAGAAAAATTCAGAAAAATGTAAAATTTGGTCTCTAAGCACATTTTAATATAGATATCAACTTGAACAGTTTGGATTGACGTTTTGAACTTTGAAAATTAAAAAACGAATTGGTAGCACTAAAACTCAGGAACTACCACTTTGATCTTAGTCAACTTATATATATATGAGATGAGCTACGGTGAGCCATGGAGTAAAACGCGTTTGTACTCCACGCCTATTTTCATTTGGAAAGTCCAAACGACCGATCCGAACCATTAGATGTGATCTTCATATTGAAATGTGCTTGGAGACCAAATTTTACATTTTTTAGATTTTTTTTCACTATTTATTAAGTAATTTTGAAAATTGTTGTTTTGATGTAAACAGTAAAAAACAATAAAAATTTCTGGATTATTGGATCAGTGATTTTCAAAATTGCTTAATTAATAGTAAAAAAATTTCAGAAAAAAAATATAAAATTTGGTCTCCAAGCACATTTCAATATGGAGATCATGTTGAGCGGTTCTGATCGGTCGTTTGGATTTTCAAAATAAAAATATAATGTCATGTAGCACCAACTTATTTTAGTCCATGGCTCACTGTATCTCATCACACACACACATATATATATATGAGTAAAGCTAGGTTGTGATGTGCTTACCAAGAGAGTTTGGTGAGCACAACTTCAAAAGTTCATCGGATTGACTTCAAATGCCGAATTCAAACTGTTGAAATCCATGTGCTTTATGAGTGATGCATGTGCATACAAATTTTAAAAGTTTCAAGTTTATTTGCTACACGGTCAAGCGGTCAAAGAAATGAACATTTTATTAAGTTAATTTATAAGTTGTTTTGTATATTCAATTTTTATTATTTCTTTAACCACTTTTAAACTTGAAACTTTTAAAATTTTGTATGTATATGTATCATTCATGAAGTACATGGATTTGAACGGTTTGAATTCGACGTTTGACGTTGATTCGATATACTTTTGGAGTTGCGCTTGCCAAACTCTCTTGGTAAGTACATCACACCCTAGCAGATCAAAACACCTATGTGCTTAATATAAAATGAAAATAAGAGGGTCCATTAATTTTAAGATTCGTACAAATTTACATTGGACAGCTTGAATCTACCCTAAGATTGTGCTCCAGATGAAGGGGCACGGAGGGAGGCAATGAGAGAACGGAAGGGACGCCAACAAGATTAGGGCTGACCAGATGAGCTCATCTGCTTCAGAAGGGGAGAATAAAAAAGGAAACCGAGGGGAACGAGTACTGTTCGGAGGAGAGCATCACGTAGATTTTGACGAAATCTGTCATTCTCAAATCAGAATATAGATTTTACTATTCAGAAAATTCGCCTCCTCCCTCACCGTCTCCTTCCTTTTCTTTAATGAGTTATTTCACCTCTCATTATGAAGCACACCCTAACGGGATCAAGTTATCAAGCAGCTTACCTAATTAACTTGAACTGGGCAGACATTGGGTAGACAGCCTTGGGATGGACGACTTGTTTCCGTTAATTTTAGTAGGCACTTAATTGCCTACCAAATTAAATGATTTTCCACTTGCATGGATTTTGAACCATATATTGTTCATTTTTATTCATTATACTGAACATATTCTTAATTTTATTGTTTATATATGTGATAAACATTTTTTTCCCGTTGTCACTTGTCACGCAGTTTAATTTGTTAATGAAATATTGTACGTCAATATATTCCTTTCAAGATGATAACAATTATTGATATATATATATATATATATATAGAGAGAGAGAGAGAGAGAGAGAGAGAGATGGACTTGGGTGAGCCGCAGTGTATACGTGTTTATACTTCACGCCGTATTTTCATTTTGAAAGTCCAAACGACCGATCCGAATCATTAGATGTTTAATCCATATTGAAATGTGCTTGGAGACTAATTTTTACATTTTTTTTGGAAATTTTTTACTATTTATTAAGCATTTTTTAAAGTTGCTGTTTTGCTGTGAACAGTAAAAAACAGTAAAATTTTCTGGACCATCAGATCAGCGACTTTCAAAATTGCTTAATAAATAGTAAAAAAATTTCAAAAAATGTAAAATTTGGTCTCCAAGCACATTTCAATATGGAGATCGTGTTGAGCGGTTCGGATCGGTTGTTTGAATTTTCAAAATGGCTAAACTGTACCATGAAGCACGAAACACGTATACACTGCGGCTCACCCAAGTCCATCTCTCTCTCTCTCTCTCTCTATATATATATATATATATATATAGTTAATTAATGTTCAAATAAGGAAAATAAGCATGCATAAAAAAGCAAAAAATAAAATAAAAGACATATTAACAAAAAAAATTCAGCATCAACATTCTTCTTTCTTTTTATGCATTGGACCATCGATTGGTGGAAAAATGATTTTTTCCACTTTGAGCCATGATACATTGAAAGTTCAATTATCATAAGACAGTAAGTTGGAATCGATCATTGACCCCTTTGTAACATTAAAGTTGATTTGCATGCAAATTCCACTGGAAAATAAATAAATATATATTGATGCTATAAGAAAGTTGCATCTTTTTATTTTCGATTTTTGATTACATTAATTACTATTATTTCAATCGGAGCTTAGAAATTTTAGATTTAACGTTTATCTCGTACTTTACAATGTGCAGATTGTTTTGTGTATTGAATTTATATCTTTGTCTTTAAAATTTAAATAATTGATATTAACTGCTCAACATTATTATCATCTGAAAATATACCTGTATAACAAATTTTATATTTTTGAAAATTTTTTTACTAATTTTTTTGTTGGTAGCAAATCACTACTCTCTAATGGTCCATAAATTTTAGATCAAATAATTTTCTACTTGTCTCAAAAAAAATATATATAATTTGGTATCCTAGTATATTTTCATAAGAAAATAATGTTGAGCGGTTCAAAACGCCTATGTAAACTTAAAAAAAATAGAAATATAAATTCAATGCATGAAACAATATTCTGCACATTTCAAAGTAAAATAGTCTCACTCATAACAAATTACCGAATTTCTTTTATAAACCATAACTAAAAAAAAAATTACGAAACCAACATGAAACCATAAGAACTAAAATGTCATTTCAGTCCAATTTTTTTTTTTCTTTGGAACCAAAATGACAATTTAATCTCGAAATATGTAAAAACGACTCGGACCGAATTGCTATTTCGGTCCAAAAAAAAAAATGAGGACAAATGACATTTCAGTTATTATGATTTTTGTAAAAAACAAAACAATCAAATAATTAGTTTGGTAAATCTACTTTTTTTTATCTATAATGGTTTCTAAAAAAAATTCAATTAACGCAGCAAGTCTTTAATTATATATATCAAAATGTCCAAAATAACGACAAAAGACAGAAGAGAGAAGTCTTATTCATAAAAATACAGTACGTACGGACCTGCTAAATAAATAGCTGTCAATTGTCTGAACTCTGAAGATCAATATCAAGTATATATTATTGTCTTTTACTAAATCTTCCACATAACAAGATCTCATCTAACTCGCGGAATTGTATTCATAATATTCGTTTTGCAGATAGTTGTGACGTAATTCTCACAAGTTGCCTCACAGGTTTTTATTTGTCTTGCATGACATTAATTAATTTGACACGCCGAAATTTTTATTCATACCCTCTTAAGTAAAAAAAATTACACAAAGATCCTCAATTTTTTTTTTAAAATGCTCCAACCATTTTTAAAAAAAAGAAATTGTCAAGCAAGTATCATATGTATTGAGGGTTAATTGAGAAGTAAAATTATATATTCATCAATATTTTTTTAATGATGAATGAATATCATTAATTCTGATTAAATGACAGAATAAAACAGAAATATTGTATTAATTCAAGTTTAAAAAAATAATGCTCCTCATTTTTTTTAATATTGATACTTAAGTTTAGAATGTTTATTATTGTCAAATAAAATTTTCTAATGAATAATTAGCATGCCACAAAATCAGAAACAACATCAACTGAAGTTTTAAAGTCCTAAACAATATTTGTTTGCAATTATGATTTTTTCGAGGTCCGAAGGCTTTAGTTTGGGACACCAGGCCCTCCGTCTCTTCGTGACTATTCCAAAATGTAGTTAAAGAATCAAATTGAAGTTTTCTACCAACATTTATGACCATTTAAAATTTAGAAAAATACATCGATGTCTTATTGTAAAAGCATGAATGACGCACTTATGTCTTATATCCTGGTTAATCCCAACACAAGTGCATCGATGTTTTATTGCAAAAGCATTGATAACCAATGCTTAATAAATCTTAACGGTTGTCTATTTTTTTTTATAACATATCCTAGATCTAAACACCAAAATGCTAAACTAAATTTCAAAATAAAAAAAGTAGACAACCGTTAAATTTTGTATATCTTGGAATTTTTTTACTATTTTTTTAGAAATTTTTAATATTAAAAATAGTAAAAAAAATCCAAAAAAATATAAAATTCAGTCTCCAAGCACATTCTAGTATGGAGAACATATTTGAGTGCTTCAGATAGACTATTGAACATTAAAAACGTAAAAATGACTTATAAGCATTGATACCACCTTATTAGACCTATTATTTCGACTTGTTTCCATACAAAAATCTGTGTTTTGAACCAACAAATAGTGCCTTTTACATTAAATATCCATAGAATGTGGTACTGCTTTGTTTTGGTTCTTACTTTGCAGGAATCAGGCAAAATCGGGCAAAATCAGGCAAATAGCAGACTTCAGGAAGATTTGATGCGAGTCGCAACACCCATGATGAGAGTCGCATCAAAGCCCAAAGCGACCTGTGATGCGACCCTCACTCCTGCCTTGAAGACGAGATGATGCGAGTCGCATCCCACTGATGCGAGTCGCATCACGAGTTGCCGCCCAGTTCAAATTGAACCTGATACACCCCATGTCATATCCGTTGCCTATAAAAGGAGGTCCTGTGCCAGAATTTCGAGAGCTTTTTTCCCTCTACATTGGAGATCACTTAGAGAGCAGAGATCAAGAGAGAAGAGAGAGATTGGAGATTGTTTGGAAGAGGATCACTTGGAGAAGAAGAGAAGATTGCAAGATCATCTCCAATCCACCTTGGATCTTCGAACTTCATCATGATCTGCTTATTCTCTCTCTCTTTTATGCTTTCTTTTACCATGTTTGAGTAGATCATTAGTTCCTAGGGTTATGATGTAGTCTCTAAACTTTGTCTTTGAATTGCATGTTGTTTTGATCTAAGTATGAACTTGTGTGATTCTTTGTTTGAGTATTCATTTGATTGCTTGATCTTGATTGCTTGATTGATTCTTGATTGTCTACTGTTAGATGTCTATAGCATCTCTTCTAGTAATTTGACCTTGATGTATCTTGAAATTGTGATTGAGTATTTGAGGTAGATCTAAGATCAATAGTAGCCGAGAGGTGAACTTTCCATTATCGAGAGGTTGTGGATACCTCTAGCAAACCAGACAATCAATTTAGGTTAGATACCAGTAGGTGAGAGCCACAGGTTGAAGCCTCGCACAAGAAATCAACTTAGATACAAACACATGTCAGCTCTGCTCAAGGGCAATGCGACCCTCATCAGAGATGATGCGAGTCGCATCATACGGGTCGCATCAGAGATGATGCGAGTCGTATGATAGGTCCAGAGAGGGCAAAGTTTGGGATGAAACCTGAAACCCTGGGAACGCCCTTTTATCATTGTTCAAAACTAAAACCTTTAATTGCTTTCATTTACTGTTAATTGAATTGTCACTTGAAATTAGGAAATATAAACAAATCAAACCCAACTTTTCACACTTCTAGTACCTAACTCGGATTTGTAAGAATTTGGAGTCGAATTATACCGTCCCTGAGGATCGATACCTGATATACTATATGATTAGGACTGTGCACTTGCAGTTTTAGTCGAGAGTAGACTCAAGATTTAAACTGGTACAGCTCGCTGTACCTGAAACTTTGTAGCGTACTTTATGTCCTCATATGCTTATGGAAGTAGAGTAGCCAACCTCTATATATATATACACACACACACAATTGATCTAGAAGTACATTTAGTGGCAGAGCCAGCATGGACCAAGGGTAGGCAACCGCCTACCCCTAGATTTTGATAATTACCTATAAATCCGTATAAAATTAGATCATTGTGCCGCGATTTTTTTTCTAGTTGTGGCTTGATTCGGTCTTTTTCGTGTCAATTTTGAATTTAACAAAAAAGAGTTTTGTTGAATTAGAAAGAAAGTACACAGAGACTCTTTAAAGAAGAAAGAGATACTTTTTTTTCTAAATGGACTTGATATATTGGCCCATTAAGTATAGAAATATAAATAATTATTGATTCACAGAGAACCAGGAGAATCTATAAATTATTTGAGTCTTAAAATTCAATCCAGACCATTGTGCCTTGCTATTTAATGATTTTAGCATACAATGAATCTCTTTATTTTTAAACTATCACAAAAATTATCTTAATCACTAAGTATAGTAAAAAAAAAAAAATTTAACTTGACGTTTTTTTACCAAATTATTTAGAAATAAAAAAATTATTTTTAAGAAAGGGTGTGCTCACAATTTAAATTTTTATTAAAAAATAATAATTAAATAAAAAATAATAACTTTTTAATAATTTATTTTTTGTCTGGTCCTAATAAAAATAAAAATTCTGGCTACGCCACTGAGTACATTTTTATATAAAAATCATATTTAATGATCTGATTCAATTCGTCTACTTAGACTTTAAAAACATAATTATAAATACATAGCGCGAAGTATTGTGTAATATGCTTATTACCGTATAGCTTCACTCAATAAGTATATATTTAATTAGTTTTTAATAAAGAGATGTAAGTGAGACAAATATTATAGTAGGTGGACCTGGCAGCTCCATTTAAATAATTCATGGTAAAAATAAATCAAATGGACCAGAACAAAAAAAAATCAACTTTTTTTCTTCTTTCAAAAAGTACATAAAAAGCAAATACGTACCCACTCTACCTTGACCACTCATGCCCCAAAAAAACCTAATAATACGTACGCTACTACTGCCACTACATGAAAAAAAAAAAAAAAAAAACTTTTGTAGAACATGGTTCACAGGAAATAAATAGATAGGTTATGGTCAGGAATGAAAATCACCAAATTGGGGAGAAAAAGGGAAGGAGATCCAGAGATCCAAAGAGAAAGAGGTGATTCAGACGCGGTCCCCCATCAGGTACAAAACGAAAGAGGTAAATATAAAATCTGTCTAAATTATTTTAAAGGGAACGACGAAAGGTGACCTGGATGAAAATGACCGCGTCCTCTCATCTCGTATTGCTCTCAACAAAGTCGGTCCTCTGAGGAGTAAGGAGGGGTCTGGTTGGCAACCATCTTAAAATCTGTCTTTGAGCATCTATATTTTTGAAACTCTTTGAGTTTCTAATCTGATGTGGCAGTTTCTAAATCAATCTCAGGGATGCAGATGGGTTTCTTATTTAGCAACTTTGCTCCAAAGTTTCTTAATAAGAAACTGTTTATAAACTCTGACGTGGCCAAATAATTGGCTGAAATTCTTCTCTCTTGTAATTTATTTGCTGATGTGGCAATTAAGAAACTCTAATTTTGAATTTTAGGGATGTGAGAGTTTAGAAACTTTCAGAGATAAAGTTTCTAAAAATTAGTTAATAGTTATTTAGAAACTCAAAGAGTTTCAGAGATGTAGATACTCTATATCTTTTTACATTTGGGAGAATTTCATATATACCCCTCAAAAACATGTGAAATTACTTATTTATCATCCAAGTTTTTATAATTACACATCTACCATCTAAAAATCTATTAACTCACATATTTACCCAATATAACTTTAGTGTATATCAAATATACCCAAAATTCAGATTAATTATGTTTAATATTTTTAAAACTATAATTAATTAATAATTAACTTAACCAAATAATCCAATATAATAGATTAGAAACAGATAATCCAAACTGAGCCAGTAACAAAACGCAGATTCTCAAACTCAGTTACTACTTTGATAATGGGTTGCGACATCAAATAACAAATTCAGTTAGAGTTGTTATGTTGGAAAAAGGTGAAGTGGTTACATTTTTTTTTAAACGATTAAGCTGGAGCTGAAATCGTAATGTTTGAGTATGTTGCCATCTTCTCTTTGAGTTTCTACGAAAGAGATGAGATAATGAGAAAGTTTCAACAGGAAAGGAAAAGTTATGTAAAAAAAAGCGAGATGTAAATATATTCGTAGAAAAGGAAGGGGTAGAGACCGAGATTTTTATTTTTACCCAAACAAAAAAAGAAATTATTAATAATAATCAGGTTTTAGGAAAATTTATAAAAATGCCCAAACCGCCTATTTCTGGGGTGGTTCGAGAATTTTATTTTATTTTATTATTATTTTTTTTTGCACCTCTGTTTAACATAGCAAAACACTTCAAAAAAATTGTGAAAATTGATCAACATGTAGTCTTGACATCGTAGAACAGGACTGTGATGTTTCATACGAAATCTCCGAACAGGTCATGAGATATCGGCTCTCAAAAATTGCCCGAACTGCTGAATATTTCATTCTGAGCCCAAATTCGCATATCTGTTTAACATAGAAAAACACCTCCAATAATCGTGAAAATTGACCGACATGTAATCTTGACATCGTAAAACAGGACTGTAAAGTTTCATACAAAATCTCCGAACAGGTTGTGAGATATTGGCTCTCAAAAATTCCCCGAACTGCTGAATATTTCATTATGAGCCCAACTTTGCACATTTGTTTAACATAGCAAAACACTTGCAAAAATTGTAAAAATTGACCGACATGTAGTCTTGACATCATAGAACAGGACTGTGAAGTTTCATATGAAATCTCTGAACAAGTCGTGAGATATCGGCTCTCAAAAATTGTCCGAACTGCCGAATATTTCATTCTGAGCCCAAATTCGCACATCTATTTAACATAGCAACACACCTCCAAAAATCGTTAAAATTGACCGACATGCAATCTTGACATCGTAGAACAAGACTGTAAAGTTTTATACAAAATTTCCAAACAGGTCGTATGATATCTGCTCTCAAAAATTACCCGAATTGCTGAATATTTTATTCTGAGCCCAAATTTGCACATCTATTTAACTTAAAAAACACCTCCAGTATGTATGTATATATGTATATGTGTATCTGTGTATGTGTATATGTGTACATGTATATATGTATATGTGTATATGTGTATATGTGTATATGTATATATGTATATGTGTTATATTTAGACTTGTGATATCTAACTGACAAATAAAGTCAAAGTTATAAAGAGTAATGACATCACTTCATAAATTTATTAAATGTCTTTTTTTCGCATACACTCTAAACAAAAAAACTTTTTTTTTCACAACATTATTTAAATAAAAAAAACTCATATCTCTATAAAACAAAAAAAAGGAAACTGCCCGTTGGGGGGGGGGTGCGGTTTGGTCCCCAGGGAGACCGCCCGTAATTTCTGGCGGTTTGGTCTCCAAGGAAACTGCCCGTAATTCTGGCGGTTAGGTTATTTTTGAAAAAAAAAACAGAACTGATGGTTATTTTTAAAATTAAGTTTTGTTTTTTTGGGTATTAATAAAAATGGCCGGAATCTACCGATATAGATTCTGTTGTCAAGCGTATTAGAATCTTGACAAAGACATATTTGTTATAAAATAAATATAAACAATCATAAAAAATAAACAAAATGAGAAAAAAAAAGATGACAATCTCTTTATTCATATATTTTTCATACATGTACAATATAATATTACAAAACCTCTATTTATAGGCTACAAATTGTAAATGGAAAACTATTTAAATAAATGAAGAAATAAATTTAAATAGTAGTGGCTATCAATTTCAATTATAGTGCATAGAGTAGTGGAAAATAAATTGATGATTTTGAGAGTTACAATATGAATGACATCCATACATTTATAATATATTTATAACAATATTAATTTTTTAACAAAAGGAAAGAGATTTATTAACCAGTTGACCAAGCACAAAATTTGCTTAAATAATTAAGCTTGAATTTGAAGTTGCAACAGTGCATGCGAGTGACACTAACAGAAAATTAGAGGCGAGCAGCTAGAACCATGTAATAATTAGTCAACAGTACCTTACGAGTGATGCGTATACATGTAGATACATTACTTGTAAGGTTGACAAATTTCAATAATTTAGATTTGTCATTTAAAACAGATTCGATGAGTTTTACATTTGAATTCACCAAGAACCTTGATGAATTTAATTAAGAACACCCAAGTTGGACTCATCATCAAATTAATCATAGATACTGCTATATTCCAAATATATGCTAAAGTTGCTATTACTAAGCCACTTAGTAAATAAAATGATTAAGGTGTAAACTAGGTACCAAAAAGTAAGGTTTAATTGCCTAGCTTTGAATTACTTTCATTCATCACAAGCATTCATTCATTGGTGGCTGATACGTGCAGCACTAAATTAATTCCATGAATTCAGGTCCCATGAAGTAACTCAATTTTTAAGTTTTGATACAGACCGTCAAATTAAGATGCTCTAACACGAATCTTAAAGGGTCAAAATCCTTCAAATAATTATACTGTATGCCCCTGCGCTATCTCCGAATAAGCACTGAACGCGTCTAAACTCAAAATTTGAGTTACTGGACCGGAACCCTACATGCCGGGGGATGACATCCAGTGATTTGGCATCTTAAATGTTGAATAGTTATGTTGTTAATTTGTTTAATTCAGTGACAGTTCTTTCAAATAGTACTCTTCCTGTCTTCCACCAAGTTTCCTATCAGCGCTAATATATATTAAAATTACATAATCATTTTGTTCAAAATTATAAACATCTGAATTTACTAGAAAATGCACACATTCTACAATATCCGTTTTTAAATTTTAATAACAACTTAAGTATAATATAAGACGTTAGATATTATTTACATTATTTTCTCTGTACACACAAAAAACTAATGAGGTTTTGACCCTTTTTTTTATTAGTATTGAAAATTTTTAAAAATTAATATACCGATATAAATAATTTTTTAAAGTTGATTTTTTAACTTATTAATTCATATAAAATAAATCTGAAAAGTAACAAGTTTTACATCTACGTAGAGAAAATAATATAGATTACATCTAACTAGTTTTAATTATTTTGACATGAATTTAAAAATATTTGTAATTAGAAAATGAAAAAGGTGATCAAGGTACAAAAAGGAAGGCTGAACCGTTCACATTTTTCGAAACAGATTTAAATAACTAATTGAATTTAAATTCATTAACTAATTAATTGGACACTCGATGAAAAAATAATGCTTTGACTTGTAATTTCTGATGCTCTAACCTATAATTCTAATTACTAATTATAATTTAAAAAAAATATTTTAATTTTAACACTAAATATATTTAATTTGAATTAAAAATCAATTATCTAAAGGAGAGTAAAACAAATCAGAGAAAGGCAAAGTCAGTCGGAATTGATAGATCACCACTAACAGTCAAAATCCAGAAAGATGGGGGGGGGGGGGGGGGGGGGTGGAGTTAATGATCTTAATGAAAAATATAAAAATGTATAGCTGAAAGGACAGATTTGGACGTTATTATATTGGACTGATTATTCGTGGCCTTATATAATTTACTGATATATGTATCAGTATTTTATATTATTATATTTTGAGAAATATTTATATACTTTCACTAAAGATTTAGATTTCTTATGATTTAGAATCAGTAAAAACTTACTATAATGGAGCTATAATAGGGTGATAAGAAATTGTTTAGAATCTTTTATGTAAAGATTGGACTTAACTATCTAATATTTATAAATAATATTTTTAATTATTTGAATTCCGAACCTGTAATCTTTTAGACTGAGAGCATTATCTTTATTGTTGCGCTAATAACTAGTTCTCCAGATTTATTAGAATTGAGACTGCTCATTGCGCAGGGACAGTGGCAAATCTACATTGCTTAATTTCAATTTTTATATTTATATCTTATTTTTAATATATTTTAAAGAGAAATACTTTTGATAGTGTGAAATTGACTCCATTCGTAATAGGAAAATATTATATACTTAATCACATTCACGTTTGATCCCCACAGTCTGAAAGTCTAGCTCGATCCGCCCCTGTGCAGGGACCCATTTATTGTTTCATTTTTAACTTATATATATATATATAGAGAGAGAGGGAGAGAGAGATTGCCTAATATCAAAACATTTGTTACTGGACTCACGAACAAACGGTTCAGTTCTTCAATTTGCAAAGTCCAAACAGTCGATCCAAATAGTTAGATATTTAATCTATATTAAAATGTGCTTAGAGATCAAATTTTATAATTTTTTGGAATTTTTTTGCTATTTATTAAGATGGTTTGAAATCGTTGTTTTTTGGTGGTGGAGATTTTAATTAGAAGACTATTTCTCTTAAACATTTACGTGCTTTTCATTTTTTTTATATAAAGAATAAAATGGTTACTATCTATATTTTGCATGAATATTAATAGAGAAGTCAGTGAATTTGTTGAATTATGAGTTTAAAAAAAAATAGAAAGCTCAATATAATATTATAAATTTTAGAAAAAAAAAACGTAATTTTGAAACTTTAGACGAGTATACATAACATCCCTCCCCCCCCCACCCCTAAAATTATTATGATCAGTGTTGTAAATAACAGTATGTGGTTATCGAACGAATAGAGTATCGCCAAGTTATCGATTAATCGAGAATAATCAGTCATAATTAAAAATAATTAGCTAATTAATTAGAAAAATCTATAACAGTTTGATTACAACCAATGACTAATTGATCTAAATGGATATTTTTTTACAACACTGATTATGACTACCTACCTCTAGGGGTGTAAACGGATAAGATATTATTCGATTTTGTTCAAATCCTGAAAATTACTTAAATCATCTGATTTATATCTGTATCCGTATTCAAAAAATTATAACGGACAAAAATACAGTTAGATTTTTAACTATTCGTATCCGATCGTTTATATACCTAGCTACCTATAGCTCCTCTACACAATTACAGGTTAGCTCCTTTTACCCCCAACTAATAAATAAAAGGATTATGTGGGATTAATTTGTAAAATAGATATTTTATCACTGAAAATTAGCGCTACCATACCATGTATAATAAAATAAAAAAAATAAATAAAAAACCCCAAAAAAGGGAATTGAGATCCAAGCGGGAGAATAAAGTGTAAACAATACCATGTTGCGTCTATGGATTCCTAAATTGGAGGTAAGTGTGATGACAAGCCATGTCGGCCATGGCCTAAACAATTTTGCTTAAATTTCTACCCCACCTTCATTTGCAACCTTTCTTTACTAAATGCACAGGGACAATAAGCAGCAGTGCACGCGCAAGTCTCAGCCGTTCGATGATCGCCACGTTGAACGGATAAGATTATTGTGCTGGGCCTGTTTGGTTTGTCTTCTTTATAGCCCATTGGGCCCTACACTGAATAAATAATTGGAGAGATATTAAAAGGACGCAACGTGGTTTGTCGGTGCAACAATTAAAGAGCTGCTCTGTTTTCCTACTCTGGCCCCTCCAAAACTAGTAAACAATGTTCTCCGACACAATGGACCTTTTCATAACTTTCAACATAACAATTAACAACACACCTGACAACGTGACAGATACATACAGAAAAATTAATCATCAACAATTCCTGCTCTACCAAAAAAATAAAAGTAACTTGTTCTTCTTCGTTTTTATTTTTGGGGGTATTAATTAATAGGTGCAACGGTCAATTTTTGCCAATAGAACTAACAAAGAACAACATGTACATATAATTAATATTTCTGACTGTAATTTCTTTTCAGTCAATAGGAGCGGAACTAGAAAATTTAAATAAAGGCTAATCTATATATAAAATGTATAGTATTTGAAAAAGATAAAAATATTGTGATTAGCGGAAATTAAACATATTACTTTACGAAAACTATATAAAGCTCTTATCACTAAACTATAGGTACATATTTGACATTTCATGAGGGATGCCCGACTATATAAAAACTTAAAGAGATTCAAAAATATGCTTCTACTTATATATATATATATATATATATATATATATATATATATATATATATATATTTTAAATATAAAATTTTCTAAGCTTAAAAATTTGATAAACTTTGGTCCCTAATTTTTTTTTCTCAATATATACTTCTATTTTTATGTTTACCTAAAAAAATATACTTAATATTCAAAATAATTATAAAAACATATCTCACTAATTAAGTTTTTTTTTTCTCATCATATCAATTAATTATCTTGACACCGTTCCTAATTTATATCTCTTATGTAGCTATTGAAGGCTTTTATTTTGTTAATTAAAATTGTTGGTTGCCAATTGATAATTGACCTTCAAAAGTTTTGCCTTTCTAATTAAACAATCTTTTGTATCATTAATTCAGCAGAATTCATATATATCAGCTAAGGAAACAAAATCTTTCTATTTAGGTCCTCATCATGTCCGATCATAATTAATTTGTACGAATATTAAGAGGTCCGTACAATCCAATTCAGGCTGAATTGGTCTGAATCTTATTAAAAAATACTATTACCTCGGAGGATATGGTCTCTTTTCAGCATGCCTGCCTTGGGGTCCATCTGTTCAGAAATTAATTAAGAAAATTCTAGAGGATTCTTATTGTTTCTTTTTTGAAAGCTTCGCAGCTCTCAATTTTTGAGTAATCACAGTTTTTTAATTTTTTTTTCTAGTCAACTATTATACTACTCCATCTCTAATTCTAGAGAATTCTTACTTATTAATTATTCTATAAACAGGCTACTCTGCTTCTCTCCGGGGTAAGGCTCACACACAGCCAAAGGGGTGTAGCTAGCTACCTCTCCTTGGATTTTAAAATTTAGTGAAAAAATACGGGTCAGGTACAACTTGCCCCTCAAAAATTGTTTTTCCTCTCTCTGAAACTAGAAAATCCACCATATCCTAAAAACATCATTAATAAGAAACTTTCTTGGTTTTATAGAATTTACATATCCATACCAACTTTGTTGTTTTTTAATATGTAAATTGATATTATTTTGTTATTTTTTTTATTATGTAGGGCTATACTATTTTTATTATTTTTATTATGTAGATTGTTTCTTTTTATCTAGTGTCAGATTAGTTAATGAATTTAAACCCAATAAACTATTTTAATCCAATTCCAGTTTTTGAACAAAAATCCTGCATCAGCAAATGCTTATCTCATATAATACTGTGCATTTTTTTGACTTTACAATAACTTCTCTTTCCAAAATTCTTTTTCTTTGTTTATTTAATTTATTCCTTTCTTGTCTTTCATTTTCAATTTTGACAGTCATGTGCAAATGACTCAGCTCCTATCTAAGAAAGACCTGTGCCTTTCATTCACAATTGACAATCCATATTACACGCACCTAGCACCTATAATGATAGCTCACGAGATATTGTTATTTAAAATTAGGATTGTGACAAGGATCTACCTTTTGTAATTTGCCAAGAATTCTGGAGAGGTTCCTAGGTCAGTACATCTTAGCCTGACATGCAAACCTAATTTATTACAATAACTATATGGTACAGAATTTCACAGTTACAACTTGCAAAAACTATTGAAAAAGAAATTAAGACAAAATGAATAGCTGGTCCCCATGCAAGATATTTTAACTTCAAGTCATTGTTTAGAAAAAAAGGGAATATATACTTTAATTGATACTTAAAAATATGACAAAATCAAGCTGATGCAGATTAGCAGGAACCTGATGCTATATTAGATACATACAACTATTATATGTTTCCTTAAATTTAGGAGGATTCCTTCTTGGACCACTTTCAGAAAATATAAAATCTCTCTTTTTGTCTTTATATATTCTTCTCTTCTCCCTTTCAGTCTTTCTTTCACAGTTTAAGAATAAACCAGATAGGTATATCATATCCTATCCTCCTCCTTGCTTCACCTCAGCCATGAATTATATACCTCTTTTTAGTTTTCTGTCCATTAAAGAAGTGCAAAGGCAAAAGAGAAAGTAGAAATATATTCTTATATATCTGTCAGAGAAAGCGCAGGACATTCTTCCGAAAGTCAAATGGAGGTCGGAATCACTTTATTTATTCATTTATTTAGTTATTTATTTTTGCTATTGTTTGGCAAGCATGAAAACCCTAATTTATGCTCCAAACTTGAGGGACTTAATTTACACCAGAAATAGACAGCTTTAATTAAGAACAAATCATATTAACTGGTAAATTACAAAGATACTTAGTCATCCTGGTAAATCAGAATTTATCAATAACCACTGGTATGACATGCACTGGGAAGCACAAATCCAATTATACAATGATGAAACTATTACTCAATCTGCAAATAACTCACAAATACATACATGACCCAAAAAAAATTTACATTACAAGTATATATAACAAATCTTAATTGTAGTGTTTATTATTATGTTATGTTAAGAAATTAATTAAGATCAAATTATTTATTAGGGCCAGAAGTATATATGCAACTTCTACTCTGACCTGAAAATGGGATACAAAAAGGTACAAGTATAGCTAAAAAGAGTTTCGAATGCTTGTTCAACTTGAAGCAGTCTCAGTTCATATTCCCATCCATCCCGGGGGATATGAAATACTGCTTGATGGCATTCCAGCAGCGTCGTTCAGATTTACGGGATTGAATCTGCAAAAGAGAAACGATGATCGATGACTAGCTCAATCAAATACATTTTTTATGTGCATTCAGCTTAATTAATCAAATATATACTAGGATCAAATCACACTGAATTTGCTAATTTTGGTTGGTTTTCCACCAATCAGGGTGAAGGGTTAAATACCCATAATTGAATTGGAATATTAATTAACCTCTAATTTTATGATGAGTAGATGCAAATTAAGGTACAGATTTGATAATGAGTTGTTAATAAGGTTTTAATTTTGGTATAATCCATATATATTAGTAAATATTTTGTACTAAAATATAGAAACTAATCTTAAAAACTAAGCAAGCATTATCTACTTGTTTGATAATTAGATGGTCAAAATTAATTACTGATGCTTTAATACAAATTTTGAAAGCTTTCCTTCATTTTTTTTTCCTTCTCATTCTCTCTTAAACTAAATAGCATGAAAAAGAAGAAAGAATAAAAATAAAAAGAGTCACCTGATTGGAAGAGGTCTAAATTCAACAGGTAATTGGGAAAACTGATCTTGCTGTAGAGAGTGTTGATCATTTGATGTATTTTCCCATGTTTGCACATTTTCTATTCCCAGTCCTTGAATCTAAAAAAATGATTTATTGTTTTGTTTAATGTACCATAAGCATAAACAAAATTTGAGTTATAATTGTTCAAGGAGTTACCTTCTTTTTCAAATTTTCATTTTCTTCTTCCAAAAATCGTTCCTACATATAAAAAATGAGGTAATTAAGTTCATCAATGAGCATGAAAATGTAATTAACAAAAAAGCTGAGACCAAAATTATGTGGTTGCAGCAATTAATACCCTTCTTTTATGATCAGCTATTTCATCAATTAATAATTGTGCCTGAAAAGAACAAAGTAACAAAGCTGCATCACTTCAATGATTAAATAATTAAAGGCATAATGTCATAATTATACTATCAAATGTACCAAACTCAGAACAAATTAATTATGTAACAGACCTTTTTGGATCTTATCTGCTTCAATGACTTCTCTATTTGGATTTCCAGTTGGTCCAGTTCATTTGTACTTAGTTGATGTAAATCTTCACCAAGAAGATTCCTGCATGTGTTTTCAATTGAAGGTTGATGCAAACGAAATCTTGGTCATCTATGGAACTACTCTCTAAAATGCAGGGTGGATCTATGATTTTTATTAGGGGGTAAAAAATATTGAATCAAGTTTAAATAGCTAATTGAATTTAAACACATTAACTAATTAGATACTCGATAAAAAATAATACTTTAACTTATACTTTTCAATACTCTAACTTATAATTTCTAATTCTCTAACTTATAATTCTAATTACCAATAAAAATTCAAATAATTTATTTAATTTTAACTCTAAATTTAACTCAAATTACAAATCAAACATTCAGAGGGAGCAAACGTTCCGATCTCCACTAAATTTAAAATCCAGTGAAGACAGTTGCTCTTCGAACCATGTAGGTCCCCCTGGTAAAATGTACGTAGGAAATGAGTGCAAAAAATTAGAACCTTTGTGAACTTTGTAGAACTTCAACTCGTGACTTCAATTTCAAATACTCCTCGTAGTTGTTCTGTTTTCCAAAAAAAAATAAAAAAGGTATTTGAATAGATGCATGACTAAAAATGTTGTAGCAAATGCATGCATTCATGTCTAATTGGGATATGGAGCAAGATTATTATTTAAAAAAAAAAAAAAAACTAACATACTTAATTTCACAAAAAATGCCATATATAATTGCAACTTGAATTTAAAAGCAAAACACTCTTCTATGATATATAATTTCTTTTACTTGAATTTAATTAATCCATCCGTCCATTATTTATGTTAGTGGTGCTACTTTACCCGATTACCCGGTCTCCAATCTGGTACTGAACCGGATCCAATTAGTTTGGATAGGATATGGTTTAAAAAATATAACTGATTAAATTATGAAAACAATTACAAAACTAATTCTAAAATATCTTATCCAGATCTAAACCAAAATCGATATTGTAATGGATAGGATATGAGTTGATTTAATTATCCAGCCGACAACTGAACTGACTCGATAAATGTATAAATACCCGATACAATACTAATACAAATATTTATAATTAATTAATATAAAAACATAGATTAATAGCTATGAAAATGCAACCACGTGTAGCATTTTTTAAGAAAAAAATATTTACAGTAATAACAAACCTAATTAGAAAGTCTTAAAACTCGAATTACCATACTTTTTGTTACATGAGTATAATATATTATGATTACGGAGCAAAACTATAATTTTAATTTTGGACCAACTTTTAATTTATATTATAATAATATATTATGTGAGATTGTTAAATATTATAATTATATTTAAGAATAAAAGGTTCCTTAAATGCTTGTGATATGTACCTGCTCTGGCTTCGGACTGGATCCAATAATTTACAAACAGGTTATGGACATCTATCTATATAGAACCGAAATATAAGATCCGAAATGTCTACTATCAGATGTTGTATTTGAATCTTGACTTGATTCATCTTGAAAATAAAAATATATGGATAAAAATTCAGACTAGAACACTACATCAATACATGTTCAAATATAATAGTATCTGGACTCTATCCAACCTGATAAAATTAAGCTTTAATTTATGCTATTCAAATATAATTCCGGAAGGTATAAATCTTAAGTATGCATCAATTGATAATTGAATTCTTACTGGATTATCATCATTAGGAACAGCAGCACCTGATATTGCATAAGTGTATCTTTGGTACCTCTCCAATGTCTTAAGAATGCTGCAAGGGGGAAAAATCAACGCTAAAAAAGCTCAATTTTATTCAAAATTAATAACCTCATTTGATACATAATTGATTAGAGGAAAGAACAATGAAAGATATAGAGGCACATGTTATTGTTGCACCAAGCTTGTTTCAAGCATTGAATAAAGTAGATCTATTTAGATCCCAAAATTAGATAACTAAAATGTGGAATTTCAAATCAATATATATAATGTCGAGAAGAAAATAATGTAAGGCTTGTAATAATTCTTTTATTAATCATATATACAGGGACCGATCTATGTATAGTATAGCTTTAGCCACCCAATATGAATGGAGGTCAATTATATAAACTTTTATACTGTGAATAGGGGGGGGGGGAGGGGGCGGGTCAATTTTATAGTATTTATAGTATTTTATTCTAAATTATATATAAAAAAAAACACATGTTAATATAATTTGTTTGAAAAAAAAACGAGGCTCAATTGACCCCGCATCTTATGAATAGCTACGCCCCTGCACATATCTAAATTTTATAGTTTCACCCTTCATATATATTTCTGGTGCTTATTACAATCATCTTATAATATTATCATGACTCCTATGTGGGCATTGTTATGGTTTTGCTTGGTTAATTGATGTTGAATATGAAGTTTACATTAGTTATGCATGAAAAGTGAGAAGCAGACTCCAATACAGGAGCTCTAGTTGCTTTGGAAATTTGCCTTGCTATATATATCTAGGGTTTTGAATTCTCATACTTCCTCTTTCACATTGATCTTAAGAGAAATTATCAAATGATAATTAAGTGGCAAGCATGTAGAAGTAATCATTTATTTTATTAATTGATAAATTTAGTGGTCCTTCCACCTTCAATAAATAGTCAGCTTAGTCTCAGTACTTCTCAAGCTTTTTTTCTTCAGAAAATAAAAAATTGTAAGAAAAAAAAAAGGTTGGTTTCAAAAGTACATCAAGTACAATTTCAGAAAAATTACCTAAAAAAGATATTATTTTAATCAGACTTCAATTAATTTAACAACAGGAAGCCAAAAAAATGACAGTTAGATATATACAGAATAACATGCATGGATGATACAAACTAAGTAGCAGATATTATAGAAAAATGAAACATAAAATACTTGGCATAATCTAGCTTGATCTAAGAAAGCGCTTGTATAAATATCTTGCTCGAGGTTCTTCAAAATTGTTAGATCTAAAAGAATAATTGAGGTATATATGAGAGAGAAACTTGAGGCAAAAAATAAGTACCTGGAAGAACTACAAAATTCAAAGAGCTTGCCACGGTTGGAGAAGATGATGAGTGCCACCTCAGCATCGCACAGAACTGACAGCTCATACGCTTTCTTCAACAACCCGTTCCTTCTCTTTGCAAAGGTCACTTGCCTACTAATCTTGTTCTCTATACGTTTCAACACAACCCTTCCTCTTCCCATCTTATTTTTCTCTAAATATTTATTAATTATACTATTTTATTATTTCCCTTGAAACCTAGGGTTATCGAAAAAGAGGCAAGTGCTGCTGTACTTGGTGGAGATAAGCAATTAATTGGATACACAGGTCACAGGGGAATCATGAGTTTTGTGGTGGGAAGTTAGAATCCACGTTTTTCTGAAAACCTTACTATGAGGCAAAATGTGTAACAAGTTGAAATGTAGTCAATTAGTTTTGGGTTATATAGTACAAGTGATCCTATTGAAGTTAATTATAGACTAACTTTTACGTCTTGTACAATTTTAAATATTGATCGTTGTAACAATGTGTTTTACATACAAATATTTTATTCATATGGATAGTATCTAAATGATTAAAATTTTATAATTATATTGTGTTTTTGTGGATGATTAATGTCACGAGCTATATTAAAGAAATGGAGGTCAATTGACTATCAATTATTTTGAATTTTTTGTACTTGCATACATTTTTTTACATAGTATAGGATAAAATGTTATAGATACAATATTATTGACCTCATTCACACCATAAAAATTATATATGACTGATCCTCATTCATAATATTTAACTCTCATAACTTGAAAGTCTGACTCCCCTCTAAATGTTGTCAAGTTAGCTTTGTTATCACCAAGTCGTAATTGTTTACTTCCATTTTTTTTATTTAATATTTGTGAGATATGACCTTAGTTATATGTCTAGATAATATTTTTTTGGTTTGCCTAAATTGTTAGCACATGAATATGTGAGGTTTGTCTCAAGGGGTCACTTTTAAATTGCTCCTTTCTTTTACAAACTTTTGTTCATAATAGGGATGAAGAAAGACTTTCAAACTATGAGAGTCAATTATGTAATTTATTTATTTTTGTAAATAATGAGGACCAATTTTATCATAACATGATATTTTACACTAAATTATATACAAAATCATGCATTAAAAAATAAGAGTTAATTGACCTCCATTAATGCTTCTTACATCCGCCTCTGGTTCATAATTTAGATATTATGACAACTATAATTTTATATATAATAGAAATAAACCTCCATATAAGCCTTACTGACTCATTACATACTTATACATATATATAGGTCAGGGGCTCAGGGCTAGTGACAGTGAGAATGGGCAGAGGCCGGACCCCGGAGGTGGGATTAAAAGGTGTGCAAAGTATCTTGTAGTGGTGAGCAATAACAATAGCAATAGCAATAGCCTTGTCTTGTCTCCAAGTCAAAAAAAAAATAATAGCATTGTCTCTGTGAAAGTGAGAGAGGGAGAGAAGTACAATTAATTATAGATCGAGCTTGATAAAAGGGTACGATGTGATACGTGTCATGTTCTGTGTGGTGGATTTGAATAGCCCCATTCCCCAATCTACTTCAGAACGATTGACACCTACTCTGTGTCTCTGTAGTAATGACTCAGTACTCAGTAGTCGACGTTAATTAACACTGGTAATTGCTAATGCCATCTGCAACGCTACCCTTTTATATATAATCAATTCATTTGTTCGTTTTGTATAACCGCATGCACTCTATATATATATATAGAGAGAGATGGGCTATGGTGCATTGCAATGCATGAATTCTCTCATGCATTGCACTATAAATTATGGATTTAAAGTCCAAACGACCGATTCGAACTGTTCATCTTGTTCTTCATATTAATATGTGCTTGGAGACCAAATTTTACATTTTTTCTAATTTTTTTACTATTTATTAAGCAATTTTTAAAGTCGCTGATCTGATGGTCCAGAAAATTTTACTGTTTTTACTGTTCACAGCAAAACAGCAATTTTTAAAAATACTTAATAAATAGTAAAAAAATTCCAAAAAATGTAAAATTTGGTTTCCAACCACATTTCAATATGGATTAAATATCTAACGGTCCAGATCGGTCGTTTAGACTTCAAATATGTGATTTATAGTGCAATGCATGAGAGGGTCCATGCATTGCAATGCACCATAGCCCATCTCTCTCTCTCTCTCTCTCTCTCTAGATATATATATATATATATATATATAGGAATATGCTAGCATGCTGTGCATAGCATAGAACCCTTCCGTGCAACGGCTCGAATTTCGAGTTTTTAAAATCCTAACGGTCGATCCGAACCGCTCATCTTGTTCTCCATATTAATATGTGTTTGGAGACCAAATTTTACATTTTTTGGAATTTTTTTACTATTTTTTTAGATTTATTGAAAATCACTGTTTTCAGCAAATCTGGACCATAACAAAAACAGCGATTTTCAATAAATCTAAAAAAATAGTAAAAAAGTTCCAAAAAATGTAAAATTTGGTCGTCAAACACATATTAATATGGAGAACAAGATGAACGATTCGGATCGACCGTTAGGGCTTTGAAAACTCAAAATCCGAGCCATTGCACGGAGGAGTTTTATGCTATGCATAGCACACTAGCATGTTTATATATATATATATATATATGACTTGGATACGGTGCTATGGGTAGCTAAGAGGTTTCCCGTGCTACGGCTCAATATTCGACTTTTCAAAATCCTAACGGTCGATCCGAACTGTTCATCTTGTTCTCCATATTAATATGTGCTTGGAGACCAAACTTTACATTTTTTGGAAATTTTTTACTATTTTTTTAGATTTATTGAAAATCACTATTTTTCAGACAAATCTGGACCATAAAAAACAGCGATATTCAATAAATCTAAAAAAATAGTAAAAAAGTTCCAAAAAATGTAAAATTTGGTCTCCAAAGACATATTAATATGGAGAACAAGATGAACGGTTCGGATCAACTGTTAGAATTTTGAAAAGTCGAATATTGAGCCGTAGCATGGGAGGCCTCATAGCTACCCATAGCAGAGAGAGAGAGAGAGAGAGAGAGAGAGAGATGGGCTATGGTGCATTGCAATGCATACCCATGGTGTGCATTGGACCATAAATCACTGATGCGAAGTCCAAATGACTGATCCAAACCGTTCATCTTGTTTTCCATATTAATATGTGCTTGGAGACCAAATTTTACATTTTTTGGAATTTTTTTACTATTTATTAAGCCACTTTGAAAATCGCTGATCCAACGGTGACTGTTTGGAACAGTAAAATCAGAAGCCACCATTGGATCAGTGATTTTCAAAGTGGCTTAATAAATAGTAAAAAAATTCCAAAAAATGTAAAATTTGGTCTCCAAGCACATATTAATATGGAGAACAAGATGAACGGTTTGGATCGGTCATTTAGACTTTGAATCGGTGATTTATGGTCTAATGCACACCATGGCCTATGCATTGCAATGCACCATAGCCCATCTCTCTCTCTCTCTCTCTATATATATATATATATAGCCCTATTAGCTAAAGGTACCCCGATTCCGTCCCTCAAAATAATGAACGACACTAACACGACACATATACATTCGACACAACATGAACACGACACATGAGTTTGTGTGTGTCATGTGCAGAAATGGGATATGCATGGTAAATTAACACGGTATCTACAAGAATGAAACATTACCTGTGAAGATAAAAATGAACTATCTGTGAAGGTACACCAAGAAAAAGGTGTTTTTACTAAGTATGTTGGTATTATTTTATTGAGTATGTTAGTATTATCGACAGGAGTATCTGCAACGATACTCTTGTGAATTCCCTTGTAGATATTGTCCCATGACGTGTATTAACATGGAATTTAACAAGATATGAGGACATGCAACAACACGATCAGGTATGAGCAAGCATGTAGAATTATTAATGCAAAAATTAGAGCAAAATTTTCATTTAGTCGAACTCGAATATGCATATGAGTACACTTCTGCTATGCATGTGAAACTAGTGTGTGTTGTGCTCACCAAAAGAATTTGGTAAATATATCTTCAAAATCTATTGAATTGGTTTCAAATTACAAATCCAAACTTATCTACTTCACGAGTGATACATGCACATGTAATATTTTGAAAATTTTGAATTCATATAATACAAAATCAAGGGGTAAAAAAAAATTTGAATGCATGCATGACATATAAAATAACTTATAAAAGTTCATTTTACCGCTTGACTTTGTATTAAAAGAATCCAAAACTTTTTAAATTTTGCATGTGTATGCATCACTCACGAATTAAATTGGTTTCAACCATTTGAATTCATCATTTAAAACCAATCCGATAATTTTTTGGAGTTATGCTCACTAAATATTTTTGATGAGCCCAATACATGCTAGCTTTGTTCTTAGAACACGTATGTGTGACAAACGCTAATAAGCGACATGTCATCTCATCACATATGTGTGTCAGCTTGTAGATTTTTTCTTTTTTTTGTCGTAAGCCCTTAGACGATTTTATTAAACATCAGAGTAAATTACAAGCATGTTCCAACGTAGGCATTCTTATTACACAAAGATAGTATAATATACATTGAATTATTTGTAAAAGCTCTCACTTCTAAAAATTAAAGAGAAGAGGAAACGTAAAATTAGTGGTTGCAAAATGTTCAGTTCGCACCATGTTAGCAAGTCAATAGGCATGTTCATTCTCTTCTCTTGATAAGCAAACGTAGCAGTAGAGCGAGTTTAATTGCACAGTGTCAACACCGCATAGAAGAAAGCGCACCCGAGAGGCACTGAATCAGACTGGACCAGGAACTAAATCAACCGAACTAGAATAATCACCACTTCAACCGAGGAGGCACTGAATCAAACTGGACAAAGAACGGAATTAACCGGACCTGGACAGTCACCACTCAGCCCAAGAGGCACTGAATCAAACCAAACTGGTAACTGAGTCGACCAGACTAGGACAATCATCTCACAGGGAGCCACAATAGTGGAAAGAGGCAAAAGGAGAAAAGGGGAGGGAGGAGGAAAGAGGAAGAAGGAAACACATCATCATAATCATCATCGGCCACAACTACCACAATACTTATCTTTTTTTTTGATAAAAAAGATTTAGTGAGCATAGCTCCAAAAAAAACTCGTGTTTTTTTGCCCCAAACCCCCCCCCCCCCCCCCCCCCAGTTTGTGACATAATTTTTGAAAAAAAAATCTTTATTTATGTTTTATTTTGCAAGTTGCAATAACATGTTTTTGTAACGTGTGAAATAAAACATAACTAAAGAATAAGTTTCAAAAATTATGTTGCAAACTGGTTTCGAAAGTTAAAATGTGTTATAAAAATTAAATCATGTTTTGATTTCAAATTTTTGATAGTGTATGAAAATTAGTACTTGACAGTGCATTATTGTTTAATCTCTTACACAATTTTTTTTTTGTTAAGTTGTGGTCTGCAAAAAAGTTTAAACAATAATGTAAGTTCACTGTTACATGTCCATTTTTATATTGCTTTAAGCTTGAGTTTAAAAATAATTTAATTTTCAGAAAATGTTTTATCAACTCAATATCAGTTTGTGACCCATTTCATACAAACTTATTCCATATAAAACATGTTAATGTAAGGTGTATATGTATATGTATATGTATATGTAGAGTGTGACTAATATGCATTCAGTATCACTTCGGTCAAAGTATTACCGGTCTAAATTTCAAAATCCAAAAAGTTTATCTGAACCGTTAGATGTGATCTCTCTATTGAAATGTGCTTGGAGACCAAATTTTATATTTTTTTTTGAATTTTTTTTACTATATATTAAGCCACTTTGAAAATTACTGATCCAATAGTGGCTTCTAATTTTATTGTTTTGTTAAGCCACCGTTGGATCAGTAATTTTCAAAGTGGCTTAATAAAGAGTAAATTTTTTTAGAAAAATGTAAAATTCGGTCTCCAAACACATTTCAATATAGAGATCATATCTAATGGTTCATATCGACTTTTCGGATTTTAAAATTTGAAATTTGGACCGGTAGCACTTCAACCGAAGTGCTACCGAATGCATATTAGTCACACTTTGTATATGTATATGTATATGTATATGTGTATGTGTATGTGTATGTGTAATAATTGTTTTTGTTTGTTGAATGTTGAATGAATATGATTGATGTTGTACGTTGTGATGTTGAATATTTATTGAATAATGGATGTATAATATAAATTGTATGTTTAGTGGCTAACAAATATGAGTGCTAGTACATTATAAATCGTTTAAAAAAACATAAAAATTATACACGGTTTTAAATAACATACTGTGTATGGTTCAGAAAATAATACACAGATGATTTGTAGAAACCGTGTATACTACCCAAGTTATTGTACACAGTTACTTTAACTGTGTAGAAACTATCATTTTCAGCGTCTTTCTTTTTGAGATCTGACATGGTTGAGTTTTATTAACTGTATATATTAGTAATATATTGACATGGTTTGATAACAGTATACAAAATATCTTCCATATTCAGACACGACACTCATTGTCATGGTCATGTAACCGTGTGATATTAACTTTTCAGACCATGTATGGTCGCATTTTCTACTAGTGTCCACAACACAGCTTTTGAGTTATATATGCATGACAAGGTGTGAAAGCCATATACGGACAACAAAATAATTACTCCGACATTCTCTTAAAAAAATGCCATGAGTTTCGATCAAAAGACATAGCATGTGATGCTTGAAGTACAGATCTAGAGTATCTTAATTATATGATGAACATAGCATAACATGATTTACGTGAAGACATAGCATGTGATGCTTGAACGTGTCATGCTTACGTCATTGAGTATCTTGATTCTCTTAAAAAAAATGCCATGAGTATATTATGCAATATTAATTAGCATCAATCAAAATGTTCGTTTTATCTATTCGTGTTATATGATGAAATCTTGTTGAATATATATATAGAGTAAGGCTACACTACTTCGCGAATTAAACGGGTTATTTTAATTCGCTCTCATATCTCTAGTTTCGAAGTCAAAATAGCCGATCCAAACCGTTAGAAGTTTAATCTATATTAAAATGTGCTTGGAGACCAAATTTTACATTTTTTAGAATATTTTTACTATTTATTAAGATGGTTTGAAAATTGTTGTTTTTTAATGGTGCAGAATTTTAATAAAAACAGCGATTTTCAAACCATCTTAATAAATAGTAAAAAAATTCCAAAAAATGTAAAATTTGGTCTCCAAGCACATTTTAATATAGATTAAACATCTAACTGTTTGGATCGGTTATTTGGACTTCGAAACTAGAGATATTATCGCGAATTAAAATAGCCCGTTTAATTCGCGAAGTAGCGTAGCCTTACTCTATATATATATATATACAAGTAAATAGAACATTGGTTTTTGAAGCTTGTTCAATAAAATTGCAAGTAAACAATATTATAGAGCTAACTATTTACAAAGCCAGTTCTAAAGATTTTGGGGCCCGATGCGGAAGAAAATTTGGGACCATTTATATATACAAAATTTTTATGAGGCTGGCCAATACACTTCGATAAGTACTTCAACACTATATGTTTTAAGTTATTTTTGTATTTTTAAAATCCAAAGAGTCGATCCGAACCGTTCAATATGATATCCATATTAAAATGTGCTTGGAGACCAGATTTTACATTTTTGTTTGGATCTTTTTTACATTTTTTAAGATAGGTAGAAAATCCATTAATTTAGAAGATTCTAAACCATAAAAAAATTCTACTTACTGATAGGCCTAAATTATATAAATATTCGATCTGATTTTTATCACGAAATAACACCAAATATCTTATATTTTGAATATAAAGTGAATAGATTACACCTAGGATCAAGTTACTGCGTTTGCTTGGTTTTAACTTACAGGAAATGAAGAAAAATGAAGAAAAACCGAAGAAAAATGCCCACTGCGAACACACGGATTGGAATATAGCCAAAATAAGTACTCAGATGGATTTCTGGACGCGCGCCAATTTTAAAAAGGTATAATAAGCTATACATCAAAATCCGTGCGGATGCACCGATCTCGATGCAGCTGCACTCTGGTTGCACAGGAAAAGTCCGAGCCTAGTGCGGATCTCGATGCATCCGCAGTGCGGATCCCAGTGCGGATGGTACTGTAGCAGTGCGGATTGCAGTGCGGACGCACTGTAGCAGTCAGCCAAAAATAGAGTCTGAATTTAAAACAGTCATAACTTTTGACTCGTAACTCCGATTAAGGCTTATGACCACTTTTTGGAAAGCTAGCGAGAAGATCTACAACATGAGAAACTAAAAACTAATTTTTTTCTCAGTGCGGATCAGCCCACCCGCAGTGCGGCTCGGAGAACCTGCACTGGACCCGCAGAAAGCCAAAATTGCACGTTTTTGACAGTTTTTCTATTTTTGGTGCATCATGGACGCATTTTGACAGCCACATGTGGACAAGACAATCCTGAAAAACAATCCAAATATAACACTTACTAACTCCACTTCCTAGGCTCTTAATTGAACATGATCCTTGGCTATAAAAGAGGGGATCTCTTCTCATCCCATCCATGATCTCTTCGCAAAGATCAAAATCCATGATCCCAGATTCTTTCATTCTCTCTCTACACTCACACACAATTCTTAGCAATAAATTCTGGAGAAAATGAAAGCTTTCAGCCAAGGAGAAGAAGGGTTTCCTGAGCAAGAAGTCGGCAAGATTGAGGGCTTTGATCAAATAAAGGGTGTAATTATTTCTTTATTTCATTTCTTCTTACTTTTGCCAATTTTTGTAATGGATCTCTCCATGAGGGAGTAGTTCTCTCTCTAGGGGTTTAGGTCAATGCATGAACTTGTTTAATTCTATTTTTTCGGTTATTTGTTTTTATTATGATTGTTTTATGGGATTTGATTGTTAATTTCTGTGATTTAATCATTTGTATTAATTATATAGTTAGTACTTGAATTGTAGTATCCCGTTTTGGATTCGAAAGAACCAAAATTGACTGTGATCAATAGGATAGTACCAAACTATGATGCAAATACCTTAGATTTAGGTTAAGATTGTAACTAATTTAATCTAAGCCGGAACTATAGAAATTAAGGTTAGAAATTTGGTGAAGAACCTAACCGTGAAGTCAAACCCTAATTATGACATCTCAATTCGAATCGGGTATTGGTATGATGAACTTAATCGTGAAGTATCAATATTTGAGGAGAGGAGAGACTAACAAGAGCTTATAGGTCTAGGTAGCTAGGGTGGGGAACTTTATTGAGAAGTTCGAGTTACCTAGGCACGTTATTAATTTACGAAAGTAACCCTTAATAACATATTAGGTTAGAAACCTCGTCAAATCATACATGAATTCAAACAAATACCGAATTAATAGAGTTAGTAAGGAATTGTAGACCAAAGACCCCTAGATCTCTAAATCTTGAAAGCAAATCAATTCCTTTCTTTTACTTTTATTTACAATTATTGTTTCAAACTCCTTTCTTTTGGGTATTGAACCCAACCTTAGGAATTGTTAGAACAAACCCCCCAATTTACTTTTATTGCACTTTACTTTATTTTATTTTCTGAAATTTATTACTAAAGTTTGAACTAAGTTTTTATCGTACTCCCTATGAATCGATACCTAAAATACTACTTTGATAGAATTGTGTACTTGCAATTTAACTCAAACGCGTGTTAAAGGTTTAAAAGGTACATCTTATTGTACTGAAACTTTGTGCATACGCTTTTGCGCGCAACACTTACCTTAAAAAATAATAAAAAAATCAAAAAAAAATGTAAAATTAGGTCTCCAAGCATGTTTTAATATGGATATTAGGTTGAATGGTTTGGATCAACTATTTGGACTTTTAAAACACAAAAACTACTTATAAATATATGGTGCTGAAGTACTTATGGAAGCAATTAGGGTTGTTCATCATTTCGGTTCAGTTTCAATTGAACCAAACTAGGCAAACCAAAGTTTATCATTTCGGTTCAGTTTTATGTCATTTTCTTCAGTTTCTTTGGTTCAAATCGAAAGATATTAATTTTTTTTATTTAAAGCAATTGATTATAATAAACAGATGTATATTAAGAAATAAACCAGGGTATTAAGAAAAAAATCAAAGTATTTAAAGCAATTGATTAAGAAATAAACAAGGTATTAAGAAATAAACTGGGGGTAGTCCAGACCAAATTCATAATATATAAAAATTCGACTGGTTTGATTTTTTCAATTTTGAAAATTTCCAAACCGAATCAAACCAAAGTTATAATTCAGTTTTTAAAAAATAAACTGAACCAAACCATTAAACCAAATAAAGCAAACTGTTTAGTACAAACTAATTTGATTTGGTTTAAAACCGACTAAACCAGACCGAATAAACACCCCTAGAAGCAATTAGCCGGTCAGATTTTTTATTGATATGCCAATAAATCATATTTATTTGAATCATCTAATAGTTTTTTTTTAATATATAGAATTATATATATATGAGGAGGGATCGGATTACACCACTATTTTGGTAACATGGTGTGACAATGTCCATTTTTGAAATTTCAAAATCCAAATAGTCGATCCAAACCGTTGATGAATATATTAAGAGTAACTTGGAAATCAAATTTTATATTTTTCTGAATTTTTTTACTATTTATTAAGTATTTAACAAAATCGCTATATTCAAACCGTTGAATTTTTGAACCCCTCTAAATAAACCAAAAAAAAATTCAGAAACATGTAAAATTTGATCTGTAAGCACATTTTAACATATCCATCAAGTTGAACGGTTTGGATCGACTGTTTGGACTTTGAAAATGGACGGTGTCATTCCATGTCACCAAAAAATGGTGTCATTTGATCCCTCCTATATATATATATATATAGGAATATGCTAGCATGCTATGCATAGCATAAAACCCCTCCATGCAACAGCTTGGATTTTGAGTTTTCAAAATCCTAATGGTCAATCCGAACCGTTCATCTTGTTCTCCATATTAATATGTGTTTGGAGACCAAATTTTATATTTTTTGGAATTTTTTTACTATTTCTTTAGATTTATTGAAAATCACTGTTTTCAGCAAATCTGTACCATAAAAAAACAGCGATTTTAAATAAATCTAAAGAAATAGTAAAAAAATTCCAAAAAATGTAAAATTTGGTCTCCAAACACATATTAATATGAAGAACAAGATGAACGGTTCGGATCGACCATTAGAATTTTGAAAACTCAAAATCTAAGCCGTTGCATAGAGGGGTTCTATGCTATGCATAGCACGCTAGCATGTTCCTATATATATATATATATATATATATATATATATATATATATATATATATATATACAAACTAATTTTTCTTTCTTGAGGCCCCTAAAATTTTGGGGTCCGGAGCGGCCGCCCTAGCTGCACAGCCCCAAAGCGGGACCTAACTATCCATGAAGGTTCAAATAAATCAAATGGAGGAAGAATATTAATTACTATATATATATATAGAGAGAGAGAGAGAGAAAGAGGAGTTGGCTATTCTACTTCCATAAGCATATGAGAGCATATGCTTATAACTCTTTTTTGTATTTTCAATGTCCAAATAGTTGATTTGAAGCTCTCAACATATTCTCCATATTAATATGTGTTTGGAGACCAAATTTTACATTTTTTTTGGAATTTTTTTACTATTTTTTCAGAATTTTTCATATCTTTTTATTATTATTTTTAATTTTTTTATCACTATTTTGAAAATTTCTGAAAATTAGTAACAAAATTTCAAAAAATATAAAATTTGGTCTCCAAACACATATTAATATGGAGAATAGGTTGAGAGCTTCAAATCAACCATTTGGACATTGAAAATACAAAAAAGAGTTGTAAGCATATGCCCACATATGCTTACGTACAGAAGTAGAATAGCTATCCCCTCTCTCTCTCTCTCTTTCTCTCTCTCTCTATATAGAGAGAGAGAGATGGGCCACGGTGAGTTGCGAAGTAAAGCGACTATTTTACTTCACGCTCATATTTTACAATTTTAAAGTTCAAAATGTCGATCCGAACCGTTCATCTTGTTCTCCATATTGAAATGTGCTTGGAGACCAAATTTTACATTCTTTGAAATTTGTTTACTATTTATTAAGCAATTTTGAAAGTCGCTGATCTGATTGTCCAAATTTTTTTTTACTGTTTACATCAAAACAACAATTTTCAAAAATGCTTAATAAATAGCAAAAAAAATTCCAAAAAATATAAAATTTGGTCTCCAAGCACATTTCAATATGGATTAAACATCTAATGGTTCAGATCAGTCGTTTGGACTTTCAAAATAAAAATACAATGTGAAATAGAAACGCGTTTTACTTCGCAACTCACCATAGCCCATCTCTCTCTATATATATATATGATGTTAATTCGATGATTACGACATTTCGATAGTAATAGATATATAAAGAAGAATACAAATTATGATGATTACAAACAAAAGTTAGAGATCATTCCACAGTTGTAGAATACAATTATTGGATGTATAGAAGAAATTTTAAATGATTAGCATACTGAATGCATGGTTAATTAGAAGCTTGTACATCTAGTTGTAACATCTCGAAAATGTGGAATTCGATTTAATTATTGTTTTCCAATTTCCTTATAATAATAATAATGATAATAGAGGAGGTACAATTCATAACTTAAAATTGAAAACTCAAGTATTAAAATAAAACGTGAGAAATAACATGAACCAAGCAATTTAATCTTCGATAAATTTACTCCATACACAAACATGATAAAAAAAATTACACAATCCGACTAAAAATCATGACCATGCCCTTGATTTTGGTGCATGAAACAAAATTGAAGCATGCAGAAAAAGAGATCCAGCCCCACATTGGCTGAAACTTGAAAGTGTAGAGAGAAACAAGCGAGAGAAAAGCCTATATGTAGAGATCAGGCATTCCAATAATGCCTATGCACGACAGGTCATATGTAGATAATTAATCTCCATTCTTTTAGACTCCTATTGGATATATGCATGGTATATATTGCATACCCTCAATTGATGGTTCACGGAAACAAATCTCTTGTCCATTAATAAGATGACACGTGCCCCCAAGTGCATTTCATTGATTTGATATGTCAATTCTAACCATTGGTTACTTCCTCTTTCAGATGGGTTTTGATTGGATGTT
The DNA here is from genome assembly GCA_033356055.1 of Carex pumila. Lineage (NCBI taxonomy): Eukaryota > Viridiplantae > Streptophyta > Magnoliopsida > Poales > Cyperaceae > Carex > Carex pumila. Next base: position 98,600 of record JARJHM010000025.1, read on the forward strand.
CGATTTTATATGCTTGACGTCCAGATTTGAGACCGTGAAGATAGCAACATCTTTTCATGAGTCTTTTCAGTTTTTTTCTCAAATTATTGATAAAAAAAATTATTTATAAAATTATTAAAAATAATATTGAAAAATAGATGGATGGTGATAGTATTTCTATGTTATATATAGAAGGAACCAAGAATAGATCTTTGATCTAGTGTATCATCCCATTTAATAATTAGATGGCTAGATTTTCAGGTTAATGTTGTCATTCCTTTGGTGTATCATCTCATCCTGCATGTTCTGTCACAAAAAATCATGCCTTTCATTTTATTAAAAAAAAAACTGAATAATTAATTTGGTTTTTTAAAGATGTCTAAAGAAACTTAACTAGAATAAAATTCTTAAAACAATTTGTTTCCTTATATTATTTTAAATAAATTTCTAAAAATGTGCTCATTAATTTTTTATATTAAAGGGTTTCAAATACACTCAACATCTTTTAAATGTTATTTTTAAAAATTGAACATTCACATAACCGTGTAAATTATGAGAACATGTGTCACTACACTAAGCCTGCAGAACTATTCGATAATAGAGGATTAAGCCTCCTTAAGCTTCATTTCACCTCTTTTAGCTCCCTCAATCACTTAATCCCTTCGTAACACCAATTCCTTAGTAATAAGTAAGAATTCCTTATTTAACCTCTTTTGTTCGAAGTCTTAATCTATATTCCGGCCTTAAGGAATCTCTATATCCGTGGATCACTACTACAAAAATTCAACTCATACAAGACATATTATATATGTTTGCTCAAAGTTCCCATTAAATATGTGTCCAAAAAAAGAAAATATTATTCTGAAAAATTTCTCCAACATTCATACATCGTTTATTAATAATGAACTTTGTATAAATGTGCTACAATATTCAAACACAGATCTTTATTAATAAACCGTGTATAATTGGACCCAATTGTACACGGTTCATTATTAAAAACTATGTATGAATGTTGGAGCGCATTTTCAAACGGACGTATATAAATGCTTCAAAAATTATACACAGTTTTACTGCATAATCCGTGTGTGATGCAAGAAATACAAACTTTACCACATCATCGAATATGCTTCATGTTATAATGCATCTTTATCTATTTTTTCTAAGTCATATCTCTCATTTCTAAAGCATCTATTTTTCTATACATGTATGTCTCTCAGACATATCTTCTAAACAGGCAAGACTAGGGCAAGGGATAAGATAAGAGTGACGATATCTCCACTAAGAAGATGATCTCGACAAAGAAACTTCCAACGGGCATAGCTCAGCACTCAGTGTCTAATTTCAACTTATAACCACTTTAAAAAAAAAAAAACTCGCGAGGTAATTTAGGTTTTTTTTTTTTGTCTTTTACCCTACGTCTTTCTTAGGCAATGTTCAGGTAATTATTGATTTTGGGGTTTTTCTTGTTATTATTGATTTATTTTAGTTAGAATGTTATTCATGGAACTAATATAATAATATGTGAATAGAATTCTAATTGTTAATTATATTGGTAAATGTAGTGATTTTGTTATGGTATGTGTTGTATTTAAATTTATAGTTTTTCTAAATTTACTTTAGTGTTTTGGGTATTCAGATCTAGTATTTAATTTGAATTCAAATCTAGAGTTTCATTGGATTTAAAAAAAAATGAATTAAACATGGTTTTTTAATAATAACAAAATCATGTAGGATTAATGTTTTCATACACGGTTTTATTTTAGAAACCGTGTATGATGCAGTTGGTTAGAAAAAAATCCTAAGCCTGTTGGTTACCCAAATGTCGAGTGTTTGATTCCCCCTCACGACTTCGCAGCTTTTGGGAAGATTTTTTTTTAAAAAAAAAAAACCTTGTATGATGTGTTTGGCGAAAAAAACCGGCCAAAAAATATGAGTTATATACGGTTTTTAATAATAATAATAAAATGTGTAGGATTAGTATTTTCATACATGATTTTACTTTAAAAACCGTGAATGATGTGTTTTGACGGAAAAAACTACAAATTTTTGAAAAAGCATGCATGGTTTTTTTTTTAGAAATTAAATGAGGTCTAGCTCTCATTTTCATTAACCATAATCGGTTACAGTGGTTGGGTTTTTGAGAAGAAACCCTGTGAAAACATAAGAAAAGAAATAATTGCATGGAGGCAATAAAGGCCGGGCAAAAATGAAAAAGAAAGTAAAAAATGCTGAAATTGTACACAGTTATAATAGAGTCTATAAATTGTACACATTGATAATATGTTTATATATTATTATCATCAAAAAGTATCACAAGCTGGTGAAGGAGATATATATATTTTATTTTTTGAGCTCATGTACTAGACCAATTATCTTGCAACCTTTTGTTCAGAGAGGAGGGTTCAAATGCTTTCATCATGTCTCCATTTTTAAAAACTTTAATAACAAAAAATTTGAAACTTAAAAGTCAAAATAAAACCATTGGATATGATCTACATTATTTTATCTATGCACATGTAAAATATTATGACATTTCAACTTTGTTTTGGTTGTCATCAAGAGATTGTAAAAAAATGTACTAACATGGATAATTTCTAGATTGATTTTTCAGCTTATTAATTCACATAAAAACAAAATTGAAATGTGATAATATTTTATGAGTATATAGAGAAAATAGTATAGATCACATCTAACGGTTTTATTTTGATATTTATAATTTAAATTTTGAGTTATTTAAGTTTTTAAAAATGAAGGCATGATGGAGGCACAAAAAATGAAGGCATTTGAACAATCCTCTTGTTCAGAAAAATTATATCGAGCCCCATTGGGGGAAAAAATTAGAATTGAGAAGGCGAAATTAATGTAGAATAATTTTTATTTTATATACATAATTGGAGTCAGTGGCGGAGCTACATGAATTAGGGACAGTAATCTATTCTCGGATTTTGAAAACAAGATATAGATTTAAATATATTCGGGTTGTTTATCTCTGGAGAAATTTTTGTCCTTCTCTGAACAACCCACAGTATGAATTGGGTAATTCATGGCATACTTCTGATAAAATACTGACTACACCCTAGATCGGAGTTAAAGAAAAGAGAGAGAGAGATGGGCTACAGTGAGTTGCGAAGTAAAATGTGTTTCTACTTCACGCAATATCTTCATTTTCAAAGTTCAAAACATCGATCTGAACCGTTAAATGTGATCTCCATATTGAAATGTGCTTGGAGACCAAATTTTACATTTTTTTTGAATTTTTTTTACTATTTATTAAGCCACTTTGAAAATCTGAAAATCCGTGTGAAAAGTAAAAACAGTAAAAATTTCTGGGCCACCGGATCTGCGATTTTCAAAGTGGCTTAATAAATAGTAAAAAAATTCCAAAAAATATAAAATTTGGTCTCCAAGCACATTTCAATATGGAGATCACATTTAACAGTTCAAATTGATGTTTTGAACTTTAAAATCACAAAATATGAGTGTGAAGAAAAATAGTCACTTTAATTCGCAACTCACCGTAGGGTAATTTACACCGGTCTATCTAAAAAAATTTCAGAACAGAATCAATTTGTTATTGTTATATTGTATGTGTTCTGAAAGCCTAGCAAAAAAAAAATTGAATTTTTTTTAATCAATTTGTTGTTGTTGTTTTTTATTTGTTCACACCAGCAAAATTTATAAGCAATAAAAGTATTTTCGGATAGTCAAATTCAAAACATTTAAAATATGAAGTATTCACAAGTTTAAGTGCTGGTGTGAACAATTAAATTAATTCTATCTGACATGCTAATGGAATTTAAATAGATGGTAATTATGGGTTAAGTCTTCTCCTAATTGATGCGATGTACGTAGAATTAGGGCTGCAAACGAATCAAACCAAATCGAATTATACTCAGTTTGAGTTTGATTTGAATAAGATTCAAACCGATTTGGTCTGATTTGTTTTAGAACGAATTAATTTTGAATCAAATTAATTACGAACTTTTTTAAAATCAAACTCAAATCAAATCACGAACTACTAACTTTTTGTGCTGCCCTACGTAGAATCTAATAGTTTGTGTTTTCTTTCTCCCATATAAATAAAAACGAAGATGGAAACCAATAAAATATGTGTATGTATATATATATAGTTGGGCTAAAATGAGCCATGGCTCATAACGCGTTGGTGAGCTATGGTTCATTTTAACTATTTTGAAAATTCAAACAACTAATTCAAACTTTTCATCTTGTTCTCCATATTGAAATATGCTTGGAGACCAAATTTTACATTTTTTTTAAATTTTTTTTACTATTTATTAAGCATTTTTTTTAAATTGCTGATTCGATGATCCATAAAATTTTACTGTTTTTTATTATTCACAGCAAAACAGCAATTTTCAAAAATGCTTAATAAATAGTAAAAAAATTCTAAAAAAATATAAATTTTGGTCTCCAAACACATTTTAATATATGAAGATCACATCTAACGGTTCAGATCGGTCATTTAGACTTTCAAAATAAAAATACAACGTGGAGTACAAACGCTTGGTGAGCCATTGCTCACCCAAATCAACCTCTATATATATATATATAGAGAGAGAGAGAGAGAGAGGGATCAAGTTACAACAATTTTTGAGTTACAACAAGTTACAACAAGCATTTTCTTTATTTTTAAAGTCCAAATCGTCGATCCAAACCATTAAATGTGATCTCTACAATAAAATATGCTAGGAGACCAAATTTTACATTTTTTTGAATTTTTTTACTATTTATTAAGATGGGTACAAAACTAGTTAAATTCAGACCATTGAATTTTGTACCCATCTTATTAAATAGTAAAAAAATTTCAAAAAATGTAAAATTTGGTCTCCTAACATATTTTATTGTAGAGATCACATCTAACAGTTTGAATCAACGATTTGGATTTTTAAAACGAAGAAAATACTTGTAACTTGTTGTAACTCAAAAAATATTGTAACTTGATCCCTCCTCATATATATATATGAGTGGGGTTAAAATGCACCCTCCTTTTTATGCTCCAAACGTGCACCTCCCCTCGTTTCTTCATTTTTAAAACTCAAATAGTTGATTTGAATCTACCAATGTGTTCTACATATTAAAATGTGCTTGGAGACCAAATTTTACATTTTTTGGAAATTTTTTACTATTTTTTCAGAATTTCTTATTAAACTAAACAATAATAAAAAATTCAGCATAGTGATAATTTTCAAAAATTCTGAAAAAATAGTAAAAAATTTCCAAAAAATATAAAATTTGGTTTCCAAGCACATTTTAATATGTAGAACACGTTAGTAGATTCAAATCAACTATTTGAGTTTTAAAAATGAAGAAACGAGGGGAGGTGCACATTTGGAGCACAAAAAGGAGGGTGCATTTTAACCCCACTCTATATATATATATATATATATATATATCTATATGAGGAGGGATCAAATGACACCGTTTTTTGGTGACATCGGATGACACCGTCAATTTTCAAAGTCCAAACAGTCGATCCAAACCGTTCAACTTGATGGATATATTAAAATGTGCTTGCAGATCAAATTTTACATTTTTCTGAATTTTTTTTGGGTTTATTCAGAGGGGTTCAAAAATTCAACGGTCTGAATATAGCGATTTTGTTAAATACTTAATAAATAGTAAAAAAATTAAGAAAAATGTAAAATTTGATTTCCAAGTTACTCTTAATATATCCATCATATTGAACGGTTTGGATCAACTATTTGGATTTTGAAATTTCAAAAATGGACATTGTCACCCAATGTCACCAAAAATGAGGTGTAATCCGATCCCTCCTCTATATATATATATATATATATATATATGATAGAAGAGACATTCAAAATTTGCAACTGGTGGTGGTAGATAGCCCGAAGGAATTTCAACTGGAGCTAGATATCATAGAATTGCTTCTCTCCTGGTGTTTTTGTCGAAAGGAAAGAAGTTGCCTTTATATTTGTGCATCGTGCCAGATTGCAGTGTAGAACAGTGCCTCGTACCTGAATTCCAGTGCAAAAGTATGAGCAGACCGGCGTGTCGATCTTTTATAGGAAAACACAGAGTGGGGCCTCATGTCAGAGAGTAAGAAACAGACACGGGCCCAGCTAGTGGGACTCGATCTACATGAGATCGTCACAGAAGCCGTACAGAAAATGGTCAGGTGTTGGAGTTGCATGTACTGGAGACCTTGAAAAAAGTAGAAACAAAGTAGACGACTGTACAGATTCGCTGCTGCAGAAATCGAAACGTGGCACTCTACACTGAAATCCTCTCCTAGCTTTCTTTTCTTCCCACACAGTACACTGTCTCTGTTGACTGTTGCTTCTCATTTCTCAGTTTCCCGTGTCCTATTTATATATACAGGGACACGCTAGACAGAGATAATATTAGACTGTTACCAGTATTAATTATATATTAATCGTACAGTATTTGTATTAAAGCCAAGTACAGGGAATTCGCATCCTCTCAGATATCTCATATTCTGCGTGACATTTTGGCAAAATTAATTATTATTATTATTTTATTTAAATTATTAAATAATTTTTATTGAAAGCGGAATTGGTAATTGACCATGAATTAAAATCGAGAAAATTCGTATAAATCAACCGAATTACATCGAAAACTCGATTTTTCGAAAAATTATTAATATATAAAAATTAATCTGAAATATTGAAGTATTAAATTTTACTTTGAAGTATGGTTCACAAAACTCTTCTATTAAAATTCAGTTTATTTTAAATAATTAAACCTAATAAAAATAATTTAATGCATTACAAATTAGATACGAAAGACTACTAAATTTGTAACAAGAACTCAGCTAATTAATTTCACTAATCGAGATGCTCTGACTCAGTCAAGAGTATGCAAAACTCAAATCCAGACAAAATCCAAATCCAGAAATAGACAAAACTCAAATCCAAACCAACTATATACAAACTTGACATCATATTCCAAAATCCAAGGGTAAGCGACTGCCTACCCCTGAATTAATCAAGTTCCGCCACTGATAAGAACCGAACACGTTGGTCACGCAAAATATGAGATATCTATACACACTTAAGTAAAGGTGTGTCGTAAATTTTAGCTTCTATTAAGGTTTATTAAGGTTAATGGGTTTAATGTCTATTAAAAATTTAATTGATAAAAAACATATTTATAACAAGTCAAACGACTCTAATTCCTAAATTTAGTCATTTATTTTTACGAAATCCTCTAAATTATTTAAAATTACTCTAATCACCCTTAACCACCCTCTAAATTTTTAGATCTACTTTTTAACTAGATCTACTCTTCTAATCCTACTTATATACACTCATAATCAATCTATTACCTTAATCCTCATCTCGCTCGACGACCGAATCTGCTCTTTCGACTACCATCGCACTTTGACGATCGGATCTATTCATTGTCGTGCTCTGCTCGAGATTAGAACTCTACACTCCAAGTTCCGACGATGCCGCGCTCTCGGCTCCAATAGGCTCCACTCAGTTCCCTCTTCTCTCTCATTCTCCTCTCCGCTCAAAGAAATAGAGCCGAGCAAGAGAGAAAGAGGAGAGCATGATGCGTCAGAGATGAGATCTACAAGTAGTGATAACAGACGGATGTGGAGTGTCCGTAAATTTCAGTTTAAATTTTCTTATTTTAAATTCAAATTATGGATACATGCAAGTTGCTTAATTTGACTTGCGTATTCGGAAGCGGAGACATTCACCGTGAATGGGTCAATTGGTCCCCATTCATTATCAAAAATTTCATATTTTGATCCAATTTTGTTATATAATTAATTTATAGTAAATACTATGAATACTACAAAATTGGCTCTCATATTTTTGTGAAAATTTTATTTGATTAATCTCTACATGAAACTTGATATTTGATCATCATAACTTGAAAATCTGCCTCCACCCTGCGTATCTATCTCACTTTTTATCAAAATATAGAAAATAACCTACGTATTCAAATCTTATTAAAATACAATACTTTCAAATGAATTAAGTTGGTCATGAGTCAAGTCTGAAATGATGTTTGGAGGAAGAATAGTTATGAAATCCATAACAAACTGTTCAAATGTGTAAATTCACTTCCGTTCCGTGTGGGTCTGGTGTTCATGGAATTTACAATAGTTGACTTCTTTTATTAATTAATTGCGTAACGTTGCTGATTGTCATCCTATCTACTTATCTAGCTAGCAAGGTCTAAGTCAGATTGGAGTAGGTTTAGAGTTTGATTCTGCACGAATTAATCAGCTTATAATATAATAGTAATATTAGGCCTAACAATAACCTCTGGTCGCATTTATATATACTAGTCATACTTATATAAAGATCATAAATGCTGACTGCGATGGCATTTATGAAATTTACACATTAATTCTTCAACAAACTCCTAAAAGTCTCCTATCAATAGAGGTCTACCAATTAATTCAGCTGATTCATCTGTTGAGAATCATTCTGTTTATACTATTTTTTTTCTTTCTATGTTAATTGTGCAACCAAACAGCATTTGTTTGTAGCTGGTATATGAGACCCTTTTTTATAATAGAAGGCTGCAAAAAGCCCATTAGCCCAAGGAAGGTCTAATGGGCTGCCTTTAAGAAAAAGCCTAATGGCCCATATATGTAAGAACTAAGAAGTACGCATGCAGAACCTAAACCTAAAGAGATGGCCAAGTGTATTTGGTATGGCATGTGCATGTGCACGTGCACACGGCACAAGTCCCATTGGACGTGCTGTGTTCTTCGACGTGCATGTCAAGAGATCTGACAAAATTACATGCGTGTTCCTAGCATGTTTTAAACACATCGTGACACAGAACAAACACGTTTAGAACATGTCTATTTTTTTGAAAGAAAACTGAGCATAAAAGGTTCTTAATTTTGGAGGGAAAAATTAAAGAGTTTGAAAAATATTATTTTCAAATTCTAAGTTTTTTTTTCCCTTTTTTTTTCCTATTTTGAGCATTTTTTTTCTATTTTTTTCAGATTTTTTTCAGGTTTTCTATTTCGTTTTTATCCTCTGTTCACCTTTTCATGTCCTTGTTAGAAAGAAGAGGGCTATTTAACTCAACAATTACAAAAATAATTAAATTAAACTACAATATCAAAATTTCAACAATATTTTCATTTTTACTTTAAAATGCTTCTAGCATTATTTCAACAGATAACTTCTGGTGAACATAAAATGCATCTAGCATTATTTTTACACTTCAATGACTTCTCTAAGAAGCATTGTAAACAGGCAGTATATCCACTTGTTTATTAAAAAGCATTATTTTTCACACAACACCTCTCAATTTTGTCATTCAAATTTCTCATATTCAGTTAATCTGAAATGCAACCCATTTGGTGCTTGTACTCTTGGAAACTTCATTATGTTGTTCTTCCCTACCTCCTTCCACCTATATATATATATCACCAGCAATAATAGCATATTAGACTTCAATGAATTGATTATGAGTTACCAGTTCATTATAGAAAATAATTACAAAGGTAAATTGAAGAAGATATATACCAGTATCTAGTAACCATGTAGTGAAGAAAAGTGCAGATCTCGACTGTACCAACTTCTTTACCGGGACAAAGTCTAGTTCCGCTCCCAAACAGCATGAAATGCTGGTGTGACTCTAGGTTGTTTTCCTAGTTAAACCAAAAGAAAATTTCTGTCAGAAAGCTAGAATTTAAAGTGTATTATAATTGATTTCTCTCATTCTGTACTGACCAGCCATCTCCATGGATTGAACTGCAGTGATCTTGAATAAGTCTCTGGATTGTAGTTGATTTCTCTGGTGTAAACATAAATTCTCCATCCTTTTGGGATAACAAATCCTATTTACAATTTAAGAAATTAATCCATATTTACTTTGGCTACAAATATCAATGTCCTTTTTAGTTTTTATTGTAAAATTACCTTTCAGCTCAACATCTTGAGTAAGCTTTCTTAGAAGACCATTCACCACAGTTGCCATTCGAAGCGTCTCATACACAACCTAAAATTTTATAAAACAGAAATTTGGTTTTCTCATCCAAGTTTCAAGCTAAAAAAATGTAGTGATCGATAAATGACACGATATAACTTACAGCACGAGTAAAAATCATAGATTTATAGTCATTATAATTGATTGTATAATCAGCAGGCTTCCCCTTTCGTATTTCCAAGTTTTCTCTCTGTACATAAACAAATGCAATATCCCCAAATTAAAAAAAGGAGAAAAGAATGAAAGAAGTGTAAGAGTGTGTGTGTGTGTGTGTGTGTGTGTGTGTGTGTGTGTTACTCTGAGCTCGAGTAGGGCCTTCGGATGGTCATGGAGATATTTAATGGCCATCATAGAAGTTGTAGACATGGTCTCATAGCCTGAATATATTAGAGTAATAATCAAGTCGATAATTTGGTCATCGGCAAGCTTTAATTTTGTAGTTTCATCACTGTTTAGGAGGTTGTCTAGCATGTCATTGTATGATGTCTGTGAAGCTCTTCTCTCCTCTATCATTTCTCTCAACATGCTCACCAGCCTTCGCCTTGCCTGATTCAATAAACCATTTTGATAAATTAACAAATCAGTTGTTTCCTCTGTGTTATGTTTCATAGAATTTCATCACTGCCTAATATATTGTTTTTGTTGTAATTGCTATTATTAAGTTCTACTTGTGAGCAATTTATTCATTTGTTTTTAACCTGCAAGCCTAGGCGATAGTTCGAGCCGGGAAAATTGATGGGCAAGGCAAGAGTCCCCAATGCAAGTTGGTACAGCTCGGTTTTTAGAGACTGCGCAAGTGAACCCCCTTCTATGCTTGCTATCTGCTTTAACGATGAGAGCAACGCCATCTGCATTTACACATTCAAGTAACTTGTTAAAACCAGAATAAGCTTTGGGATGCTAATTCAAACATAGGCCCTGTCAAAAAAAAAAAATTCTGGTAGAAAATGAAGTATTGGTTGCCAGTTGATTTGGATTACATTCCTCTGCAAATGGTGGCACCAGGGCTAGCAATTGGACATGGGATACAACTGGTACCAGTAAGAGATGGATAACAGCAAGTTCAATAGTGTTTACTTGCTAACAAATGTTGTAATAATTCAAAAGGCAGTGCTGTTATATATTGAAATTTTGTTGCCTTTATTTGTACCAGTTGGTACCGGGTCTGTGATCGGTCCTTGGTGATGTGAGATGCCAATGAGTCAATGCTGGAAACTAATTCTGAACAGGACTACAATATTGTACAAGTAGTAAGATAAGAATTGCAAAAACATATATAGCTTCTTTACCTCTTTAGTTTTAGCTTGGATATCAACAACTTTACCACCCATGTCAGAGAGAAAAAATTTCATGAAGGCATCAATCTTAGGCAAAAGATGGTCCCTGATCATAGGAGGGCTTACAAGAGAGAGCAAAACACCCCTCATGGCCTTATGTGGAGCCCCGTGTACCGCTGCAGTATTCCATTCGCCGAGTATATCCAGCATTGCCTGGGGGTAACCCGGTATAAATCCCTTGCTTTCACTGTTTAGGATTTGTTTGTTTATGTCTGGATCCATGCAAACTACTGTAGGGCATCCCAATATGTGAGTTTTGAACAAGTCGCCGTACCTGATCATTGTTGAAATAATTGTAACTATAAATACATTACAACAACAATAACAATAACAATCAAGCATTTAGTCTCAAGCAAGGTAGGGTAGGCTAGAAATGAAATCCAACTGAAGTTTTGGATTTCATTTTCATAAGAAAGACAGTTTTTTTGACAGCTATCTAGCCACGCCTATCACGACCCTTTTTCCTGACTTGAGACGGATTGTGTATTTAAATATTATGTATTTATATTTAAATGTAAATACATTATTTTGAGAAAAAAAAAATATATAAAATAATTCTCATAATAGAACCCTTCAGCTGGACTTTTCATCATCACATACATTAGCATGTTAAAATATGTCAAACAAAAAAAAAGCTACAATATGGAATAATTCAAGAACAAAGTTATTTCCAATAAGAAATTGTGATAAATTTATTCTGAATTATCCCATATATGAAACAAAATCCTAGAAAATATGGAAAATCATAAAAGTGTTTATGCTCCTATTGATTTTGAACCCATGACCTTATCACATCAGAGGACGTGCATTTGTCACTAGATCAAAGGCCGGTTCTTAGGTTGAGATTTTAAAATGGATTTCATGCTCCTATGGATTTGTACTTTAAACTAATATGATAAAAAAAAAAAAACTCCAGATGGCATAACTATTTTTTAGTCATGAAAACAAGAAAAGTACTTCTCATTGCATGAGAAATCATCCATGACTCATTTTTTGCACATATTTCTAAGCACTGAATTTTAACTAGGACTCATTTTGATCATTCTAACTTGCCATTTTCTCCTGTTTTTCATAAAATCTGGACCTTCCTTCATGAAATTAAATGTCTGGCCAATCACAGGCCATCCCATGGTACCAGGAGGCAATCTCTTTTTCTTGTACCTCACTATGTGGTTTATCCATCTCACTATCAGTATAGGTAGTATGAACCCTAACACAAAAATAAGCCCCTGACCCATGTCCAAAATCTCCATTTTTTATTAGGTCCTGCAAAAAAAAAAAAAAAAAGAATGGTTTGATAACATTTTTATCTTCTCAGAAGGGTAACTTGATTTTTATTTGAAAAGCATATCAATTAAGACTAGAAGCTGGTAATGAGCTAGGTGCTTAGTACAATGTTCACTTGGAAAATTATACATCCTCTTTGTGCAGACTTGAGCTAATTAATAGAATGTTGGACAGTCTATGTTTCCATTTATTCATAGATGTTTACTTAAAAGACAAAATTTACTCTTTAGAATTGATGAGAAAAAAAAAAACCTTAATTGTAGAAAATTAAGAAACGGGCACTAGCAAAACAACCCAGAAAAAATACAAGGAATGTAGGCGACCTTCTTATTAAGCGCTCTAAAACAAAAACAAAAACAAAAAATCTTTTTAACAAGAGAAGGAAATAATATTCAAAATTAAATTTACAATTAGGGACTTACAAAAGGAGGTCTTGTGCTGTAGAAGAATCAGAGTTGAGGACCCATTGGATTCTCTTCTCCCCCGTCGTAGGTGGTGCGGATGACTTGGTATATATATATGAACCATATCACATAGCTTTGATCAGACACTAATCTCCACAATTGTTTGGTGTAAGCATTGTTGAGGAAGATGCGTATGGATGTTTTTAGGATGTAATTCCCACACAAGGCGCTTGTGTGCGCCTTCGCGAAACCGATTCTCAGTTGTGAATAAGCCTATTTTTAGAGAGTAATAATAGAAAATTCTTCATTCTTTCTAGTAAATTTGTTGCTCAAATTGGGTTAACCAAAAACAGAGAAGGTTTTACAATTAGTTATAGAGGAACTTGTGTGTTGGAAATATGAGAGAGCTTTTATAACTAAACTTAAATAGTGATTGTTGAATATAAATATAAATCAGATTCAAACTAAAATAACCAAACAAATGTATCTGGTGTTGCATATATATATACAGGGATTTTGTTCAAGTGGGTCTATCCCAAGTTATGCCATGTACCGTAATGGAAAATATTGATAGTCTCTTTGAAAAATGATAATAAAATAATATTTTTTTAATAAAATTATATTTGTGAAGAAAGTAAAATTTGATCATATTAATTATAAGCTGAAACATCACTATTATAGGAATTCAAATATTGTGCCCAGCAAGCGAGCGGTGCGCCGGTGCCTAACCTCCTTGGTACAGACGATGCAATGGAACCAACGGGCTTAGGGGTGCAAACGGGTCGGATATTATCTGATCGTATGTGAATTCATATCCGAAAATTAGATATGGATATCCGATATCCAAATATTCGATCATACGGATACGGATACGGATACAAATATGGTTCTAAATTTTAATTATCCGTATCTGGATAGTAGATATATACTATATAGTTTGATACATATTATGAAAAAATTATGTTATTCACTATTATAAAAATTAGATATTTGAATCTGTTTAATATCCAATCTGTTTTCCTATCCATCTAATATCTGATCCGTATTTATATCCGAAAAATAAAAGCTAATATAGTTTTACTACTATCTGATCCGTATCCGACCATCTGCACCCCTAAACGGGCTTGAAAGTTTGCAAAAATAAATAACTAACGGTACGGCAGCAATTCAAAATTAATGTCACTTTTAAATTTTAATAATTAACTGATGACTGTTAGGAGGTACTAGCATAAAGAAAATTGACGAGGCTTCATTAATAACTAATTGATGTCACTTTCAAGTTATGGAGGTCAAATTTAAATAAGGATCAATCATATAAAATTTTAATGTTACTTATAGTGTCAATTTTACAATACTCATAACATTTGCTTAACTGTGTAGAAAAAAAAATTACCTTATTATCTACTACCAAGTTTTTAAAAAATATATATATACGTAGAAAAAAATTAGATGAGACACTACCTCTTAATTCTAACAACTATTCCATGATAAGATGCCAGTTTTGAAATTCTAACAATTATATCGGCCCATCGGCCCATAATTCATAATATAAAGAAGAAAGCACCCATTTGAAGCCCAAATACTGAAAGAAGTGTGATTCGTATTTTGTTGCTGTTTTTGATAATTTCAAAGAAGAAAATAGCTTCTCAGTTCGAAATCAGGAACCTGAGAACATTTTCTCTGGCGGCAGCTCTATTCCTATTCAATTCAAGTCATCCCCGAAGAAAAATAACGCGTGAACTCAGTAGGGGAGACAGGGAGAGAGAGAGAGAGAGCGCGATGCCGACGATAGTGAAACTATACTCGATGAAGGAAGTGGCTGAGCACAACTCCGCCGATGATTGCTGGATCGTCGTCAATGGCAAGGTTTTGCTTTGCATCCTTTTCGATTATTTTCTATCTTTGCTCAAAAGCGAAGGCCAAAAGGGATTTTCTGGCATATTGATCTCCAGTACATGATTGAACCTAGTTTTCTAGGTTTCTACCATTAGGTTTCTCTCAAAAAAGGAGAAGAAGAAAGTTCGTGTGATGCTAGTTAGTAGTTAGTGCTTAAAAATTTATTAGATCGGTTTCAAATGATAAATCTAAACCATTTAAAACAATCTACTTTATGAGTGATATATCTACTTTTCAAACTTATAGTTTTTTTTTTTTCAGCATATGCTAATTAGTACCTATGTTCTGATGCAGAACATGAAACTTTTTTCATGGTATTCAATAAGAGATCATTGTACAGTGTATGTGAATCGTGATTGCAATTTTGGGTATTTAACTTTTTTCCATTGCATGAGAAAACCTAAATGTTCCAAATACCTGATTTGATTATTCAATTAGATAACCCAAGGTATCACTGGAACCGCCAATGCCTATGTTTAATCGGATTTGTTTAATTGGGCTTCTATGGTTAATTGTGACTCAACTAAGGATCTATGAAACTTGCTATAGTCTGTATAGACAATGAAATGCTCAAGATGGTATCATCTATCATTAGAAATATTAATTGACAGCTTTGAAAGTTCAAGGGAAAGGCATTGAAAACTGCAGTTACTTTTTTTCCTGAGAGCAAGTGATCTCCTAAAGGGCTACCATTGCATTTGAGAAACAAGTTTTTGCAGCAAGCCTGTAAATAATCAGAAGTGACAGGTCCCATGAAATATAACCTTGGACCTATGAAATATAGCTTTTGTAAACTATAGGCATACTAAAAAAAAAATTATATATATTGATATCCAAATTTCTGCTGAGTATTGCTCACAAGCCCCAGCAATTGCAGGTTTATGATGTGACTTCATACTTAGATGACCATCCTGGAGGTGCTGATGTTCTGATCGAAGCAACTGGTACAATTTGTTATTTATTTATTGTTTTTGCCCGTGTTACCGTGTTAATTAACCGTCTTTTAGGAATCAAGCTTAAGTAGGATTGAGGACTTTATTCCAAGAAGTATCATTGTGCCCTCTTTACACGACTCTGATTTTTTTTATTTGAAATTGCAAAGGAAGAACTGTCAGGTTGAAGGCAGGTACCTTCGATACAGATCGGATGGTGTCAATAATGCTTAACCAAAAGTGCACAAAAACAGTTCTGTACAATCAATGAGGAGCCAAAACCTGTTGAAATGCATATGGACTTAAACCTTGTATTTATTTGAAATGGAACCCAACCAACCTAAATTCACAATGTAACAACTTTCTGATTGTGAACATGATAATTATATGAAGGTAAGGATGCAACAGAAGAATTTGAAGATGCAGGACACAGCAAAGATGCGAGAAATCAGATGAAAGATTACTGCATTGGGGAACTGGACCCCACCCCTCTTATCCCAGAAATGAAGGTGTTTAGAAAGGATGACCCATTTTCTAGTTCTTCTACCAGCAAGACTGCCAAATTCTGGGCCATCCCTGCTGCTACTCTCATCGGGGTATCTATTGTTGTGGCTATTATTTATGCGCGCAAGAATTAAACTTGTGTTGCTTATTATCAAGGAGAAGCCGCATCAAATTCTATTAGCTAGATTTTTTTTTTTTTTTTTTGCGCAAATTGAAGGAGCTGTCTCCTTGCAAATAATTTTTTGCCATTGTCATTGATGAATTGGTACAGGGAGTATCACATTATTGAAATTGAAAGATGGAACGCATTGGAAATTGACATTGTCATTTCTAATAATTAATTTTTTGGGACTATTCGCATGATGATTTAATTTTTTTAATTTTGTGGACTATTTTGCTCAAACGCTTCCCTGAGAAATTCTGCTGGAGTGCCAAGTAAAACTGGGTCAATTTAAAACATGGAAAACGTTGAACGCGTGATGATCAGATTCAACTTTCTATGCAACACTAATAACACGAGGTACTTTATTTATTTAAAAAATATTTATAGGCAAGGAAAAAGATACCAAGTTATTACTAACTAAACAACAAGCAGCTTAAATTAACAGTATCTTCTCGTTTATCATTCTTTTATGAGCACTATAGAGTACAACAGATAAACTCCATTACAATGCATCCAGTCATATATAAATAAACTAAAATTTTGGTACAATCTGAACACAAAAAAGTTGAAGCTCCTTACCTAATTGCAATAACCAAAGGTTCACTAAATTGAAAACTATTGGTATTGAAAAGAAAAAAAAAACAATAAATACAATCTGGCCATTAACACAATAAATAGTACCCAGCAGCCGCCCTTGAACTTGCCTTAGATACCCTCCTGAAAATCGGCACCGCCATGTTTATTTCTTCTCAAGTGTTTACAGCAAGAAGAAAGCTAATACAATCCAAAGAACCGTGATCGGGAGAACTAATGGTCGAATTGATGGGTGGGCCGTGTTGGGAAGCCATGGGTAGGAATCTGGTGAAGGCATGACACAATTGTCTCCATTGAAATAGATCCGCCTTGGGAAAGCCCAACCCTTATCAAAAGTGAATGTGTTCGCGTCTTTCCGGAAAAGGAGCTCTGATTGGGCATTGCCCAATGGACCCGCTTGCATGAGTAGATCATTGTAGAATTTTACTCCCCACAACATTGCTGTGTCATCTGGAAAAACAAAAACAAAAAGTATATGTTAGCTTATATTAACTCGATTAAAAGTTTCTGATGAACGCTTGATTTGAAAGATAGGCTTACTGATGCCGGCTCCATATGGGGTGATTGGCTTGTAATTAAAACTAAAGACAGTCGTGATATTGTCAAAATTGGGATGCTGAGCCACTATATTCCATTGTGTATAGTTCATTCGGTAGTTGAAATTCGTGACAGTTATCTTGACACGCCAGTAATCTTTGTAGTTGAGTTTAACATGCCAGTGCACTCTAATTGGACACATGTGAGATGTGCACTGCACTAATGGAGTGAAACTGTTCTTCCCAGGTCCATTCACTGCTGATTGCAGATACGGTGAATTTCCCCTATTCAAGATGCAAATAAAACATCAGACTGGTTCTGAATACATAAATATAGTTTTGCAAATCAGAATTAATGTAGGTAACAAAATGTGAAACAAAATAAAATAAATGGGGACTCACTCTACACAGCTTCCAGGATTTGTGATATTATTTTGGCAACCGCAGGAACAGGTGGGGCAGTTAACAATAGTTTCATTGTAAAAGGAGGAGAGAGAAACACAACATGTCGGGGTCTTCTGAGCAAGGAATTGTGAGTATGTACATGTCACATTCCATGTCACTGCAATGAAATATACAAATATTAAACCTTTTCTAAGGACAATAAGCAGTAATCCAAATCGATGTTGACCTGGTACCATACCAATCAATGACTGAATTGACAATTAGAAAGAGACTTACTCAGAGCCTGAGTAGTTCTCCTGCCATCCTGAGTTACGAATTTAGTGGGCTTCACAATTTTAGCAGTCCCACAAGTATAGCCCGGCCCAGGAGCCTTCAGAGTAAAATTCTTTGGCACCTTCACTGTCTTGTTGGTAGTCCCCGCAAGGCCGACACTGACCTGGAATGAACTGGCTGAATTAGCCGGATCTTGGTTGAATGAAGTGACCACCCCCGCTTTGCAACAATTCGCAATTTGCATGTTATATGGAGTGCCAGGTAACAAGTCAACTACAGTCGGGTCTCGCTTGCAACAGTGGGGAGTGTTGCCCTTGAATTTGGAACAGTCGCCTTGCTCTGTCGTTTGGGCCCCCACCATAGACCAGATTACCTCTTTCTTAGCCCAGGTCCAGCCCAACTGCCAGCCTGGTGCCTGGATGTGCCGGTATTGTTGGAAATTAAACATTGTGACAGTAGCCTGAAATTATAAGTAGGAAACATCAGTTAGGTGTGATAGTGAAATTCAGTGTTATAACAGAAATTGACCAGCCAACTTATTTCTGAGTACCAGTATGAGGCTTTTTAGTTTAGTTACCAAAGAAATTCAGTGTTATAACAGAAATTGACCAGCCAACTTATTTCTGAGTTACCAGTATGAGGCTTTTTAGTTTACTTACCACATATCCATCCGGAGTCCATTGCATGACATCCCATTTTATTGTGATGTTTCCATTCGGGTCAAGTGAATCATACGCCTCTGAAATAAGAAAGGAATGAATTCATGTTACATAAAGCTGAGAATTCAAATCTGAGAAATGATCATTTGAGCACATCAGTACCACCAGCTAAATTTTAGCCCTTCCGTTATCAGATCTACTCTTAAGGAAGGAAAAACACATAATGAAACGAACATATCAAACCATTCCAAAAGCTCATTACCAGGAAATTCCTAGTTCAGAGATTTGAGATCTGATCTGAATTTACTTTTCATTTCTATTTAAAGGAGTACTGACAGGTTTAGTCAAACTGTAGCTGGAAAAAAAACACCCAATTCACGAATCGAGTTTGTAATTAGCAATAATTTCAAAACAAATTTAGTTCATCATTATTAAATTTAGGTAGAGAAGAAGAAAATAAAGCATACTTCACCCGAGATCCAGTCTCAATTACATTCAACAAATGAAGAGAGAAAAACTAAGAATCAGGAACTAACCAGTGGAACTCGGACTGGAGAGAAGGATGACAAGTACCAAGCAAAGCGTCAATGGAGTGAAAAGCTTTGAAAGGAATCTAGCATTTCCCAACTCCATTTTGATTTTATACTCTCTCAGCTGCAACTGAATACAGCAATGTCGAGAGAGGAGAGGTGGAGACTTTCTAAGCAGAGAGCGAGAGAGAGAGAGATCGGGAAAGGAAGGAGAATGGAGGCCTGAGATCTATACAGAGAACTTAAAGCATGGGGATTTCTTTGTTATAGCTCTTTGTCTCTACTTTCCCTCAGTCGTTTTAGTCTTCGGGTAAGTTTAAAATGCCATACAATAATCACCTATAATTAAGTATATCATCATTTTTATTCATCGAATAGGGACATTTCAACTTCTCTAGACCTTTCCCGAAAATGCCCTTGAGGGCTGCATGCAAAATTGTTATCGT
Source organism: Carex pumila (assembly GCA_033356055.1). Classification (NCBI taxonomy): domain Eukaryota; kingdom Viridiplantae; phylum Streptophyta; class Magnoliopsida; order Poales; family Cyperaceae; genus Carex; species Carex pumila. The sequence continues at coordinate 118,517 of JARJHM010000025.1, forward strand.
CCTTTATTAGAAAAAATATATATTAGCTCTAGGATCACTCAAGTTTCACATTATTTAAAAAAAAAAATTGAATTGCAGAAATTAATCAAATTTGATATTAATAATAGGTGATATTTGTCCACTATGATATATATGAAATTATGAACGTGTAAGGGTGAAAACAGTATGATATCTGTATTTGAAAAAATAGATGAACATATTTGATATTTAATATGCAAATATTGATATAGTTTTATATTTCAATTATCTATATCCAAATAGTAGATATATATCATATATTTTAATATATATTATTAAAAAAATTACGTTATTCATTATTATAATTAGATAAATATTATAAACTTTAGTATGTTTTAATAATTTTTTATATTATTTTAATAAATTTCGATCCGATTCGTATTCGTCTGATATTCACTTTGCATTTGTATACGGAAAAGAAAAAAGAAATATGAATATGATTTTTATCACTATCTGCTCCATTTTTACCCTTATAAACGTGCTCGGGCAATAAATCAAAATTAATCATGAATTATTTATTTTTTGTTGTATTTATTGTAATTAATTAGACTATTAGATGTACAAATAAAAGGACACATATTTTTAGTTTTTACTAAATTTTTTTTAATGAAATATAACAGAAAAAAAACAAAACAAAACAAAAAACAGTTTAGTAAGCATTTTAGGTATGATAACATTGGACCAGTTTTAGAACCCAAAGGAGGGCAAATTAGGTATGAAAGGAAAATAATTAGTTAAATTAAGAATGCCAGATTGTACGATAGCGCACACATGCAAGGCCACCGAGAAAAAATATTGCTACAAGTACCCAGCATTTTATGATGTAACTACAGTTCTAACTTATTCTAATTATATCATTGTGGAACAATCAAATCTATACATAATAAATTATGTAAGAAATTCAAATATTCTCTAACGATTTTAATTACACATCAATAAATTATATATGTTACTATTTTTTTAAAATATTTCAATGCATAAAAATTTAATACTTGTCAAGTGAAAATCTTTAATTATTTATACATGCAATCATAGAGCAAGTTTACCTTTTTTTTAATTTATAGATTGGTTATGCAATCTAAGATTATTTGATCTCCATCCAAGGAACGACTAGATTGTCAAATTGTTTAGTAGATGGTTAGTTGATTTTAGATTGCACAAAAATTAATACACTATATATATGATCCATTTTTTAAAGAGCCGCAGATTGACTTGAAGTCCTAGTATTTTCTGAAATCCCCCAAAACATGATTTTCTGTTTTATTTTTATTTTTTAAATATGGTATAAATTAAAATTTCGGCTTAAATCCTGTCTAGAAGGGTATTATCCTGGTGTACGCCTAGCAACACTAATTTTAAGTAAATACGCACATTGGGCTTGCCTAGTTGCCTCAACATCGCCCTTCTTTCTGTCGGTGGGGATTGGAAATATCAAAAATTCAGAAACGATAAGCGCCTCCGTTACAACATCTCCGCTCACTCATAGCATCCAAAAGGTACATCTCTTAGCATTCTACAATCATAAGCAATGTTGTTCTTTTTGTTTGAATTATTTCTAACATCGAGCTGATCAAGCTTTAGGTTAACGATTCATTGTCAAATTGATGGGCCAATTTATGCAATGTTTTTTTTTTTTTTTAAATAATCAAACCCTTACAAAAATATGTGAAAATTCGTACATATATATTGAATGATATTTAAAAATATGTATTTCATACATATTAAAATATTTGCATACAAATAAATAATAAAAACAACCCTTTGACTAATCTAAAATAAAGCGCACATTATATGGACTTCAAATTGTTCACAGATCATCAAAAATAAAAAATAAAAGTTCATCATTTAATAATCAAATATAAATGCTACAACATGATTACAATGCTAATAAGTTCATAAATAAAAAATTAAGATAAAAATAATATTTGTAAAAAAGCTGAATTTTGGCTAGATGTTACTGATTGTACTAAAAATCAATCAATTAATTTGGATTTAACACAATATGCTGCATAATAGTCTTTTCAGCAAATTAGACTAAAAATGTCTTTTAGTCCAGTTATTTCCTATTAAATCATGTAATTTTTTTTTAATTTTCATAACACTACTCAGAAAATTATATTTAATTAAATATGTGAATGAAAACGTACATAAACATATATTTGAAGTAGTGTTGTAAAAAACGTTCGTTTAAGCCGATTAATCGGTCAATTAGTCGTTGACGGTAACTAGACCGTCAGAAATTTTTCCGATTAATTCGCCAATTATTTCTAATTATTTCTGTTTAATCTCTTGATGGTACCAATAACCACATACCGTTATTTACATCACTAATTTGAAGTTGTCTTAAATTGGAGATGGTTAAATTTTCCCATAAAAAAAAAATGTACCTGGTAATTATAACGAGAGCATAAGAAAAAGAGTGAAGAAGGCTGGCAGTAGGCAATCGCCATCTCCTGGTTGGTACTCTTTTCTGCCCCCATTGACCCTTCACCAACCGCTAAATAATAATGCATCAATTCATTTCCATGTAATCTGGTTCACTTTACCCTTGCCCCTACTCCAGCTGCCCGATCGCGCCGCAAGACACTCAAATAAAAACTGAATTACTTCGGCCAGCCCAACGGGCTAATTACGGGCCCCAGAAAATTGATTTTCGATCCGGATTGTTGGATCGTTGTGCTTGGCCCAATGGGCTCGAGTCAAAGATGACGTAAGCGCATAGCTCCAGATAGACCCGGTCTAATACCTGTCCCCTTGTCCAAGATGAAAGGAGTAGGTCCGACGCCCATTGGACCTACTTTGATCCAATGGGTCCACAACCGTTCAATATACTTTAAAATGCATGCGCACGAAAATTGATAAAACTCGCACGAATATTAATGCACATAACGCAGCGCATCGGACGGTCTTCAACCCCATCAAATCTAAAGAAGGTTCAATGGGCATCGGATCTACTCTGAAGTCGGAAGTGCTCTCCAAGACGCCTCTCTCTCGCTCCCTCCGGTTTTCTTGGGTTTGGCCTTTCGTACGAAACGAAGCCAGCCAAAGCTCCCTTGCTCTCTCTCTTGATCTATCGATCTCAATACTCTTCCATTCAAACTGTGCAAGCGACAAAGGGAGAGGATAATGGAATCTAGGGAGATTCCACGGCCGAAGATACCTTCTCTCGACCCTACCGAGATCAACTGGGACAAGTACCACCATATATCCCTCTTTTAAGTTTTAATTCATCTATTGTTCCCCAATATTTTTGAATTTGAGCTTCTGTTTAATTCCGTCAATTGCTAGCTCTTAGGATATGGTTGAGTACCTGAACTGCTTAAAATGGAATTGTTTACCTATAAACACGCATAAATCCTACCAAATAATCGTTTAATGATACAAACTTCTTGCTCAGGTTAGACAAAACAAAGCTATATGTAGTCGGTGCTGGCCTCTTTAGTGGCGTGACAGTTGCGCTTTACCCTGTGTCTGTAATCAAAACACGCATGCAAGTTGCAACTGGAGATGCTGTGCAAAAGAATGCTTTTGCGGCTTTTAGGAACATTCTCAAGGCAGATGGAATACCAGGTCTTTACCGGGGATTTGGCACAGTTATTACAGGTGCTATTCCAGCTAGGATAATATTTCTGACGACTCTAGAAAAAACTAAAGTGGCTTCATTCGAGCTAGTCAAGCCGCTTAAGCTGTCCGAGCCAGTTCAAGCTGCAATTGCCAATGGCATTGCTGGTCTTACTGCCTCTCTCCTTTCTCAGGCTGTCTTTGTTCCTATTGATGTGGTATGAAAGAATAAATTGGCAACAGTTATCTCTGTTCCAGGAGGCGTGTTTTGTTGAATGTACTCTTTTGACTTTGTTGTTTATGTCAGGTTAGTCAAAAGCTGATGGTACAAGGGTATTCTGGTCATGCAAATTATAATGGAGGGTTAGATGTTGCTCGAAAGATATTAGGGGCACAAGGAATTAGGGGATTCTACAGAGGATTTGGGTTATCTGTCATGACTTATTCCCCTTCTAGTGCTGTTTGGTGGGCCAGCTATGGATCAAGCCAGCGAATTATTTGGAGGTAGCATATTTTGTTGCTATAATTTTTTTCATGATGAGATTAGCACTCGAAGTCTCTCTTTGACTGAATATTAGTGTCTTAAACAGTTTGTTAGGTCATGGAAATGAGAGCAAAAGTCTACCAAGCTCTGGACAAATTGTAGCTGTGCAAGCAGCAGGTGGAATATTTGCTGGTGCGATTGCATCTTGTATAACTACCCCAATCGACACTATCAAAACCCGATTGCAGGTCCTTATTTCCATCTTGTATTTAATTAAGAACAAGCAATCATGTTTCTTTTTTGTTTTTGTTTTTTTAATAAATTTTAAATGGACCTTTATTACTGGTAGGTTATGCCTGTGAATAACCAAAAGAGACTGAGAGCGAGGCAAGTGGTGAAAAGATTGATAGAGGAAGATGGCTGGAAGGGTTTTTATAGAGGATTAGGTCCCCGCTTCTTTAGCATGTCAGCGTGGGGCACCTCCATGATCGTTTCCTATGAATACTTGAGTAATCTTCCCACTCTGCAAACCCCCTCACCCAAACAAAATAAAATAACATTTCGACATTAATTAATAAACAAAAAAAGGCCACACTAATAAAATAACTCAGAGGCAAAGAATGAAAGAAAAATACAATCTTCTTTGAGCATGTTGTGCTTAATAATTTGACTGCTTTATACTTCACTTAAGAATTAATATGTGAACACATCTTAGACCTACATCTGAAAAATGAAAAGGAATATCCTATAAAGCTACAATACGAATTCACTGTGCTTTTTGGATAATAAGGTGATAGAACTTCTGTCCCTGTACTTTTCTACCTTTGTGTTTTGTCTCAGATATTTAGTTACCCTAATCACTTAAATTGTGTTATGAATACTTTATTCATTTCTTTTTGTTTTTTGGAAAGATACTGAGGCCCTTAATTTGAAGAAATAAATATGGAAAATAAAATATTGTTTGATCACATCTTGTTTATAGGAAAGGGTTGCATAAGGGTTACCTTTATTTAAGGATGAATAATTTTTTTTTTAAAAGAAATAAATAAAGAAGCTTTAATACAAAAGGCAACAGTGAGATGTACAAATCTTGTTTCTAACTCAACAGGAAATTTATTGGTTCTATGTCTAAAATTTGCAGAGCGATTATGTGCCAAGACTGATGAGATATAAGACTTATTGAGTTATTGTACTGCTGACCCAATAAGAGCTCAGAAAGAGCACAGTGACATTATTTTTTGCACTTCACCCTGCAAAGCAACTTTTATTTTACTTTTTTGAACTTTGTATTTTTTTAGGGTTAAGTTTTTCTTAGTAAACCTTTATACATAGAATGAATGCCTCGTGTAGAGAAATCTAAGATTCAGGGGCGCTCATATTTGTTTTGTTATTTTTTTGTTTGTTTATGATCTTGTTGTATTGAACGAGGTCAGATTTATGTTGGAATGTAATGATATCTGTATTATATTTCTATTATCTGTGATGTCTATCTTTGCATACTGATTGTGGCTCTGAGTCTGATATTATTAGATTGCTATATCTGTAGGGTCGTAGTTGCTTTTAGTCAACAGTGTATCGATGATCTCAGTTTTAAGAGCAAAGCTAGGATAGGATGTGGGGGTGGTGGGCACAACTTTTAAAAGTCTATTGGATTGATTTTAAATGATGAATCTAAATTGTTAAAATTTATCTATTTTATGAGTGATGTATGTATATGTAAAATTTTAAAAGTTTTGAATTCAATTAGTACAAAATCAAGCAGTCTAAAAGATGAAAAATGACATAAAACAACTTATAAATGGTTTGATTTTTTTTTACCGCTTGATTTTGTACTAAATAAATTCGAAACTTTTGAAAAATTTCATGTACATTATTACTCATGAAGTAGATGGATTTCAACGGTTTGAATTTGTCATTTAAAAATAATTTAATACATTTTTAGAGTTGTGTTCACTAAGAAAAATTGATAAGTACATCACATATTCACAACTCAGCTTTGCTCCAGTTTTAATATACAAATTTATAAATAGTTTGTAAGAAAAGAATATTTATAGTTCAGTTTTGTTATACTGATTTGCAACATTGTATAAAATAATTTTCAAGCCAAAGGTATAGCATCATTAAATTCGTTAGATTCTTAGCATTGTTATCTTAAATAAAGAATGTATTATATATTCGTAGCAGCTAGATAAACATTTTAGATGCAAAACTGGTTAAATAATTTTCTAGTATGAGATCTAAATTTTTGAAATTACTAAAAACAGAAAAATGACAGTTCCATGCAACAACAATAACAATTAAGTTTTTAGTCCCAAATAAGTTGAAGCAGGCTAGAAATGAACCCAATAAAAATGACATTTCATTGAATTACAATATTTCAGGATCGGACATTTAAAATATCACACTGAATTCGTACATTTAGATAGCTATAAAAAAAACTTAATTTTTTCAAGTACTGAAAAACTGGGGCAAATTGGACATAATATTTTTTTTTGTAAATATTTATTCGGTTTTCTGAACGCATGCATTTTGTCATAATTTTTATATGCATGTGTTTAAGAAAACAATTACACTAAAAATAGGTGTAATTTTTTCAAATTTTTTTAAAAACAAAATAATCGTGTATTCAATTTTGATAAAAACGAGGGAAAAAAAATATGAATCGTGAATTTCCTATGCACGCACCAGCCGGTTTTTTTATTAATAGAAATAAAATAAATTAAATATTTAAAAACAACACTACTTTTGGTTATTTGTCAAAACTAGGTAGATCGGGTTTTCTAAACCCGTCCCACCGGACGGGTCCAATTAACCCATCCCGGTTAATTGTAGTTAATCCTTAATCACGACGGGAAAAAAAAAAAAAACTGGCCGGGTCCTGTTAACCCGTCCCACGTCAAAAAAAAAAAAAAAAAAAAAAAAAAAAAAAAAAGCTAGCCAGGTCCTCTTAACCCGTCCCACGCCGAAAAAAAAAAATTAAACCCTGGACGGGTCCTCTTAACCCGTCCCCTCATTTCTTTTTCACTACCCACCCTTCCTTCGTTCTTTTTCCCAGCAGAATAGCTCCTAGCAACTCCGCCAACTCGGCTCCATAGGCAGAAGGCAATCGGCGCATGGGACGGACTAATGCAACCCGTCCGAAAATTTTGTAAAAATCAGCACCGCCTCTGTCATCTCAAACTGTCTCTGTCATCAATTATTTCAGGTTTGTTTGAAATATAATTAAATTAAATTAGTATATAAGTGTGTTAATTTCTAATTTGATTTATTATCAAACTTAATTAATTTGTTAATTGCATTTTAAAAGAATTCATTAGGAGTGTTCGAACGGTTCGGTTTTGGATCGAACCGAATTAGTTCGGTTATTTCGGTTTTGGATTGAACCAAATTAGTTCGGTTATTTAGGTTTTGGATTGAACCTAATTAGTTCGGTTATTTCGGTTTTTTATTGAACCTAATTAGTTCGATTATTTTGGTTTTGGATTGAACCTAATTAGTTCGGTTTTTTCGATTTTGGATTGAACCTAATTAGTTCGGCTATTTCGGTTTATTGGATTGGTTCGGTTATTTTGGTTTATTAGATAAATTCGGTTGGTTTTTCAAAATCGAATTATAACTTCGATTCGGTTTGGTTTGAAAAAAAATTTGAAACCGAAATAACTGGTTTATTTCTAAATAACTTAGTTTATTTCTTAATAGTCCGGTTTATAATCCATTATTTTAATTAAAAAATTAATATATTTCGGTTTGAACCGAACAAATCGAAATAAAACTTTGGTTCGATTCGGTTGCAATGCTAATTCGGGTTGTTTCGATTATATTTTTAAAAGTGATGATAACTTTGGTTTGACAAGTTCGATTCGGTTTCACGAATATCATGCATGCAGAATGCCATTAATTTTTATTAGTGGTTAGTAATTTTAGTAATTTATTTAATAATATTCTTAATTTTTATTAGTGATTTGCCAAGTTTGGTTTGGTTTGGTTCGGTTCTATTCTTAATTTAGTAATTTATTTAATAATATTAGTGGTTAGTAAATTTAGATTGTTATTATTTTTTTTAAATATCATGCATGCAGAATGTCAAGTAGTCATGATCCGGGTGGCCCTTCACATGCTGCAGCTACAGCTACACATGATGATTTTGGTTTTGAATCAGCATGGTCAGCAAATTATTATGGATGCCGCATGACCAACATAAGGTCTCACGAATCCATGATGATGTAAGTTACTCCATGAATCATATAATTTTTTTTTTATAGAATGATATAACTATACAAATTACAATATTTTACTTTAATTAAATTGTATAACATTGATAGGATTACAGAGATGTAGGAGTGGACCCTCGAGGTATCTGGACTGGGATTAAGTACAACGACCTTTGCAAACCATTTTACTTAGACTCGGTTTGTATCAGGTTTCTCAAATGGCTCACATAAAAATTGATCCAGCACTCCTCGCTGGTCTCGTGGAGCGATGGAGACCAGAGACTCACAGTTTTCATCTTCCCGTGGGAGAGATGACAATTACGCTGCAGGATGTTTCTTGTCTCTGGGCTCTACCGATCACAGGGTTACCGGTGACAGGTGCTTCAGACCGTACTTGGTCTATCTTAGTAGATCAACTTCTTGGAAATGGGACCGCAAGTGCGGTGCTTAAAAAGAAAAAGAGATCGGGGCCAATCGACACGCAAGAGGTTCGAACGACTTCTGGGTATGCTATAAGTTTGAAGGAGTTGTGTATTCGATTTGCTGCAATACCAACAGAGGAGTAGATACGCCAGTACACAAGGGCGTATATACTCGATTTGTTCGGGTCTATGTTTTTTGCTGATTCGTCGGGAGATTCAGTTCCGACAATGTATTTGCAATTTCTACAAGATCTTGATTCCCCGGAACAGTACAACTGGGGTGGGGCTGTTCTGGCTTATCTCTACAGAAGCCTTTGTGTTGCGGTTCAGCGTAAAACAAAGCTTATGTCAGGGCCAGTTGTGCTTCTACAACATTGGTGTTGGTCTCGTTTACCGACCGGCCGTCCTCGTCCCTTAAATGATTGAAGTCCAAATTGGTCCAATCTAAATGAGCAAGAGTGTCCAGCATTCGGAGATAAGTGGTGTTGTCTCCATGATTATCGCCAAGGTCACAATCGGAGTGGAGTTAGTTACTTCCGCAACGAACTGCAGAAGCTTGAAGATTACATGGTAAATTGGGAGCCCTACAACGCATTGTTAAATCAGATACCATGTAAGCTGCCATCACGACTTAATGACGAAAAGGGTGTATGGCTAGCTCGTGTGCCACTCATGCACTTTTGGATAATTGAGCATTATTATCCAGATCGTGTGATGAGGCAATTTGGGTATGCACAGCCGCTCCCGCCACCACTGCCGCTCCACTAGGATGAGATACGTCGGTTATATAAATTTGTTCATAGTTCCAATGTGAGACTAGTAAATTGGTCTATTGTGCACCAGAATTACGTAAATGAGGCATCTAATCCAGGAGACTACTTGGTTGTTCCAACCGGGTATTGGAGTCATTATGACATATTGCCATATCGAAGTTGGTTCCAGGAAAATGGCATGTTCAATATCTTCTTAGGAAAGCGGTGCATAGAGGGTCTTGATGATCTTATTCCAGAATACAGAGATGAGACTGGCGAAGTAGGGTACATTCCCGGTGCCCTGAAATCTACACGTGATGTAAGTTTTATAAGTTAAAAATATTAATGAGATGTTATTATTCTTTCAATTGACTTGTCACTTTTTTTTTATTTTGTAGACATTACGAGGGATAAAGATAATATCAGCAGTTGTGGGATTGACGAAATCGATGACACTCAAGAAAATAGGAAATTTTTTTCTAAAAGCAAGTTGTGACCTTCTTAGAGACAACGGTATGGATGCTAAATTGCAAAGTATGTTGAGGGCGGCCTATCTTCCAAACAATATCGATGACATCTCAGATGGTGATAATCCAGAACACATCCCTGACTTGCCACAAGATTTAGATCCCAACTATCATGAGAGATGGATAGAAACAAATGATGGGTTAAATGAATATCTTGCAAGCTTTCAACCCGAACCTAGTCATGTTGAACTGGTAAGTATAAAAAAGAATACTTTAATTGGTTGTCGATTATGTTTATTAAGAAAAGTAATATTTATAGGGAGATGAGGATCATGGCACGGCTGCACAAGGAAACACAGATGGGCAATTCTTCTCAGAGTTGTTGGGTACCTCGGTATATTGCGAAGATCATCAAGCAAGACCTAGTCAGGTCTATCAAGTAGAAATTTCATCACTTATAATGTTTAATTTTAATGATCGTTGATACGGTTTATTAAGTACTAAATTAATTATTATAGGAATCAGAAGTTCCTATCACGTTCACACAAGACAACATAGGACCTAGTCAGGTTTATCAGGTAATTTTAACTCTCTTGAAATAAATTTTAAATAATTGTTTATTGTGTTTGATAGAAATAGTAACATAGTTATTTCAGGGTATGAATACGTATGTCAGTTGGGACCAGACATACGATCAGGCATATCCTCCGGATGCGCAATACACGGGTCACACAAGACCTAGTTTGGTCTATCAGGTAATAATTTTCAAATTTTAATTTTTATTTAAATAATAATCGATTATGTTTACGAAATGCTAAAATGAATGTTGTAGGATTCGGATTATATCGAGCTAGCCCCGCTAGATGTTACTGGTGCACAAGACAACATAGGACCTAGTCCGGTCATTACGCCACGTACACAAGCAATGAATGTCTTTTTTCCATCGTACAATAATATTTACGTTAGGCGTAAGAAAGCGGACATACAAGAACGAAAATACCCCGAGCGCAACCGCCGAGCACCAGATTTGTTCACTTTCGATTAGGTATTTAAATGAATTATTACTTAAATAGATTGTTAGTTTGTGTTACGCCAGAATGTATTTAAATGGACTGTTAGTTAAATAGATTGTTAGTTAAATGGACTGTTACTTATTTTAGCTTATGTTTCTTGAGAATGTTTTCAATTTGCTCTTATTTCGGTTTTATTTTGTATGATTGTGTTGTACCCTAAATTGTTCCCAAATTAAATAAATTGGAAATTGGCAATAATTTAAATATTTGGAAAACGTCAAACATGCATAAAGGTTCTCCAAGAATGAATGAATAAAATGAAGTGGGGGTGTTCATTGTGATTTGAAATGGATACATCTATCTAAATCCTAAAAATGAAAAGGAAGCTAACGGTTCGTAGTTAAGAAAAATATATAAAATTGAAGATGCTTGGGCCAAATCCAAGTATAATTAGTTGCGCATTAATCAAATCAAATGAAGACAAAATGGATCAGCCAAATTAAAATCAATTCACTACATAGGCCGAATTGAAAGAAATGAATACACCAAAATACCCTAATTGCACTGTTCTGGTAAACTGACCAGTACAGACCAAGGTATGGACAAAAATGTAAAATGGACCTCACCATTGGATAGATAATTTAAAAACACATAAAATTTATATAAAGTTCATGTTATTTGGATTTTTCTACAGAAAGATACGGATCTCCAAAGTTCATCTCTTAAAAATATAAAATGCTGAATTTTCTGTCAGATTTACCAGCTATGCCCCTGTGTTCAACCCCTGTCTAATACAGCTTAGGTAACTCCAAAGTTCACGAAATTTTGCCAGAACATAGAAGAATCTTTCCTGAGAATTTTCATATAAAGAACATAAAATTTGGATTAGCATAACTCTTGTAATTAAATTCTGAATTTAGCTACTAGTATGGTAACAACAGCTATTTACCAGCAGAAATCCCTGTACAAAAATGCCTGTTTCGTATAGTTCTGAATTGAGTTTAATAGAACTGTTTTACATGAATACAGGTCATGACTCAAGGAAGATTTTCATGTAAAGAACATGAAATTTGGTGTAGCCAATTGACAGGAATTAATCTCCAAAGTCCAACTACTCAGAAAAACGCTGCTGCCAGAAAATGAGCATTTGACCCCTGACTGATACATTGCCAATTTGAGACCCCTAAAAGGGTTGAAATATCAAATAAATTACATATTCGAAAACTAGACTTCAAATAAATCATGATGGACACCAAATTTATGCCATTTGGACTCATATTCATCTCTGAATTGGAATTCAAAATTAAATCAAAATTAAATATTAGAACTGCGCAGGACATGGACAACAATGCCCCTGTCAGTTCAGAAATGTTTAAAAATAGAAATAAAATTCCTAAAATGGTAAAATTCAGAATGCAAGTCCCTGACATGATTCTCTTCGACTCTGTAAAATAAAATTCATAACTCATGTATGAAATTCATGGATGAAGGGATCAAACAGATCTGAATATACATGGTCATATGACCTAAAATTTATCAGAATCCGACTCAAGTTAAATTGATGTTCCTGCAATATGTCACCATCTATGCAAGTAGTTATAAATATATACAAGTAGTTACAAATGTAAGTAGTTTTAAAAAAAAATCTCCAATGAACTTGTGGTATTTTCGGTAATAAAAAAAAAAAAACTTCACGACAAACTTAAAATGAGCTACAAACATAATCTCCAATGACAAACCAAATAACAAAAATAAACTACTTAAAAAGAGTCTTGAACGTACAGCTTCATCTTCGACTGTATTCAGAAGATGTTCCTGATTTAAAAGCATTAATTATAATACATAATTTTTGCATAAGGAAAAAAAAATAATCAATATTAAAATATTAAGAAACGTGTTGTATATATGTCAGACACAAAATGTCTAGCTTGCTGTCCCTGATTCCTACTAGCTGAGGCCTTTAAACAAATAACATAACAACAAGGTCGTTAATATATTATGTATATACATTTCAAATGAGAATGACACAAAAATAATGCAGCCAACCTGCTGCACATCTGTCGGACGTCGAATGTCTAGCTTGGTGTCCCACCCTCCTCCCTTGCATTTCATCCATCGTCATGATTATACGAGCGTGCTTTCTCCTACCCTTCTTGATTTTGTTATTATCCGGAACAATAGTTAGATCGTCATAGCGAGGCCATTCACATTGGTTGGCATAGCCGTGAAATTGGCCACTCCAAGTTTCGGCAAGTGTCTTCGCGAAATACAAATGATTCACGAATATGTTGTGGTTGTATTTTCGTTCTCGACACACAGCAAGTACATGAGCACACGGTATACCGGTAAGCTGTGGTTTGAGACATGCACATTGTGCTATGTTTTCATTGCTTATGATGACCTTATACTGGAAAGTTTCTTTTTTATAAGTAAAATTTTCATCTCGTTCTTTGTACACGACCCTCTCATCATTCACCTTGACCTCGTGTTCACCGTGCACACCAAGTGGCATGGAATTCATTTCCATACACTTTTTGATTCTTTTAGCCAATAGTTTTTCAACTCGCTCTGACCAAAGTTGTTGACTAGCTAAGCGAGCCATTGCTTTCTCTTCTCTATCCCTAAACCACGCGAGACATTTGTAATATGTGTCTTCCACCAGTGCAACGACTGGCAGTCTCCGGCTAAATTTGAATACATTATTCAACGATTCAGATCCGTTGGTAATCATAATTCCCCAACAAGCGTCGTTGTCCATACATTGATACACCTTCAATGGTTTAGGGATCTCATTATGATTGGTATCTTAATATTTATCGACATTATTTAAGTACGCAACTGCATCTGGATTTTTCTTTCGTAATATTTCGAAGAACTCCTCAAACCTCTGTGGCTTCTTTTTGTTGCAAAGTATTTTAAATAGGTCACAAAGTTTTCTATTGTGTACTTTTTTCATCAAATTCTCGGTAATGTGTTGTGAGCACAATATGTGAACGTACTCGCCTCCATCCTCGTACCAACCACCGTATCTATCGGTGAATACTTTCTTGATCCCCATGTGCCGATCAGAAACACCGCACATGAATTTATTACCAATTACCTCCAGACGCAGCCACCTCATGAACCATCCCCATGTCTGGAAACTCTCTTTCCCAACTAATGCAAAAGCCAGAGGAAGCAACTGGTTCTCAGCATCGTAACTGCACGCTATCAGCAATCTCCCTTGATACCTACCAGAAAGGAAGCATGCATCAATACTAATGATTGGCCTGAGATGGGGCACTGCAGCAATGCACGGACCGTAAGCCCACGCAGCTGCCTTAAACAACCTTTCTGTTGGATCTCCTATGGGTTCGTGCGCAACTCCGAATTTTGTTCCTGGATTGTCTTTTTTAATTGCTTCCAATAATAGAGTGAGAAGGTCGTAAGATTTTTCTCAACTACCGAATAGTTGTGCGATTGCCAGCTCTTGGCCACGACACAACTTGTTATATTTGGGAATGATTCCCTTGTATTTTTTGTGGACTAGCCCTTTAACGCTTTTAATGGTTAAGGCAACATTTTCCCTAATATCTTCTCGTATAACATCGGCGACTATTTTTGCAGTTAATTGTGCATGATCGGTACGAGAAGCATCGGCATAGCATGTATGTGGTCCTGAAAGTGTTCTAATTTTCCACTTAGATGAAAATAATCCAGACTTAGCATACAAACGCCACGCACACCTGGTGTCCTTGCAATTGACTACCATGCTAGTTCTATTGCTCCCCGTAATTTTTACTTCAATATTCTTTTTGATGTGATAACTATTTATTTTCAATTGTAGAGCCTCTTTTGAAGAGAACTCATTACCTACAGCAAGTGTATCGTGAACATGTTTCGGCCTACCGAAGAAGTTGACATCTGCGGGTTGAAATGCTGAGGTATCATTGAAGCTTGCCACAGGGTGACTTCCACCGCGGTCACTTATGGAAAAATGTTCAGCCTGAACGCGTGGTGTTTGGTGTGATTGTGTTGAGGTATCATCCCGGACATCCCCTTCTGAATCATCTTCATTATCCCAGTCAGCTTCATCCTCACATGAGTCAGCGTCTTCTTCATCATCATTTTGCGGCACATCATCAAAATCAGTATTAGGACCAGCTACCTCCGGTGGATCGATCCATGGGCTATTATGATTATTGTATTTTGTCTGAACAGACAGTGACGACTCGTTCAGATTGGGATAAGGATGCAGATAAAGGTCTTGCCTCGGTGTTTGTTGTGTCGGATAAGGTTCAAAGAAACTGGGATCCGCATAGTTACCACTATATTGGGTATGTCGAGGGTCTTGCCTCGGTGTTTGTTGTGTCTGATAGGGTTCGAAGAAACTGGGACCCGCATAGTTATCACTATAATGGGTCTGTCGAGGTTCTGGATTTGTTTCCGGCACCATACTATTAACGAATAACTGCGGTTGTATTTCAGCGATGATTGGAACCAACTCAATGTATAAATCGAGAAAAGTATACTGGGTTTGGGCACGCATACTTTGGATATAAATACCTCTCCAACTCTGATCGCACACGATTTCAATTTTCTCATAATAACGTCGGGCTGTTGTACCAACATTAATCCGTGCATGTGCTTTTAGGTTATACTCATTCTCAGAATATCCAAGTTGGCGATAAATTTCACCTTTCACATCGTACCAACCGTATTCATCAGTTACACTCAATGAAAATCGAGGACTAATACTATACTCTACTCCTTTACGACCGTATCGTATTTCACCGCCAAAATAAATTCTCAGCATCAACATGATTAATTATTTTTATAAATTAACCTGCACAATAATGAATAAATTACATGTTATTATTACATTAATAAAAACTAATCTTAATTAAATTATTTTACAAAAATTACTGAATGACATAGCCGAAAATAACAAAATCATTTAATTGAACAAATATAAAGTTCAATAATTACGTAAAAACAAATTAAATTTCATAACATTTTAGTGATACCATTACAAAATTTATCTATTGAAATATATTCATAACTAATATTAATTAAATAAAAATTACATAACCTACACAATAATAAATAAATTACATATTATTATTATTATGTTAATAAAAACTAATATTAATTAAATTATTTTATAAAAACTACTGAATGATATAGCATAAAACATAATTGAGTTACCTGTTTGAAATTTGATTTTGCAATTAACAACTTCTTTCTGTCTCTGTCTGAACGTCTTCTGCTATAGTTTTCTGCGTGGCGTGGAGGAGAATGAAAATGAGTGCCAATTGCTCTCTGACTGAAATGGACTGAAAATGGGATCTCTAAGCGGGGAAAGGTAATAAGTGGACGGGACGGGCTGCTTAAACCCGGCCTGTAATTTTTTTTTTTAGGGACAGGACGGACTTACTAAACCCGGCCTAGAAATTTTTTTTTTTACGGGGCGGGACGGACTTACTAAACCTGGCCCTGGAATTTTTTTTTTTTTAAGGCCCGGGACGGGATGCTTAAACCCGTCCGGGAATTTTTTTTTTCCGTGATTATGGTTAACGGGTAGGGTAATTAGATTAACCGGGACGGGTCAATTGGACCCGTCCAGTGGGACGGATTTAGAAATTCTGATCTACTTAGTTTTGAAAAAAAATCAAAAGTAGTGTTGTTTTTAAATATTTAATTTATTTTATTTCTATTAATAAAAAAACCGGCACCAGAGTACGAGTCCCAACATAACAATTATATTAAAAAGAAAAGTAGAACCTTTTAACTTCATTGCAATGACCATCGAAAATAAAAAATATATATAAATTTGACCCGTTAATTTTATTATTTTTAATGCAAATACCGTCGTAAAGTCAAATGATACAATCTCCTTGTATGCATATTATATATGACATGAATAAAATACCGAATTGGTTAGTTCTATTATTTAAAAATTATCAATAAATTAGTTGAGTTTAATTTATCAAGAGGAGAGATCACTTGCATATTTTTTTTTGATACCGGATTACATTTTATATTTTAAATTCCAAACAGTCGATTTAAATCGTTTAACATGATGTATATATTAAAATGTGTTTGCATATCAAATTTTACAATTTTTTAATTTTTTTTTCTATTTATTAAGATGGTTACAAAAATTTAATGGTATGAAAATAACAATTTAATCTGCAAATATATTTTAATATATCTATTATATTGAACAGTTTAAATTAACTATTTAAACTTTGAAAATTTTAAAAATATAAAGGATAACCAGATGTTATAAAAATCAGTACAAGTGGTTCCCTCATTTATCAATGCCAATTGAAAAACTTTGGTTCTAATCGTCATGCAAATGGACGGCCGACAGCTTTAGAAGAGAGGGTTCAGGACCGTCCGATGGATGGATCTACGGTCCCGATACTTTCATCTGTTATACGAACCTCCCTTCTCAAAAACCTGGAATCCAAGCATCCATTCCATTTCGTTGGTAGTTACACAGACATCCCAAATGGAAATTAACCTAGATCAGACGCTTCAAGAAGGAAAGCTCTTCCGACAGGTTAATGCTTTGATTGTTTCCCACCTCCGCCACCACAATCTCACTCAGGTTCTACTATACTTCCTAATCTTTCTACTCAAAATTCTGCCTTTCTACTTTATTTTGCCAGAACAACTTTTTTGTTTTTGTTTTTTTTATTTGTGAAGGCTGCTATGGCAGTTGCTTCAGCGACAATGACGCCATTAAGCACAGAGGTCCCTTCCAATAAGCTTCTTCAACTGGTTGCCAAGGTTGATTTTTTTATTTTTTTTCATTTACACAATTTTATGTACCTTTTGTAGGTTAAATATCTGTGTTAATCAATCATGATAAGAGTTTAACTGATTAGAACAGGGGCTTGCAGCAGAGAAAGGTGAAGCATCTAGAGGGGTCTCTTCTATAGCTTCATTTAATCCGGCATCCGGCATTTTGGCTGGTGATGGTACTCTTCCTGCTGTTGATTTTAGGTGAATTTACTAATTTTTTTTCCCAGTTATTGTACTATCTTTGTTGTTCTTATACATAAATAAAAAGAAAATGTGGTTCTTCTGGCCAATTTTTAGTAGTGGCAGTAAAATGTCAGTTAGGTTTGGTTGTGGTTTGTTTAAAATCAGGTTTGGATCATTTTGGGATTGATGTCACTTTAGGGTCTCCTTCTTTTGGGTTTGATCATCTTTGGGTTTTGTTCATTTCGGGCCTTGCAACATAATTCAAGATGGGTTATATATTTGGGTCCAACTCATTTGAGTTCAGGTCAATCTAGGGTCTCTGGTACTTACGTTTGAGTCCGGTCAAATTCAGAGTCTTTAGTTGGTAAGGTTGAGGATTCAATCCAATTCCCTGTTGTCAGGTGGTGAATGCAGTTTTCTGGTGGTTCAGATAATCTGGTTTCAGGTTAGCTTGGACTCAGTTTGGATGTTTGTTGATTTCGAGAAAATAAATCTGCTGCAATCCCGAATCAGGTGAACAGTACCCTGAAATCCCTGCAATCTTGAATCCAGCCATCCAATTTTTTTCAAGAACACATCTCGAAACAGCTGGTTTTTCCATACACGCATCTCGAAATATTTCAACGGCTGGATTCGGATTGCAGAGATTTCAGGGTCACTGTTCACTGGTATCAGACTACAGCAGATTCGGATCCTGATTTCGAGTCTTGATTGATAGGTCAGATCTATTGGCATGATACTTTGGTAGTGGGTTGTTGGGTTCAGTTAAGTTTTCAAAATAGTCCTCCCCTTGATTTTGGTGGGCTGGGCAGAGTTTCTGTGGGTCTGGTTAAATTATGGTTTGAACTATTTAATAAAAAAAAAAACCCCATGGTTGTAGACTCGACAAATCATCTTCAAGCTGAGGCCATGATTTAAAAAGTTGTAGACAAGAAAGGGAAGACAAGTAGTGAATTTAAAATGTGTGCTTCAATTGTGCATGGATTTTGGCCTAATTCTACCATAAATTAAAAAAGAACAAGATATTCACATTATCTGAGGTGCACTGTGATTCCAGATTACGCTGAAATTTTTATTTATAGCATAAAAAAAACCCCAAATCACCCTGGTTTTGAGGAAATTTGAGAATTACCTGGGCCGCACAGGCGTTCTGCGGACCCAAATACTAGGGGTCCGCATAGGCTTTTTGCGGCCCCAACTTATTTTTTTTTTTTATAGAAAATTTATTAACTAATAAACAAAAAAAAATCATTTTCTGTGCCAAAAATCAGAGTGTTGGAAGAGAATGGTCTCCGCAGAATCGTTTTTGTGCCAACTTTTTTGTTTTTTATTAATAAAGTTTCTGTATAAAAAAAAATGTTGGGGCCACTGAACTCCCCTGCGGCCCAGGTAATTCTCGAATTCTTACCAAACAGGGGTGTTTTGGTTTATTTATTTTTTATTATGCTATAAATAAAAATTTCGGCAGATTACATATTTGACCTGGTAACACCCCTAACAAAAGCTAAGCACCTTATATTTTCACAGCAGTGAATATTATGGAAGAAACTTAAAGCATTGATCCTATAATAAACAAAGTATATAGAAAGCCCAAGATGAGAAATCAGACAGTGATTTGAAGAATCTTATCATTGTGCCTTATTAAGCAGCCATTATTCCAACTTGTTTTTAGAAAGGCACCTTGCATAAACTAGAAGTGTACCGTGGTTAGATTGCCACCTTAAGAGAATTATCCGTTATTTGTCTCACACGGTGCAGTAGACTCTTGACGGTTATATCCCAAAATACTTCAAACCCTTCTTTTCTTGGGGTGCAGGGCCCCACTTGAAGGAGTGAACTTGTATTTAAATCATAACAATAGTTCAAAAATTTTAGGAATAAACTTTGTACATATAAAAAAATTACTTTTGTCTGATTTGTAACAACTAAAGTGTGTTTTTCCTCATCTTGTAACTTGTAACAATACCCATTTTGTATATTTGTGCAAATAATAGTTGACACGCCACAACCAATGCACAATGGCATAATACAAATAATATTAATACGAGTGTAGATGCAATGGTCCCACAGATTGGTGTTAATGCATGCATAAAATATGCGAGTAAACAAAATCTTAATTTTTTTTTTTCTGCTATCACAAAAGCAAGCCCAAATCCCCATTAACACCCAAAAATTAAAATCTTCATTTTTGTTTAGTTATGATCAAACTAACATGGATGCTGATAGCTGTAAAATTCAAATCGTACCAAAATCAGGAAACTGATTAAAGATTTAATATTTCTATATGATTAAAAATTGTAGCATTTTTAGTTTTTTGCTGATAACCAACATATAACAACAGTGCTGTACAGGATACAAGAGGTGCATCCAAGATTTTTACAAAGCACGAGACCCGGCACATCTCTGAACATAAGGTACTTATTTTATGCAATGCTAATGATGAATCTTCTTTCCTATTTTTCTAAATTAGCAAGCGCGAATATTCTGAGTTCTGTATGTTTTTGTAGAATGTGGCTAGGTGTGCAAGGTTTAGTCCAGATGGTAAATTTCTTGCTACAGGTAGTGCTGATACATCCATTAAGCTCTTTGAGGTGAGCATTCTGCAATATATCTCTGTCTTTTAGTTATTTACCATACTTGCTTCTCTTCATGCCATAATATACTCCCCGTGTGTCCCTTATTATACAGGTTTCCAAGATAAAGCAAATGATGGTTGGGGATTCAAAAGATGGTCCTGTTAGGCCTGTTATTCGTACATTTTATGATCATTTACAGGTAAGTTCCACCTAGATAACTTTGAGTGATTTAATATTCCGTTGAAACTTTAACTTTGAACGCATGATTGCATAATAGCTTTGGTTTTGAAATGAATTTGCAGCCAATAAATGATCTTGATTTCCATCCTCAAAATACCATACTCATCTCTGGAGCAAAGGACAATACCATCAAGTAAGCAAAAGTATCTACCGGAAACTCAGTTAATAATAGCTGACATAGATGATTTTCAAACAAACACACCTAAATTTGTTCAATGCGCTTGATATATCTTTGCTTTTGTTGTACTATATCTTTTATGACAACCTGGCTTGTAACATTTCAGGTTCTTTGATTTCTCAAAAACTGTTGCTAGAAGAGCTTTTAGAGTTATCCAGGTTTTGACAGAAAATTTATCGTACTTTAATTCCTGCAAATGAACAATTCTCCTCTCTTTTTAACTTCAATTCTGACAGGACACACATAATGTGAGATCTGTGTGCTTTCATCCTTCTGGGGAGTACCTCTTAGCTGGTATTTCTTGTCTTAATCTGCACCATAACATTATAAGTAGAAAAAAATATTTATTCCAACTTCAGATCAATTGATGCATAGTGAAATTTTGTTTTCATTCAGGGACGGATCACCCAATTGCACATTTGTATGATGTAAATACATTCAAGTGTTACTTATCAGCTAATGTACAAGAACTAAACACTAATTCCGCCATCAATCAGGCATGCCCCACTCCTCCGACCCACCTCCCTCTCTCTTTGTTTACATGTACACACTTCAATGTTAATCTCTGTAGTTTGGTACAGGTGAGGTACTCATCTACGGGAGGCATGTATGTGACAGCTTCTAAAGATGGTTCAGTACGTGTATGGGACGGAGTGAGCGGTCAGTGTGTTAGATCCATAGTTGGTGCACATGTTTCTGCTGAGGCTACCAGTGCAATTTTTACCAAGGACCAGAGGTACATGCATTATATAACAGCCAACTTTATTTCATACAAGCAGAAAGCATGATCAATGTCATAATACCGACATTGCTTGTTCCAACTGATCAATTCAGTGTATTTATGTTGAAATTTGTTAACATGAATGTGATATAATTAGATATGTGCTATCATGTGGGAAGGATTCTACAATAAAGTTGTGGGAAGTTGGCACAGGAAGGCTTGTCAGACAATACGTTGGTGCAACTCACTCTCAGTTCCGTTCACAGGTTTGTCTAATTGAATGTTTTTTTTTTTAATTATTGGGTAAATTATATGGGAGGTTACTTAACTTTACCTTCTATTGGTCTTTGTCACTCAACTTTGATTCATCCTAATCAAGTCACTGAAGTAAATTTTAATCAAAATTGGGTCACTTTATTTTTTTGCATTAAATTGAAACTATGCACTAATTATTAACTAATTTTATCAAAAAATTGACTCCATTTGACTATAATATATCAAACTAATTGTTTTGTAATGGGTTTTTTTAGAAATTATATTTTATGTAGTTATGAATTTTGAAAAAAAAAAATCACAAATCAATACGTATTCCCTTCAAATGTGAACTTTATGATCATAAAGGCTAAACTTTTGAATTTAGGTTAAACTTGTGAATTTAGTTTACAAGTCGTTTTTTCACTGCCTCTATGTAAATTCAAATTCACACAAATTGTAACATAAATTCAAAAGTTTAGCCTTTAAACTTATATTTGATCATAAAGTTTACAATTTGTGTGAATTTGAATTTTAAATAGAGGCAGTCATTCGATATGGATTAAAAAAACAAAGTCAAGTGTCTAAGATGAAAGATCAGATAAATCGAGTGATAAAAAAAGGATAGGACCATAGAGGGTAAATTTTTTTGGTTTTTGTAGTACACAATTACCTACTAATATTTCATTAAAAGAGACATATACAGTCTGGGAATTAGTGTGCAGAGAATCGATTATTAGCAATTGGGCAATTAATTATCCCTATCCCTAAAAATGGATAGAGGGTAAGTTAAAGTGACCTCCCTGCAAAATTTACCCATTATTATTCTTTATATAAATGAGAATTGTAAATATACCAGGGTTTAAATTTAATTCACAAATACCTATATATTTTTTTTATGTGATGATTTATGGCTATTTCTACAGGCAGTGTTTAATGTAACGGAAGAATTCATACTATCAATTGACGAGCAAACGAATGAGGTACAAGTTAAACTTCTTCCAAAGTAATTTACTTGCATTTGTTTTATGCATCTTTTTCTTTTCTTTTTATAATTATGGTATGTTTGTTTGGTTCAGGTAGTAATATGGGATGCACTGACAGCAGAAAAGGTGGCTAGGTGGCAATCAAATCATGTAGGGACACCAAGATGGATTGAGCATTCCCCTGCTGAATCAACATTTGTCACATGTGGTACCGACCGATCGGTCAGATTTTGGAAAGATTTAAGTCTATCTGGCTAAGTTGTTTTCAGCTACCATAGTACCATATCATCTCACAGCTAGTCTGTTAAGGTATCAATTAGGGATATCTAATAGGTTGCTTATTTGAGGCATTTTTCTTTTGTTTTCTGCGTGTTTCTTTTAAAGAAATAAATTAAGGATGTTAGAATAGTTTTAATTGCACGCCACTTTTAGCGTTCAATAATTTAGTCATAATAGTTATGGTATAAACATGCAACTAAACTTGTTATCACCTTTCATGCCAAGAGAGTTCCCCTGCTATCATTTTATTTTTCCCGTCTTATTTTGGTATCACCCCAAGCGGATAATGCTGATTTGGCATTCAAAGACGGATACGGATTTGGCATCAGCATTATCCGCTCTGAATCTGCTCCATTTTCACCCCATGTCTTCTTTTACAACTCATTCCCCTATTACAAATCTGTAACTATAAATCAGCACAACTAATTTGAACAAGGAAAAGTAGGATGTATGTGAAACCAGTGTATGATC
The DNA here is from genome assembly GCA_033356055.1 of Carex pumila. Classification (NCBI taxonomy): domain Eukaryota; kingdom Viridiplantae; phylum Streptophyta; class Magnoliopsida; order Poales; family Cyperaceae; genus Carex; species Carex pumila. The sequence goes on from JARJHM010000025.1 coordinate 142,123, forward strand.
TTCCAATTCTTCTGCCTCTCTTTGCCAAGCTATCCGCCAATTCGTTATGGCTTCTGTTCACATAGCAGCAGGTCAATCTCGGGTTACATTTTAATATCCTCCAAGTATCATATATCTCCTTATGAGCCTTCCAGTCTCTCTCCGTTGGTGGTTGTTGAGCTGAGCATGCTTTAACCAGCGCTTGGCAGTCTGAATAGAAGCAACACTGATCAAGACCCATCTGCAAAGCATATCTGAGCGCCACCTGGCCCCTGTAGAGCGCACGCCTCTGCTTGAAGAGTACAACAGACCAGAGCTCTTGCTGATGTGTAAGCTTGTAAGGTTCCATCTTTTTCAAACAGGAAACCAATTCCCCCCCCCCCCCCTCCCACACACACACACAAAATCCATAAGCCCAGGACCCATCCACATGGCAGACCCATTTGCTTTAAGATTGATGATAGTGAATGAGATTATAACCTCGATCTGTTTGTGACATTCTACAAACTGAGGATGCTAGCAGGATTTTGAGGTAAATTTTTGAAAGTGAGTATTGACTCTAGCAGTTGAGAGTGCCAGTGACTACAGAGAAGTTTTGAGTTTTGGCACATTTGGAACAAGAATTTTTTTTTTTAAGGATAAATACAACTTTACAACTTGTCCGGACTAGAGCATTTCCATAATTTCTGTAGACATGATGGGCATTGTGGGCTTGTGGCATGATAAGATAAGTCCTCAAGATTACCAATTCTGAGCTTCCATAATGGCCTGAAGCTGGAAAACTATCCCGAGGCTCCACTCTTTAGTCACTGGTACTGTGGAATATCAAACTTCGAGGGTTGTTACTCAGTGGCGGACCTCTTTAGGTTATTTTAGGCACAGTGTATATTTCTGAATTCGATTTTTTTTAGATCAAGTCGTATTATATACTTGTATTTATTTTTGGATGGAAATAAGATCTTTAGATTTAATTCATGATTTAGTAGAAGAAAATTGTACATAAAAGAAAGAAAAAATGATGCAGTCCGATTTGCTATTACAGAAGAATCGTTAATTTGCTAGGAGAAAAGAGAGGTCCGCTACTAGGGATTTAAAGATGTAATGTGTCGTGACTAGTTACACCACGACTTGGATCCTGTATCGTGTTGTGACTAAGTCAGATTTATAGATGTCGTGATGTGTCATGACCAAATTTGAAAGGATGGTCATGACACATGAATTGACACAACATGTTAGTCATGCTATGACCAAGGCATGCGTGACCACACGTGATTGGTGACATTTGTCACATTAACTATTTTTTTTTTCCATAATTCAAGTTTATTCAAAATTCACCATTCAATAATTACACGTGATCATATATCATACCGTGACCAAATCATTCACGTGATGTGTAGTGTTGTGCTAATTAATTTTAAATGCTCACATCACATAATCAGCACGTGCTATGTCATGTTATGATTTTTTTAGGTTCCTATCGTTACTCTGCTCTAATTTATCATAAGAAAAAAATTATGCACTTATCAATATTTTGTAACTATCTCGGACCAAAATCCGCCTCTGCTGGTGTTACTCATTGAAAGACACTCAAACTATCGACTGATCTTCTTCGCAATGCATGAGTATCAAACTTCAAGGTCTGTTGCCAAAAGGAAATGTGGGACAAACTCAGCAGACAAGCTTGGAAAGTGGCTAACAGCCTTTCTACTCTCCCTGTTAAGAAGGATATAAAGAGCACCTCGCCTTTGATCATTCATACTTCCATCACTGCTATTTATAACATACCTTTCTTGCATATATTGAATCTGTTTATATTTTAGTTTTTGTTGTTCCCAGTTCAGTGTGCTACAAAGTACTTGCCATTTTGATCCAAAGAACAAGAAAATATCTCAAAAATATAACCTTAATTTGTTTGTCATAATGTCACGATTGCACTTTTTAGATCTGGTCTTTGTTTGCATTTTCTATAAAGAGTTAGGCTGGGGTGCTATGGATAGCATAGTGGCCTCCCGTGTTACGGCTCAATATTCAAGTTTTCAAAATCCAAACGGTTAATCCGAACCGTTCATTCTTTAATCCATATTGAAATGTGCTTGGAGAGGAAATTTTATATTTTTTTGAATTTTTTTACTATTTATTAAGCATTTTTAAAACCGCTGTTTTCCAGTGGTGCAGAATTTTAATAAAAACAGCGATTTTGAAACCATCTTAATAAATAGCAAAAAAATTCCAAAAAATTTCTATAAAATCAGAGGAACCAACATTAATCATTAGATGGCAATATTAATCATTAGATGGCAATATAGCGTACATGAATCAATGATATTATTTCAGTACATCACAAAATTATGACATGTACAAGCAACAGATGCAATTGGACCTGTCTTCGTAAAACTTAGACAACTATTGCTAGAATCTGGCACTAAAAAAATCAACAGAAAGGTGCATAATCATTATAAATTGCAAAAAACATTAACAATAACTGGACTGATTATTCATTTTGAAACCTACATTTCACAAACAAAAAGTACCTACAAGCAGATCTTCCAACCGTACCAAGCCTCCTATCAAAAACCTACATGTCCTCCCCTTGATTATTCATTTTGAAAACCTTGAACCGTCATATAAGATGTACATCTACCACCTACAACCTCAAAATAGTACGAAGTGTGTCACACATGTCTTGGATGGTATCTTCCTCTTGAGATGCTTGTGCCTCTTGAAGCGGCATATCCTCATAACACCTACATTATGAAAAATACATCATTCTGGAAGAATTGCATGCACACTAGTATACTACCCTTGTTAAAAAAGAAAAGAAAAGAAACTAACATTTTATGATAAGCCAGAGCCTGAGCTAAGTTCATTAGGGTCGGACTTGAAGTCAATCTCTGGTACACTCCTGGTGGAAGCAGTACCTGCACAGAGAAAGAAAAATAAAATAGTGCCATTATAAGAAAGGTGCAGTTCAGTAATAAATTACACCAACCACCAAGTTACTAACTAGTAAATATAACATAATAATAATAATAATACAAACCTCGTTTTGTCCTTTGCGGCCTTTCTTGGTCTGGCCATCACCACTGAAAAGCTCTCTAACAGCTTCCAAGGCAGCATTGCCAGTTGATCCCAACATTTTATCTCCTAAAATGTTATCTGATACCAGTGCTAATGGAGATATATCTATTGCCTTTAAAAAGGGTATTGGCACTGTATTTCCAGCTGCGTATATCGCCCAGAGCTACAAGAAAAACACAACAGAAACACACAGGTTTATAGTAGAGCTAAAAAAGTATAACTTGCCTAGAAAAACCTGCTCAAGTTGCCTGTAACCTGAAAGGCTGAAACCAACCAATATTCATCTAGAAACAAAATGAACTTGACTGACCTGAACTCAAAACCGGCATGCTGGTTGACCTCAAAAAAACAAAACCCCCAAGGAACAAAACAAACTTATTAACTCAAATGACCTGCAACCCAAGATGGACAAAACCTGGTTTGGTGCAAACCTGAATCTGAAATGAATACTGGTGTGATCTTGGTTGTGTTTTTATTCGAGACAAGAGGCAAAGCTTCCAATTTCTATGAAAATAGAAACCAGCAAAGGTTCAGTTCCTTGTTGGGTTTGGATCCAGTATTCATCCAACCAGATAGAAAGGTAGAAACAGAAACACACCTTATCTTGCACAGTGAAGGCTTTACGGCTGGTAGCACTGGACAAAGTAGCCTTTGCCTGATCCTGTTTTGTTAAAGTGACTGGAGAGGTGACTTTCTTGTCTTCACCTAACACAACATCTGAAGTGGTAGCACCATCTGACAATTTGTCAGCTACCTCTTGCTGTTTATGGACAATAGTTCCAGTTGCGTTCTCTGACCAAATGTTGGAATTGATATCTTTCCTAAGATCCATTGTGAATGACGTGATATCACCAAGGCCTGGTATGAACTCTTCTTTTGGGGAAGCAGGTGATTCCTGTGCTTCTTCATTGCCATCTTTGTGAACTATAAATGTCCCAAACTCTCCTAAAATTCATTCAAATGTGTGTGTAAGAGAGAGAAGAAAGAGAAAGATTTCTTAAGTTGTCAACAATTAACCATATGATACTCAACAACAATGAGGATATTGGCAATAAGTATGCCCATCCATCAAGCATTTACAACTCTGCAGAAGAACACTGATTGGTGCTATCTGCAGAAAAGGACCATAACTAACAGCATTAACTGGCTATAAAGATTTATAAATGAGTTAGGCTAATATGACATTGGTGTTATTTGAAACTAAATAACACCACATCTTAAACCCTTAGATCTGCTTTAAGATTCGTACAAAATAAAGTGTTTGAACAGTAAAAGCAGATATTATGAATCTTAAAGCAGATCTAAGGGTTTAAGATGTGGTGTTATTTAGTTTCAAATAACACCAATGTCATATTAGCCTGACTTTTTATAAATAAATGACAAGTTCACACTTACTTCACAGTAAGAACAATGATCCAGACAAAAAGTATGTATTCATTTAAGCTTCATAACAGGCAAGTTAAAAAAATTCCATCAAATCAAATCCCCCCTCTAATAGGATTTTTTTTTAATGTTATTTCTTTTATCTCATTTATTTAAGACACTAAACCCTGAGCACATTCTTGATTAGAAACAACCATCATTCTTCTGGAAAGACAAAGGAAGATGAGAAGTTGTCTAAGATAAAAACAATTCCAAGAAAAGAAATTTAGAATATTCATTATGTAAAAGTGGGTGACTTTTTGCACACTTTAAAGAATAAGCATGCTCTCCATAATAAAAAATCTTTCTTGATGAATACCTGAAACATCTTCTTCGGTTGTTTCATGGGGTCTAGAAGGCAGAGTGTACTGCAGCGTTTGCTGATCCATTAACTTCCATCAGAAATTTCATAATCAGAAAATAATATCAGATAGCTAAATACAAAACCATCATACTATAAGTAAGATGATAGTACATTATCAATCCCTGATTGGCGGTTTTGAGCCTGTGATGCCAACTGTGCTCGGATTTGTCTTGCTTGCTTCAGCCTTGGTAACATCTTTGATGCTCCTGTTGTGCACCTTTCTATGAACTTGTGCTGTAATCATCACAACAATTATCATCAAACTATCATTAGCTCACTGTTAGCAAATCATATGATCTATTAATTAACTGGCAGTGTCTTAATTTTCATTACTTTGACCATCTCAGCAGCTGTAGGTCGAAGCCTTGGATCCTTCGTCAAGCATTTCGCAATAAAATCATGGAATAGAAGTGACCTGCATCAGAGAAACAGACAAACAATGCCAGTTGATTATTGAGATTTATGTCATAATTTATGATTTAAGCTACTTATATTATTTAAATGATAAAAGAATTATGTACCATTTCTCTTTATCCTCAAGCATAGGAGCAGGCTCACTGGATATCATAAACAGTACCTAATATATGTATGATAGAGTTTACACTTGAAAGCAATATCACAACAACAACAACAACAACAACCAAGCCTTTAGTCCCAAACGAGTTGGGAAAGGATGTTGTTTTAATCACAGCAATAAATAATAACAATCAAGCTAAGTGGAAAGGATGTTGTTTTAATCAAAAAGCTTACTCTCATCGGGTGAACAGTTGATCTTGGTGGCAATCCCTGCAACAGACATAACACAATAAGAGTAAGTGAAATAATAAGCAAACTAAACAAGATAGTACAGCTTCAATTAAGAAATAAGAAATCCACCTCTGCCATCTCAATAGCTGAAACCCCAAGAGCCCAAACGTCCACCTGAATCAAAAAGAAGAACAACTTCTCACAAAGGAGTCCCTTGCAAAAGGAAGAAAAGAAAAGATTCATTCAATGATTACAGAAAAGAATTACCTTTCCATCATAGCGGCTTTCTTGTATAACTTCTGGAGCCATCCAGTGAGGAGTTCCTATAAACTAACAAAACCAGGAAAAAAACCATTTAAAAATCCACTTCCCAATATAACTTTGTGGTTGGCTGCAATATTACTACAAGATGGATAGTGAAGGGGAGAATTTCTACATGTTCTACAAACAAATTATCATACAACTTCGTTAAAAAAAATAAAAATAAAAAATTATAAGAATACTCATTTATGAGTTGACTATAGTACCGTATTGCGCTTTGACATGGTCCTTGTCAGCTGGGCAGCAACCCCAAAATCACCTGGGACAAATGATACAGCGGCAACCACTTAATACTCATTTGGTTCATCCCACATGAACAGATCTCACCATAATGAGAAGTAAACTAAAAGGATAAAGAGATGAGTGCTCACCCAACTTTACCTCTCCTTGATCAGTCAGAAGAATATTGCCACCTTTGATATCCCTATGCACCTTGAATATTGAGTGCAAGTAGGCAAGACCCTGCATAATAAAACTTTCTACATGATTATGAAATGTTATATACTTCATATTTCATAAAATTTTGACTTTGCATGCACCCAAGTTGTTCATCAAACCTGACAATTCCTGGTCCCAGTCCACATTGCTTGACCCGCAGGCAGTCAGGCAGACCCAACCTGACTTACTTTTATACATAACTATATTTAGCAATGCAGACTGAGCCCAACATTTCTTAATTTGCTGAGAGCTGGGCTGTTTTATTTTTTATAAAGAAGGGACCAACCCGACCGGACCCTAAGATAACATGTTGTGACAAAACCAAACTATTTATTCAGCACCAGATGATCTGGGGTGTGTGCTACCTTAAGGGCTTCTCGACAAACATATGCAATTTGGGACTCATCAAACGGCTCCTCTGTTATACTCATCAAATCAGCAACGCTCCCTCCTCCACAATACTCCATCACTATCTGCAAAGTATAATAAATTTCACATAAAATAGCAAGTAATATAACTAAAATCTTCGAATGCCAGAGTAATGGCAAAATAATACGCACCCAAAGGTAATCCTCGCCTTGGTAGCTACCAAAGTAGCGCACCACATTGGGATGGCTGCACTGCTGTAGCATCTCTATTTCCCCTCTTATGTCTTCATACCCTTCCTCCTGTTCATGCACAAAGCATCAATCAGTCGTAAATCAATTTGCTTCACTTTTAGATTTTTGTTTAATTGAAGAAAGAAAATATATATAGAAACATACCCCTTCAGCTAAGGAAATAACTTTGACAGCTACCAGCTCTTGTGTTCTGATATCTCTTGCTTTATAAACTGCACCATATGATCCTTTCCCTACAGTTCACAACAAATTCAACACAATACAAGAAAAAACATTAGCATGATAACTAAACCTATGTTTCAAGCTATATGGCTAAATGCTTAATCAGGTACAAGGACTTGCATATTTTTTTTTTAAAAAGGTACCAGGACTTGCACTGATCTGATTGCAATTCCATTTTTTTCCTTTTTTTTTATAAAGTAGTGGGCAGTTCCACCAGTTTCATTGAAACTGTTGTTTCTAAAAAGGAACCACACCAAGCTTTCCATGGGAATTTAAACATTACTAACTAAAGTATCTACTTCTTTAACAGGTACACAATAACATTTTCTTCAATTTAACCAATTCTATAAAAGGTACTCATACTATTTGTTAATTCCTGTGCCAAGTCACAACCAAACTGAAATATAGAATGAGACTCAAACCATACAATACAAAAGAAATGCGTTGTATTATCAGTCATAAACACAACTGACGGAGAAGAGATGGAGATAGAGAGAGAGCTAACCAACCAAGCTCATCTAGCAACTCATATCTAGTAGTTGGATCTTCTCTGGTAACATTATCGGGTAATGAACTAACTGAAGGTCTTCGCCTGTTATTCTGCGTGAATCTTCCTTCATCCACCAGCACACCACTGACAAATGGCGACCCGAACCCGCCTCCTGTTACCCCTCCAGTTCTTCTTATCACTGTACCCGAAATCGATTCGGACCCGCTATCTCTTGGACTACTGGACTTTACCACAAATGTATTGAACGAATCATCATCTGGATCCATGGCGAAGCGCCTTAGATCGGGAAAAGGAACCTGATGGGGTGGAGGATTAGGTTTTCTAACAGAGCGAGGTGGGGCAGCCAAGGTGCGCTTCACGAGGACTGTCCCTGAAAAATTGTGGTCGGATTCGGATCCGGAGTCGGGTTCGGATTCGTCGAAGGAAGATCGGCCGAAGTCCTTGGGAAGACGTTGAAGGAGAGGAGGGAGGGACGCGTCGGGCTCGGATTCGGGCTCAGATGCGTCGTCAGCTCCGCTTCCGCCATGGATGACCACAGTTGAATAAATTTCGGAGTCTTTTTTCTTCTTCCCGCGAGAAGCAGAGAAATCCATTGATGAACGCAGAAGAGGAGGCAAGGAGTGAAGGACAAGATCGACGTGTCTATTTTTCCTTACCGTAAGGCCCACTTGTAAGAGGTTTATGGGCTTGCTTGTGTATGTATTATAATGAATTCCAAGTTACATGAGATTTGTTAGAAAGTCCAAATGCAGCCCATTATAACGGCTACTTTTTACCCAAGGAAAAACAATTAAGCCCATTAATAACCATGGAAGATGCGGAGAATAATATAGTGACAGACTGATAGTAATGAGCGAGGAATTCGGATTGGGGTCGGATATCCGAGTTTTTTAAAAATATCCAAATTTATTAATATTTTATTATAAATAATCAGATGTTTGAAAAAATTATATTTTTACTCTGTAAAGAAATTTTATGGTTTGGATTAAAAATTCAAACCATAAGATTTTCTTACGGTTTGGAATTTTTTTTTTTTTTAGTCCAAATTTGCACCTCTGGTTAACATATCAAAACACCTTCAAAAATCATGAAAATTTACCGACATGCATTGTTGACTTCATAGAATAAGATTGTGAAGTTTCATACAAAATCTCAAAATAGATCGTGGGACATTGGCTCTCAAAAATTGCCTGAACTATTGAAAGAGTGCTTCTGAGTCCAAATTTGCATCTTTAATTAACATATCAAAACACCTTCAAAAATTATGAAAATTTATCGACATGCATTCTTGACTTCAAAATAGATATCCTATGTTTATATAGACACTAAATTTCAATCATTCAACTGAAAGTTAATCTCAGCTCATTCGACTGAGTATGGTGCTGTAGAAGATATGATCTGTATGTAACAGCGCCCTAGAACCGATGCTGCGCTTTTCCGATCGATCCAAGTCTTGTTCCATATGATGTAAAATAGCCCCAAAACATAATTTTTGCATTAAAACATAAACTTGAGCAATAGTAAGTGAATACAATAATAAATAAAGCGTAAATGTGAAGAAACAAGGCAAAACTTTAAGCAAAACCGTACATAATTTTGTCACAAATATGTCTTGATCAATTATCACCAACGGATCATGTACACAATAGATGGTAAAAGTCACCCCCCTCAATGTCATCATTTGTTAGCCAAACCGATATTGAAAAGTCACTCAATATTAATTGTTTTTAAAATTTAACTGATATCAATGGAGAGGGGCCATCAACGCCATCGGTTGGTAAGACCGAACAGTCGGTAAAAAATTCAAAGTAATTACAGCGTTATCCCTCGTTACATACACCATCTGTGCTGAAGGACATCTGATGGTAAAAGGGCAAAGTAAATGTATTTTTGTAATAGTGCACACACCTACTTTGGTTAATTAGAATCTTTAATCGCATCTCATTACTCATTTTCATCTCTAACTTGTTCAGCATTTTGGTTGAATCTGGGTGTATTAATTGTAATAGGATCGCAGAATCAAAACGTATTTGTTATGTTTAGTCGTGGAGTAAAGCTAAATCGGATTAAATTTCTTACTCCAAGCTAAATCGGAATAAGTTAACCATGTCTGGTGAAGTAAGCTAAACCACCTCTCTAGGTAGTGTAAGTTACTTCAGTATAGCTCAAATCTTACTCCATCTTAAACCGCCTAAATTACTCCTCGTTTGACTCCTTAAGCATGGAGTAAGAGGTTTACTCCACCTCTTACTCCACAACCAAACATGGCCAATTGTGCCTAAAACTTAATTAGGCTTTAAATGGGATCTGAGCAAAATTCAAACTGGTAAAAACCAATACCTAACTTTTCATGTAACATTTCATTATCGATCAGTGTTGAGAGTTGGCATAACAACCACAGAAAGACAATTCAAAATGCTGTTTTAGCTATATCTGGTTCAAAAAAAAAAAAAAAAAAATCAATTTGTGTTTTTAGAGCAATTGTGGTTCATAAAATCTTTTTATCTGAAAATTCTGGGGATTCAGAGTAAATGAATCATGCTTGGACTTCTTTCCAAATATGTCTTTTGCTTTCTCCAAGCTGAGAGGTGCTTCTTTAATATATTTTACGGTTAAATTTTTATTTCGTCCTTACCTGAGTGCAGATAGGATCCATGCTATGTTCTTGTAGTTTTAAAAAATATTAGACTATCCACTAAAGAACAAATGTTGTCAAAAATTGAAAGACATCAATTAAAAAGTTGAAATATCAACGATCGATTTCCTCACTTTGTTTGAGCTGCAAACCTTTTTTTTTTAATTAAAGTAAGCGGTGTTAACATAATTCTAATTAAAAAATTAATAAAATATTTATTTCAAACTTGTCAAAGTCTCTTTTAACATAACTTCATTCTGACTAGTCAAATTAGTATATTCAAGTATCGGAACATGCTTGGTAACCAAATGATCAGCTTCTGTTTTTTTTTGTTTTTTGTTTTTTTTTTTCAATCCTTTCTAATTTTGGGCCTAAACTGGATGGTCCATTGGAACTCCAAGTCAGATCTTCCTCTGTTTTTTTTTGTTGGGCCATAGTTGGATTATTGTGCAACCGAGAGTTGTTTATAGAATCACATAATGTTCCCAAGTTAACAGAATGCCATAATTAATGGACCCAGCTAAATTTACAAGCAATGAAAATTATAGGGCACTTGAGAAATTTGTAAAAAGTGTATCTTACATCAACATATATAAAATACATACGTGAAAGTTCACTTAGGTAAGTTTTCAAGCTAATCACAGAGATCACTATCATACATAAGCAAGTGGTCCTTATCATATCATAAAAGATATCCTTCCCAATTAAAGCTAAAACAAATGGTCCTTCCAACTACCCCCTTCGAGTTCGAGCAGCTCCAATTTTTCTAGTCGAAAGGACAACTTTCATATATATCATATCACCATACCTGTCTACCAGAGTAAACAAAGCATAGCGCCAATATCTCTTGAAATAAAGAACGGCTATGAAACACCAAAAACTGACCATAAAGAAAAGGTAGAAAGAACAGAAGAATATGAGAAAATTGGTGCCTTCATACCTTCGGTCATCACTCATTTCATTCAGAGAAAGCTGTGCTGTGTCAAGAGCAAGGACACAACTTTTTGACATGGGAGGCCCACAGAGATTTGGGTTGCCTTCATAGCTACTATTATCAAATGTACTAAATTGTGCTTCCACACCTAATGTAGGTCCGGATAAATTGTTATATGCCACAGAAAAGGATTCTAGTGAGGTTAGTTTAGTCAGTTCTCTCGGTATTTCCCCTGTCAAAGAGTTGTGAGAGAGATCCATACTTTCTAATTGGTGCAAATTGGATATGGAATTTGGTATTGCACCGCTTAAATAGTTGTTCGACAAGTTCAATGTTATCAATGAATTCATTCGACCAATATCTTCGGGAATGCTACCTACTAGTTTGTTCGAAGATAGATCTATTATACACATGATTAGTAAAATTTCTTTTAAATAGAAATCTAATCTTCCTTTTGACATAAGTTCCAATCCAAAATTCTTTGATTCTATGACATCCAAGCTGGCAAAATAAGCAGTGCGTAAGAGAAAATTGTCATCACTGAAGTTCAGCTCCGCTCCTGTAATCCATACATCTAAAATACCCAAAGAAGAGGAATCATTGGCTGTTGATCCCATATTTATAATACATGATGGTATTTCTCCAGAAAGATTATTGTGCGACAAATCTAGTATGCGTAAATATTTCAATTGACATATTTGTAATGGTATAGGTCCTCCAAATAGGTTCTCTCTTGCTTGGAGCATTCTGAGAGTGGATTCCTTACTAATCCAACTTGGAAGCTCTCCAGATAAATGGTTTTCCTGAATGTCTATGGAATATATATTTGAAATATTAAGCTATGTTAATGGAAAGTTTCCAGTTAGATTATTTTGGCTCAGATCTACAATTTGTAAGTCTGAGTGATTAGAGCAAGGAGGTATTGATCTAGAAAACTTGTTATCTGAAAGGTCAAGCAACCAAAGGTTTGGCACAATACACATCTCCAATGGTAAGGATCCTTCTAAATTATTTCCACTTAACTTCAACATTATCGGATAGACATGATGATATTGTCTAGCACTTCCAATGCAATCAGGTAGAACACCATTTAGTTCATTGTTACTGAGGTCCAGCACGTTGAAACTAGTATTGCAAATGCTAAAAGGAATCTTTCCACTTATATTATTATCATTTATTAGTAATCTTGCAGCTTGAGTGAAGTTGAAGCTACTAGTGAAAGATCCATAGAACTTATTAAATGATAGGTTTAGAATAGAGAGAATATTAGGCTGAATCCTAGGAAAATTGTTTTGTATATCATCAGTGAGATTGTTAAAAGATAAATCTAGAATATATATATTGTTTGTTGATATGAGTGGAAGAGGACCATGAAAATAGTTTTTTGATAAGTTGAGGGACATTAAATTTGGAAGTTTTGTGGAAATGTCTGCCGGTAATTCTTCACTAAGATGGTTGTCAGATATATCCAACTCTGAGAGTTTTTCATGAGTTAAAAACAAAAGTTGAAGAGGCCCTATGAAGAAGTTTTTGTGCAAATCTAATGTGATCAAGTTTGGATTATTTTCTAACAAAAACCACAGTACAACTGAAAGGTGACCCTTGGAGTGAGAATTAGAAAGGTCCAACTCTCGTAATTTATGTTGAGAGTATAAGAAAGTGGGCTCAACATCAAGAATGCAATTAGCTAATTGAAGGTCCTGAAGCTGAAAAGGTAGATTGACAACTTCGACTCGAAAGTTTGATGTGCTTGTTGAGAGCCTCAGAAATTCAAGATTTGTATGATTAAAAAATAACCTCATGGACAGAGTTCCCTCAAGTTGGTTACCAGATAGGGATAGGTACCTTAGGGACACAAGTCTTTCAAAAATAGAGGAGGGAAATTTTATTTCAAGATGATTATCTGACGAGTCAACTAGCTTGAGAGAAGAAATATTTCCCATACAAGGAGGAAGATTTCCACTAAAATTGTTTCTTGAAAGATCTAACTCTGCGAGATTCTTCAGTTGGCATAGTCCTATAATATTAATAAGAAAGATTGTCAAATAAAATATATTACTCAGGTGAAACCATGAGGTCAATTACGAAATGCAATAAGAAAAAAAATTTATATAACTGGGCCCTTATCTCACTATGTTCTTTATAGCCCTACCATTAGTAAATGACTAATTAAGATCTAATACCACTAGACAACAAGACTACCATAGTTATGTTATTGTTCTATATATAGAGAGAGAAATGTTTTGGTCCACTGAGCCATTATATCCGAGGGCATCCCTCAAGTAATTTAACAGAAAAAACCTTCTAATGTTATCTAACTCTCATTTTCAACGCTAATATCCAAACATTTAAAGCTATGTTTATAACCTTTAAAAATATTACTCACAAGCATTTAATTAAACTTCTATCCGAAAGCATTTCTAGATAGTTTTAACTCTTAACTACTTTTGTCTTTAAGTCAAAAAAGAAAAGATTTTTTTCACCTACTTTTTATTTTATTTTTTCTTTGATAATTTTAAACCATTTTTCCGACAATCCGTAATGAATTTTACGAATCTAAAAATAAGAACGTTTTCTATTCGATTTCATCTTTCAAATAAGATCCATGAAAAAAATACTTTCAAATTTTTCTAAAGTAAAACTCATGAGCACTTTAAATATTTAAATTTTTAAATTTGTCTACAATCATTAAAAATTTTAAGGCTTTGCACATGAGGTTTATATGTTTTGTAAATGAGTTTTGTACATGCAGTGTTATTGTTGAGATTTAAATTCTTTGTACTAAAAAAAATGACAAAAATATAACTCGAAAGTTGTTCTTCATGGATCTCATTTGAAAGATAAAATCAAGTAAAAAACGTTAGTATTTTCATATTCGCAAAATTCATCACGGATCGTCAGAAAAATGATGAGAATGATCAGAGGAAAAAAAAAAGGTGGGTGAAAGGCATTTTTTCTCTTTTGGCTTAAAGACAAAAGTAATTAGGAGTTAAAACTAACTAAATTTAGAATTTAAAGTATTGTAGATAGAGGTTTAAATGCTTGTGAGTAAAATTTTAAAATGTTATAAACAAAACTTTAAATGTTTGAATATATATTAGCACTGAAAATGGAAGTTAGACGATATTGAAAGTTTTTTTTTTCTGTTAAACTACTTGGATGACGCGCTCAGAGATTTTATTTAAGGTAAAATTATCATGTTCCATATATATATTATAATATTTTGACCAAATTCTATGATGACAAACATCTATGATCTACATATGTAGATTAAGCCAAAAGTAATTAGGAGTTAAAACTATCTAAATTTAGAATTTAAAGTACTGTAGATAGAAGTTTAAATGCTTCTGAGTAAAATTTTAAAATGTTATAAACAAAGCTTTAAATATTTGAATATTAGTGCTGAAAATGGAAGTTAGACGATATTGAAAGTTTTTTTTTTGTTAAACTACTTGGGGGACGCGCTCGGAGATTTTGTTTGAGATACAATTATCAGGTTCCATATATATATATATATTATATCATTTTGACCAAATTCTATGATGTCAAACATCTATCATCTACCGGAGTAGAGATACTGCTGAAATTATAACTTCTTTTCTATGGACAACAAAGTTTAATTGTGTATTACGTTGTAATTACCTTCTAATGATGAAGTGTCATTTAGATTATTGTCCGCCAACGAAAGGGCTGTTAGAGAAGAACAATATCCCAAATCAAGAGAACTCCCAGAATCCATACTTCCCATTAGACTAACCACCTCCAAATTTAGTGCATTTATAAGCTCTGTCAGATTTTTCCAGTAAAATATTGGTCAAATTTAAGAAAATAAAAGAAGGATTATTGTTGTCATAAAAATAAAATAGTTCATCTATGAGAGCTTACCTTTGATAGGGAAATTAACATTGCCTCCTATAGAATTAAAATCCAGATAAAGCGCTCGAAGTGATGATACTTTGGCCAAGGAAGAAATGATGCTTGTAGGCAGGTTGTTCTCTGAAAGGTCTAGTATCTCTAGCTTAGTTAAATTGGACCAAGATTCAAACCCTGACAAAAAAAGAAAATAGGAGGTATTTGATAAAGTACATGACATTCAATACAAGAAGATGAATCATGAATACATGGAGAACCTTTCTTAATCAATTGAAAAAGGGAGCTAATTAAACAGATCATTAATTAATTTAATTTTGTTACCTTTGATGGACAGACTGTTGTTTATATTATTACCAAATAGGTAGAGTTCACGAAGTGATGAAACACCAGCTAAATCATATATGATGCTTCCGTCCAGGAAGTTGTCATTAAGATCTAAAATTTCCAACTTAGTTAAATTGGACCATGTTTCAAGCCCTGAAATAGAATGAGAAAATATTGCATTAGGATTTTCTCATCTCTTCCTTATTTACTTAACATGAACAAAACTCAAATTAATCGGTACTACAAGAATATGTGGGCATCCACGACGGTTGAAGTGCTTTTTGTATATCCTCGCGAATGCTCCCATTGGTAATATCAATATCCTCGGAAATAGTAATTTTTGTCCGCTTACCCTCAGTGCCAATGGTCATATTTTAATTTTATCCTTGGAAATAGCAATTAATTACGTATGTTATTCTAATAAGCTAAGTTAAATATATATTCTTGAGGTTGGGTTTTTTTTTTTTTTGTATTGTACTTGTTCTACTAGAAAATTCGCATTTGTGAATACAATTGAGAGTATAAGTAATTTACAGTAGAGGATCGGTGCCTTAATTTACTATAAATTCATTATTATGATATTTCCCTATAAAGTGTAAGCAAACTGAGAAGTATGTTAGTACTTGTAAGGTCATTGTTAATCAGAACCAGCCCTATATATATATATACATAGTTTTAAAGAAGAAAGAAACGTGAAGATATACATACCAGCACCATTCGTAAAATTGTATATGCCATGTGCATATAATGACAAAGATCGTAGTCGATGGAGAGGCAAGAACAAAGTGGCATTTACTAAAATACCCCGCTCGTAATCGGACCAGTCATCACCATCGAAGTACATACCGAGGTCAAGTTCAGTGACGTGGCCGGTGGTTGGATTGCAGGTGACTCTTTCCCATCGGCAGCACTCCATACCTTCCCACTTGCCATCTAAAGAGTGAATAGCAAACGACAATGAAGCATTGATGTGTAAAAGAGCTAACCTCTCCTCTTCCCTGCACTGTACTGAGTCTGACCCGCTCACACTCATCTCCCGCTGTACGGGAACCGAAACCAGAACCAGAACCAGAAGCGCTATTGCCAATAATAACTTCATTGCTTCTATTATGTGATTGAATATGGATTGAACAAACTACATATGTGGCCTGATTTATAAGAGGATGAGCATGATATTAATTGGGTAATGGACCGGTCACAGTCGACCAGCGACTTGAAAATTGAATGGTCTTCAAGAGTGGAATAATGAACCGCTGGAATCTTAGAGGATTTCCAACAGTGATTGTTTATGGATTGCTTATGCTGATGTGTCAATTGTTTTTACAATTGCTGATTTATATGGCTATTGCTTATTTAGTAATTTTTGAAAAGAATTGCTTAATAAGAAATTTTTTTCTAAAGATGAATTGGCTAAATGTTTAATTCTTATTGGCCAAGTGTTTAATTATCAATTATTTGGTTGATTGTACTAATGTAGAGGTGAATTGCTTAATTTCTAAATTTTTTATAATTATTGTTTAACAATTAATTTCAATTACTGAATTGGAGATGCTCTTACAAAAAAAAAAAGAAAATGGATTCCCAAAATATCTTCCTGGATGATGTCACAATATTCTTATGTAAAACAATGTAATAATTGTTTTAATTTTCTTGTACATTTAAAAATATTTTAGTTTCATATAATTTATCAATTGACAATTATATATGAAATATAAGTGTATAAAGTGCAACATCATGTATCAACGAACGAGCTATTTGCGATCGATTTAGATACGAGTTCCGATCGATCCACAAACTATGATTTTTTTTTATCGGCCCTATTTTAAACAATAATTAGTCTCCGCCACATATTGACTTTTGAAATATAAATTCTAGGATATTTTTTTAATTTTGCTTTTCCTCTTAAGTTACTTTTCAATATTTTGAGACTTTTTTCACAAAGCACACTCCGAATTTCAAATTTTTTAATTTTCAGCATAAACTTAGATTTTTTTTTTTTTTTAACTGTGTCTATCAGTTCAAGAAAACCGATTCATGACTCACGAGTCGTGTTTGACTAGACACTACTGTGTTTATACAAAAAAAAAAAAAATGTAATAAAAACTATCTTACACGCTGGTTCAGCCAACATAACAAGTTGCAGTATTATTTGTGCTTTGAGATTATTGCCGAACATATTTTAACGGTTGAGATTTTCCAGAAAAACACTGAAAGACACAGATATCTCAGAGAATGCGAATTCTCTTTTGTCGACACTCGACAGTACATATTTTTCTCGAATTTACATCTCGGGATCTTCTGTGGTAAAAACTATGTAGACAAATGTGTAGGCAAGATAGAATTGCAGTAAAAGGATCACGGAAATGGGTCAATGGGTCACATGTTATTGTGTGGCCGCGATCCTCTATGGCTTTCGTGTAGAAGGCAGAAATTAGTATTTCTTTTTCATTTAAACAGACTAACAGCACAAAAGGTATTTTAGATATTTGTGCTAATTTTTTTCACGGGATTTTTTAAATGTTTTAAGTAAAATGAGTCCAATCTTCTGATAATTTTTTTTTATAATTCCTTCATTTTAATCCAAGCAAATATGTCTATTTGTTATAGAATATATATATATATATATATAGTACGGCTAACGCGCTTCCTCTAGCATATGGGCCGAAATGCTTCCGGTGAAAATTTGAAATTTCAAAATCCAAAAAGTCGATCTGAACCGTTCATCTTCTTCTCCATATTAATATCTGATTGGAGACCAAATTTTACATTTTTGTGAAATTTTTTACTATTTATTAAGCCACTTTGTAAATCGCTGATCAAATGGTTTTACTGTTTTGTTAAGCCACCATTGGATTAGCGATTTTCAAAATGGCTTAATAAATAGTAAAAAATTTCAAAAAAATGTAAAATTTGGTCTCCAAGCAGATATTAATATGGAGAAGAAGATGAACAATTCAGATTGACTTTTTGAATTTCGAAATTTCAAATTTCCACCGAAAGCATTTCGGCCTATATGCTAGAGGAAGCGCGTTAGCCGTACTATATATATATATATATATATATATATGAGTAAAGCTAGGGTGTGACATGCTCACCAAGAAAGTTTGGTGAGCATAACTCCAAAAGTATATCGGATCAATGTCAAATGCCGAATCCAAACCGTTGAAATCCATGTACTTCATGAGTGATGCATATACATGCAAAATTTTAAAAGTTTTTGAGTTTATTTGCTACACGGTCAAGTGGTCAAAGAAACGAACATTTTATTATAAGTTATTTTATATTTTATATTTTTATTATTTCTTTAACCAGTTGACCGTGTAGTAAATAAACTCGAAACTTTCAAAATTTTGCATCCAACGGTGGCTGCTGATTTTACTGTTTTGTTAAGCCACCATTGGATCAACAATTTTGTAAAATACTTAATAAATAGTAAAAAAATTCAGAAAAGTGTAAAATTTGGTCTCCAAGCACATATTAATATGGAGAACAAGATGAACGGTTTGGATCGGCCATTTGAATTTTGAATTTTAGATTTATGGTCCAATGCACAAACCCTTCCATGCATTGCAATGCACCATAGCCCATCTCTCTCTCTCTCTCTCTATATATATATATATAGGACTTGGCTACGGTGCTATGGGTAGCTAAGAGGCCTCCCGTGCTATAGCTCAATATTCGACTTTTCAAAATTCTAACTGTCGATCCGAACCGTTCATCTTGTTCTCCATATTAATATGTACTTGGAGACCAAACTTTACATTTTTTTTGGAATTTTTTTTCTATTTTTTTAGATTTATTGAAAATCGTTGTTTTTCAGACAAATCTGGACCATAAAAAACAGCAATATTCAATAAATCTAAAAAAATAGTAAAAAAATTTCAAAAATTGTAAAATTTGATCTCCAAACACATATTAATATGGAGAACAGGATGAAAGGTTCGGATCGACCGTTAGAATTTTGAAAAGTCGAATATTGAGCCGTAGCACGGGAGGCCTCTTAGCTACCCATAGCATATTAGCCAAATCTTATATATATATATATATATAAATATATATATATATAGAGATGGGCTATTGTGCATTGCAATGCATACAAGGGTTTGTGCATTGGACCAAATTTCTAAAATTCAAAATCCAAATGGTCGATCCAAACCGTTCATCTTGTTCTCCATATTAATATGTGCTTGGAGACCAAATTTTACATTTTTCTGAATTTTTTTACTATTTATTAAGTATTTTACAAAATTGTTGATCCAACGGTGGCTGCTGATTTTACTGTTTTGTTAAGCCACCGTTGGATCAACAATTTTATAAAATACTTAATAAATAGTAAAAAAAATTCAGAAAAATGTAAAATTTGGTCTCCAAGCACATACTAATATGGAGAACAAGATGAACGGTTTGGATCGACCATTTGGATTTTGAATTTTAAAAATTTGGTCCAATGCACAAACCCTTGTATGCATTGCAATGCACAATAGCCCATCTCTCTCTCTCTCTCTCTATATATATATAATATTGTATATAATTTTTCATAAACTTTTGAATATTAAAGTTAGAAACTAATGGATGCTTTTGGGAGAGAAAATTATTTTGTAAGATACAAATTTTTTTGTTTTATCACGTAATTTTTATATATTACAATGGTATTTTTTTTTTTCATTCCCAAATTGCAATATATATAGTTTAGAGTTTGTTTATCTAGTTGCATTGCTCCACGTACTTTTTGACTGTGCTTAGTTGGAACTAGAGTGTTCTCAAGCTCATAAAATTTTTTAGTGAATTTTAACTCTAAAATTATTGAAATGCTTTAAAATGATTAATTTAAACCTTTAAAATTGATCTACTTCACTAGTGATGTGTTTAAATGTTAAATTTATAAAGTTTTGAATTAATTTAATATAAAGTCAATTGGTCAAAAAATTTTATAAGTTTTGAACTAATTTTCGAATACAGTCAGATATTATCCGATCTGTTTGCACTCCTACCCCCCTTCCCGAAAAAAAAGGATCATTTCTTTTACATCTAGTTTTAATTAGTTTAGTAAAAATTTATATTTGTTGTTAGTCTTTGTGATGGAACCTAAAACTACGCTGGATTAGATTGTATGTTTGCAATCATCTTGTATATATTGAATATTGAGGCTATAAATTTAAAGTGAAAAAATATATTAAAAAGGGCCTAAAAATCCTAAACCTAAAAAATATACAACAGCTATGCATGCTGCATAGTATGACTTGGAACTAGAGTGTTCTCAAGTTCATCAAAAAATTTAGTGAGTTTTAACTCTAAAACTATTGGAATGCAACCCTTGAAATCGATATAGTGCGTTTAAATATTAAATTTATAAAACTTTGAATTAATTTAGTATAAAGTTAATCGGTCAAAAAGTTTAAGTCATTTTTCATTGTTCTTTATCAGCTTGACTTTATACTGAATTAATTCAAAAAAAATATAGATTTAACATGCAAGCGTATCATTTATGAACTACATCAATTTTAATATTTTAAATTTATCGTTTAAAGTCAATCTGATAAATTTTAGAATTAAGCTCACTAAAAAACTTGATAAGTTTAAGAACACTCTAGTTCTACTCGTTTTTTTTTTCTTTGTTTATTTATATCTTTCAATCATTTTAATTATTGCTCCATAATATATTAGGTTGTGCTTGACAAATAATAGAGAAAAAGAGGGGGTGACAAAGGAACCAGATAACATGCTTTTGTGTGGGTAGAAAATTCTTGCCCTTAAAAGTCACTGATACGCGAATCCAGAGTGAATTTTGACATTTAAATATTGAATATAGTTTTGCCTCAAAATCCACCCAGACCCACGTATCAGTGACTTTAGCAAAGATTCGGTTCCAGTGACAGTTTTAAGGGAAGGAATGAGAATAGTGTAAAATATGAATTCATCCTCTCTCCGCCCCGAGTTCATTTCCTAAAGTAACCCAATTTTTGGATTTTGGATCAAGACAATCCTATTCGAATCCATCGCTTGAGATTGCTTTACGATTCGAATTCATCTCTCGAAATGTGTGCTCTCCACTTTGGATAGATTATCACAAATTTGAATTTAACAGTCTCAATTTAAAACCCAAATATTAATTGAATCTGATTTGCTCCACCCCAATACAAAAAGGACAAAATTAGTTTGTTTGAAAAGTAGGAGAGACAAAATTAGTTTATTTTCCAGTTTTCCTCCCGTCTTCTACGTACTTTCGTTTTCACTCCTCGTAAAAGTCTTGAATCTGTGATATTGAAAAATATTTTCGGTGACTTTTTAGCTTGTTTCGGACTTTTTGTGTGTCGTTTTTGTACCGTGCTGCATTATTGTTGACCTTTCCTTATTCTTCTTGTTTGCATCTTTTTAAAATTCTTACATATTTGAAAAGTGTTCATTACAAACTTTAAAAAAGTCGTCTAGTTTAAAGTTCTTACATAAAAGAGGAGGGTTCAAATGCCTCCATGTTTTTGTGCCTCCATCATGCCTTCATCTTTCTCCATCATTTTCAAAGTTTAAATAGTCAATCCGAACCGCTCAATCTAACCTCCATACTAAAATATGTTTGGAGACTAAATTTTATATTTTTAGGAATTTTTTTACTATTTTTTAGATAGGTACAAAATCAGTAAATCTGAACCATCTAAAAACAGTATTTTTGTACCTATCCAAAAAAATAGTAAAAAAAATCCTAAAAATATAAAATTTGGTCTCCAAACATATTTTAGTATGGAGGTTAGATTGAACGGTTCGGATCGACTGTTTGAACTTTGAAAATAATGGAGAGAGATGGAGGCATAATGGAGACACAAAAACATGAAGGCATTTGAACCCTCCTCTACATAAAATCCTGCCTAGATCTTACATGGAATCTCGCAATTGGCAAGTGAGAAAAACTAGTTGCATCGTTGCAGCTACGCTGCAACCATTTTTTCTTGTGTATGTTGGCATACAAGGTGAAATTAAAGGACAATTGAAAAATAATTGTTTGTAGTTTGTTGAAATAACAATTGTAAATAAGATTAAATGCCAAAGGATACATCCTTATTGTAATAAATGTTAGTTGAATTTCAAACCAAATTATACACAATACTGTACCGGCACAGACATGCAAACGTAAAAATGTTTGCTTATAATTAATTTCATGTTAGAGCCAGACAAAACTTATTAAGGCCTATAAATGCAAATCAGAGAAAAAAAGATCAACGACTAGTATCACTACTAGACCTGACCAGCTGGGTACAAAAAAACTAAACATTAAACCTTGCCTCGCTGCAGGCCCAGAGTCAGTAAATGGCCTTGCTCTGAAGCACTTTGGAAGACTGATTTTAATCTGACATCATAATACCAATTAGATGATGTTAAATAGTAAGAAATGATTCATAAATAACACTACCGAAATGTAAACTTACCGGAGACTGCAGCGCTCCCCCTTTGGCAGAATTTTCACTTATTCGACATGCTTGTAATCCCAACTCAGATAGAAGTTTTAAAAAAAGAGAAATAAAACCTACATATATAAAGTAGAAAATACAGTCAGAATAGATGCAATAATGCATTGGTATTCAGAACATCATACCCCCAAATCTTTATATTCAATGGGATATCAAGGTTTTAACCTTGCTTGTAAGAGTAAAATATTCTTAGGTCCAATCTATTATATGCAAAGCAAATTTTAGTCTAATTTGTACTATACCTCTTAGTCCACCATGGACTAAGAATATACCTCTCCTCAGATTTTAAATAGCTAAAAAATTGAAAAAAAAAAACAATTTACATACCAGATGAGTGTTGTCTTTCTTGCTGCTTCATCCAATCACAATGCAACTCGGTTTAGGACAAGATTCTGAGTTGTAATGTACCCAAATTAGAAAAATAAGTAAAGAAATACATGGAAAATTAATGAATTAACAAAATGCAGTAGAAATGCATTAACTTGATAATAATATAACAAATGATAGCAATTGAAGGAAATTCTCAATTTCAACTTTTCAAGTGAGAACCATAGTCACAGTGTTGGGATAAATTCAATTTGCCATATCTTTGTGCCAGTATGCAAATTAATGAAGAGGGAAGAATATTTTTCTGAATAGAAACAACGCTTTATTTGCTGTCTCTTCTAAAAAAAAAAGATTGTCAGAAACTTGGCTGAATTGCAGCAGCCTTTGTTGGTACGAACTGGTAAACTGTGAATTGCTGGAAAAGAAAACTGCTACTAAACTAAAACTGATTTCTCATTATGCTAGATTTTTCTTACAACTTGCTCTCAGTTACATAATACTTGCAGATTTATACAAAATGCATCTATCTAAATCTTCAATTTTTTCTCTAGAAAATATATATATATTACCTAAATCTCCAATTTTTTCTACCTCTCAAAATAGCATTCCAAGTTGTAAACCTAGGATATCCTTGCAACTATTTCCGAACATTATGTCCTCTAGAGAATACTTTCAATTCTTTTATGTGAAATAATGAAGTAATAAATGTTTAGAAAATGAGAAATTTTGTAAGATGTATGACCTAGGAATTTTTTCATGAAATACAAATAAATATATAAAACTGACAAAAGGTAAAGATGTAGCATTGAAGAAATTATAACGAAGGATATCAAGGGAAGAGTGCAAAAACCAAAAGTAGGAAGGTTGACTTTTTGTGCTTTTTATTGATCTCATGCTCTATTTTTTCTCAGAAATCATTTTCATAAATGTAGCATTTTATGGAGAGTAGCAAATAAATGAATTCCCAAGAAGACATATTTCACATATTGAAAAATGGTCCCTATCTGGTCAACAATTGAAAAAAGGAAAAAAAAAAAAAAATACAATTGTATAGTTGGAGATATCTAAATAGTTCAACCTAAATCACTGTTAGGATGTACACCAGGTATAAATCTGGTTAAATGGATGAAGTTATTGGTTGGTGCTTCTATTTTTATTATCTAGCATGGCTAACCATGCATTACTAAATAAATAAAGACAATAATAAATTTAACATGATTAAAATAGTAATTTTTTTTTTTTACCTTGCATCTTACCGAAGCTAGATTTCAATTGACAAATGTTTTAGATTTTAAACAAATTTTGTGTTTGTCACCATTATCTGGTAAATTCGTGGCGCTAGAAGCAACTAATGGAAACAGACAATAATAAATTTAACATGATTAAAATAATAAAAAAAAATTTTTACCTTGCATCTTACCGAAGCTAGATTTCAATTGACAAATGTTTTAGATTTTAAACAAATTTTGTGTTTGTCAGCATTATCTGGTAAATCCGTGGCGCCAGAAGCAACTAATGGAAACTCTTTTTTTTTTTTTTTTTTTCAATTTTTCAACTAATGTGCTCTTTTGCATTTATTGCTTTGATGTACTACATCGTAAAAAAAGGTTTCGATTGTGGAAAAAAAATGAGAATTCAAGAAGAGAGAATATTGATTGAGGTATTGATAAATCTAGAGAAGTACCTGACTAAGGAGGCTCTTGTGGACCAATCAACAGGTTTTTTACCAGATATAATCTCCAATAAGATCACGCCCAATGCAAATACATTTGTTTTCTCATGAACAATTCCATGGGTGTAATATTCCGACACAAAGCATCTAATACCAAAAAAAATAAATACAAAAACCAAGAGGTTATTATTGTAGTTGTTTGAATTGTACAATTAAAGGTTATACAGTTGGTTCATGTAATATCAACTAATCAACAATAAGGGAATATTTTCAATTAGAGAGGCAAAAATGTATTTGAAATGTTGTGCATACCTGAAAGTGTCTTTCATTGGAACTATTGAATGATGGAACCGTTGGATGGGAGCCATCTGAGAAGCCCAAAATCAGATATATGTCAATATAAATATAAATTTATCACATTTAGTTTGCTTTTGGAAGGGAATATTTTTTGTTGTGATCTTACGGCAAAATAAAAACTCAACTACTCTAGTTAAAAAAGTTGCATTCCTCTAAGTGATGCCAAATTTGGAAAATTATTTTGGAGTTTACCAAATTGCCCTTTCTATTTTTATATATTTATTGAAGGAAGAATTGGGGGAGGGGCAAGGGTGGCGTCTAAAAAATTTTAACTAGGAGTCAACCACAATATCAAAGATCGACATAAATAGAATGTGCTCATACATATTTTTAGTAGTCCTTTCGAAGGGCTTGGTCGACTGTTGAGGTTGTATGGTAGCCATTTACCATTGCCTGGTTTTTCACTTGTTGTTTCTTTTGAGCAGCACTGGGAGGAGTATCTTGTCTTCACTACACGGAAAACATATTTTAATTAAATTACAGAAAGCTTCAGAAGTTAATTGCAGGAATGGTAAATGACTTCAATTTAACTTACCATCAAAGAATCCAGCATTCTTAAGGCAATTGATTCCCATGCCAAATACAGTGCACCAGTCTCCTTTGCAAGCTTCAGTTCAATGTAAGGATCTGACCAAAATCTAAGCCTCTCTTGCTTACAAAAGTCTCAAATTGTAAAAAAGATATGTTAATCAATCCACATTAACTCTAAGCAATCAAAAAGAGAACTTGTTTCCATTAAAGCATTATTGTTGAAATCCTAATTATAACCCAAGCAGGGCTAACTCTCAGATGTCAAATAAAGCATTCAAGCGAACAGCAAATTGTGCAATTAGAGCACCTGTCACTCCAAGGAAGAAGAGTTCAGATTGAGGAAGTTATCTTCATTATGGTCAGACCAATGGTTAAGCCTGCCCACTGTAAGTACTGACTAGTACAGCTGACTTGTAGATCTAGCAGAAATAGTATCAAAACCTGCTAAGGACCATTCATGCAGAGAATTATTTTGAGAACAATTATTGATTAGTTTGTTATTTTCAACACAATTATTTTTTTATAATTGATATGAAACTGTTTCATATCAATGCAAAACAGTTTGATGTTGTTTGATAAACACCAAATACATATCAATACAAAACAGTTTTGTATCAATTATAGGAAAACATCCTTCTTCTTAGAGTCCATTCTTCCTTCCCCGAGTGAACTAATTAAATCTAGAGATGACATGAGAAAAATGTATACAGTGTTACCTTTAATTAATTAAGTTGATTGGTATCAAAAAAATGAAAATGAGAAAAATTTAATTAATCTTCAATTTGAGAGGAGTACCAAAGTTAGAAAGGAACTTACACTAACTGCAGCTACGTCAATGGATGTTGAAGGAAAAAAAACTATGGGTATATAGGCGGCGATGACAATAAAGATTCCCCTGAAATTTACTTTGCTGACAGATAGGTCCCATCTCGCTTAGTGAACAGATTTGTTGCCTTTTTTTATTTTGGTATATAGCGGTCGATCACCAGACGGGAGGATTCCTTCACGTTTTTCGTACGGAGACAACTCATTTTATCATTGTTTTTCTTCTTCTCCTCTCTCCGATGGGTTTGCTAGGGTTAGGGTTTGGGGAAGCAAATGAGGTGACCAAGGAGAGGTCAAAGGAGACGGAGGAGGGTTTGGTGGGATTAGCAGCGACGGGGAGGCTTTGGTGGGAGATTTAGTGTTGAGTCTCGGAGAAGGGTTTTGAGAGCGGCATTGCCATTTGGGCATTTTTAGTGTTCGTCGGAGGAGAGTAGCAAAAGATGGGGCGAAGTGAAGAGACGTGGCGTGCAGAGCAAAAAGAAAAAACTGGCTAAAGAGTTACAAAACCCAGAGAAATTGGAGATGACATCAGCTGACGTCATATTAATTCATTTGAGGTCCTTCATCTCTGATCGGATGGCAAAGAGAGGGGGTGTCACTATTGTTTCTACAGTGAAACCTCATTGCCGATTGAGGTATTTATAATGAAACAAAATCCTCTGCCTCCCAGGGACAGGAAATTTCTGTCTCCAGAGTCTCTGTCGGGTGGGACTGGGGTGGGACCAATTACTATTTAGGGTTTAACTTTTTGTTACTGTTTTTAAATGAGCCCCATCCGCAGAGACTCTGGAGGCAGGAATTTTCTGCTCCCGGGGAGCAGAGAATTCGGTCTCATTTATAATTACAGCGATAATTCATAGCTGTGCACAATGCACATAATACCATAAAAGAAAGAACGCTCCAGTGATATGTCTATATGCAAAAGTTTTAAATTTCAAAATTAAATTAGTATAAACTATAAAGTCATACTGTTATCTTAGCCAAATAGATGTTTAGATATTTAAATTCCTCTGTTTAAGGTAGATGGAAAACATTTTTAAAAGTTAAATATAAAGTTAAGAGTAGAACTAGGGTGTTCTTAAGTTCACCAAGATTTTTGGTGAACTCAAGTTTAAAATTTGTTAAATTGGCTTTAAATGACGAATTCGAACTATTAAAACCCGCACACCTTACGAGTGATACGTCTACATGTGAAAATTTTAAACATTCGAATTAATTTAATATAAAGTCAAGCGTTCAAAATTAGAAGATTAATAAATTAATTTTAATGCATTCATTTTTTGAACGTTTTTTGACTGCTTGACTTTATACTAAATTTTTTATAATGTTTAAAATTTTCACATGTAGATGCATCACTCGTGAGGTAGGTGCATTTCAACAGTTCGGATTCATCATTTAAAACTAATTGAATAAATTTTAAACTTGAGTTCACTAAAGATCCTAGTGAACTTAAGAACACCCTAGTTCTACTCGTTAAAGTTAATCACAATTGACTTAATTTTTTTGAAAGCAGTTATTAAAGATAGTTCTTTAGTTACAGTAGGCATAAATAGGGGCTGCCGACAGCACTTTGGCAAAGTGATTACGGGGTCATATTAGCGTATTTGATGTTCAAACAACAAATCCAAACCGCTATATGTTTAATCTATATGAAAATATGCTTGGAGACCAAATTTTACATTTTTTGAAATTTTTTTACTATTTATTAAGCTGGTTTGAAAACTATTATTTTTATTAAATTTCTGAAGCATTGAAAACAACGATTTTCAAACCAGCTTCATAAATAATAAAAAAAAATCCAAAAAATGTAAAATTTATAATAGATTGAATATCTAACAGTTTGAATTTATTGTTTGAATATCAAATACACTAATATGATCCCGTAAACACTTTGCCAAAGTGCTGCTTGCAGCAAATTAGCTGAACTTGCATAAATAAAATTGTAGGTAGTGGGACTTCGGCTTATTTTTTGACAGATAGATGGGTTGATGAGTGTGCTCCTAACATCACATTTCCTCGTCTCTTTCTTATTATCTCTAAACCTAATGTTATTGTAGCTGAAGCCTTTCCACAAGCCACTTTGCAATTATCTTTGAGTGAGGCTACGCTACTTTGTAATGCGAAGATCGTTCCATGCATTGAATTTATATCTTTATTTTTAAAGTCCAAATAGTCAATTCAAATTGCTCAACATTATTATTATGTTAAAATATACTTGGAGACCAAATTATATATATTTTGGAATTTTTTTACTATTTTTTTTGGTAAGTAAAAAATCACTACTTTCGGATGGTCCATATTAGATCAAATGATTTTCTAATTGTCTCAAAAAATAGTAAAAAATTCTAAAGAATATAAAATTTGATTTCTAAGTATATTTTCGTATGATAATAATATTAAGTAGTTTGGATCAACTATTTAGATTTTAAAGACAGAGATATAAATCCAATACACAGAACGATCTGCGCACTGCAAAGTACCATAATCTCACTCATTATCTTTTAATATGCAATAAGAGAGATGGTCACCTAATGGTTATTTTTTTTATGTTTATTCAATGCATAAATGGTTAGACTACGATGGAGTATCTAATACTGATTATACTGCTACATGCTAACATGAGTCTAAAATATCTCTTAAAATCAAGTAAGATCTTTGGTTAGTTAAAAAAAATAAAATTTTAACCAAAGTTAATTTCTTCAAAAGAAATTGTCCATTTTGTAGTCTTCCTGAGACACTGATCATTTTTTTTTTTACTTGTTATTATATTTTGCAGATTTGGACATAAATTGCAGCTTATAATAATTTTCGTTTTAATTGTGCTTCTGCACTAGAAAATTGTTCGGATTATGCAGAATCAGCATAGCCCGACTGCATCTGACCATGTGCAGACGAGTCAAACCGGATCAAGAGGTTGCGGAGCCCATTATATATATCGAATGCGTATCCTATGCATTAACTCAAAAAAAGAGTCTTTTAAGTTAATGAATCTCAACTGTTTGATTTTAAACGGAGTCAATTTGGATTCTGCTATAACATAATGAATTCTTTAATATTAGTGCAGATTTAATTCGTATAAATTTTAAAACAAATCGGACGGTTGATATTCATTAACCCAAAATTTTTCTTTTGAGTTAATGCAGAGGATACGAGTTCCATAACGTAGTTAAAAATCAATGAATTTGACACGATAGAATTGACCACTTCCTCTTCTTCTCATTGTCAAGTAGGTAGAAATGAAATCTGCTCCTTTTCTTAAGAAAAGAAGGACTCTCCTATTCTTTAATCTGAACCGTTTAAAATTGATCAAACGGCTTCAATTACATATGATTTATTTGTGCTTTGATATTCTTGCCATGTTAAAAATAAATTGAAACTATTTGATCAATATTGAACAATTTAAATTAGAGAATAAAAAAATTCTCATTTTCTTAAGAAAAGAAGCAAATTGGCTTCCGAGTAGGTAAAATCCCGGACAAAAGAGAGCCCCACGCTCCACTTTTTATTAATATAACAAATTATGTAATCTTTCTGTTTCTCTCTCTATATTTTCTTAATTTGTATGAATAAAAAATTTTCTCCACTTTCCGGGTCTTTGCCATCTCCTTACAGGTTAACACCGGATACCTTGTCTTTTTCTTCCTCGTGCCTACCCCAGATCAGCCGGAATTCGTATCTCTGCATTAACTCAAAAAGGAATCTTTTGAGTTGATGAATTTGGACCGTCCAATCAGCTTTATGATTCATGCGATCAAATCCGCACTAATGTTAATGATTCCCTATATTTTAGGAAGGGGCCGGATGGGCTCTGTTTACAATCGGACGGTCAATATGTATTAAATCAAAAGAGTATGTTAATGCAGACGATTCGGACTCGGTCAGCCGATCACACGTACGCATGCTATAAACAAAGACAAATTGTGTGAAAGAATAAAAAGATTCCTTTCCAACTCGTGCCCTCCACCTGTACAACCCAACTGCCCGTACAGTGGAGACCAGTTAGAAGAGGTGCACATCGGTTGAATTGAACCTCTGCGGAGTATTCTCTGCGAAGCTGTGCGGAACTTTTAATCTGGTCCGTTCGTTTTGATCGGACGGATCAGATCAGAAGAAGCCCAAATTTTGAGATCTGATCTGGTCCGTCCGATCAAAATAAACGGATAAAATTAAAAGCTCCGCAGAGATACTCCGCAGAGGATAGCGTTCCCTCATCGACTGCCTCTTTCGTTTATAGGTTCTCCATCAATATTCACAATTTCACCTCCCATTGAAAAGTGAAATCATTGATGGGAAAGATGAGAATAAGAACCGACAGGACCAGCTCTACTCGGACCCCCTTACTGATAAACTCTAATGGGGTATAGTATAACCAAATCACCTCCTTTCAGTGTTTTCACCCTGTTCATAAATTAGCTTCATAATTACATTTCTTATGAATCTGAATTCGTGTAGTGTTCTGTAAAGAATCATCAATTGATTAATTTTATTGTAATTTTGATTGTAATTAAAGTATCATTGCTTACCAGATTGAAATAATCAAGTAATACTGTTTTTCTTTATAGGAATCTTTGGGCCTAGGCGATCTAGAAGAAGGCAGTACAGTTCAGGTGTTCTTTTAATTATCTCTCTTCTCCTTCTTTCTCAAAGCTTAATTTCATCATCCATTGCAAGGATTGCAATTCTGGCCCGGTTTATTATTATTTTTTCAAGTATCTTGTCAAAGATTTAGTAATTTTTCAAATTAAAAAACCAAAACAAATGATAGACTGGCAGTACCTCTTGGTACTTGAAACAAGGGCTGCCAAAAAAGCTCGTAATTCGTGATTCAATTGACTTCGATTCGAAAAAAAATCGCAATTAACTCGTTCGATAGAAGTTTGTTTTGAAACAAATCAAACCAGTTCGATTCGAATCTTATTCAAACTCAAACTAGGGTAAGTTTGACTTGGTTTGATTCGTTTGCAGCCCTACTTGAAACCCATACAGTAATCCTTGCTTTAGTAATAAATTAACAACAATATATATATGTATTTTTTGTTAATGTGGGATATTACTGACAGTACTGCACTATTTAACCCAGCCAGGAAATGTCACCTTCTGCCGAATTTTCAGCCTGGTAATTAAGATGTCCTCTTTTGCTCTTATGTTTTATCATTATAATTTGTTGCCTGCTTTATATATTGTTTCTTTGCTTGATGCCATAACTCATTTGCAAGTGAAATTTTAGGCGAAGCCAGAGGCTGGAAGTTTGGTTATTGGTACTATCGCATTGCTCATTGCTTCCTTCAGTAACATTCTTATTGTAAGTTATATTTTTCCATCATTCCAAATTTCCTTCTTATTATACTTGCATAAGGCCCTCTGAACCGGTAATTTAACATTTTTGAAAATACAGCCAAAATATGGGGGACAGATTATAGATATTGTGTCAAGAGACATAAGTGAGCCTGAAGAAAAAGCTGAAGCCCTAGATGCTGTCAGGGACACAATATTGGACATTGTTCTCATTGTTGTTATAGGGTAACTTTTTTTTATTCACAAAAACCAAAAGGGGCTAAATTTTTTATATATAGACTCTTAAAGTGAGTTCATGCAGATCAATTTGCACAGCGCTGCGTGCTTGGCTTTTCAATTCAGCTAGTGAGAGAGTTGTTGCACGACTAAGGAAAGATTTGTTCACTCATCTTGTTAACCAGGTACTTTTTCTATGCTTTACCTTATTACTATGACAATGTATTTTGCAAATTAAAGCCAGTATCTATTTTATTTGTTAATGGCACTCGGCACTTATCATACTTCCTATCAACATCCAACATGCCTGAGATATTTCAGCAGCTATTTTCCATTACATATTGACATATCTGTCCTAACTCATTATCCTTTGTTTTTCCTATAATGCCACTTGAGCTTTAGACATAAAGCAAATATGGTGGCTAGAATATCAAATATGAGAATGGGGTTTTACTTGAAAATATAATAGATATTGTGTGTAATTTGCAAGAAGGTAAATTACTTCATAAATTCAATCTCTCCGCATGCTAATATAACCACCAAATGCCATTTACAGGAAATAGCATTTTTTGATGTGACGAGAACTGGAGAGCTGTTGAGTCGGCTTTCAGAGGATACACAAGTAATAAAGAATGCGGCCACAACTAACCTTTCTGAGGCTCTGCGCAACATTGCAACCACACTAATGGGTCTCGGGTACATGTTTCTCACTTCTTGGAAGCTAACATGTGAGTGTCAAAGTACAGATTACAATTTTCACCTGCTTCAATGTTAATGCTTGCTTATAATTTGAGGCTATAACATTACACAAGCATACACACAAATAAAAACTGATATAATTTTTTAGCTACCTTATTTTTTTTATTTATTTTTTTTGTAGTGCTCATAATTTCTTTCTTTGGATCACAGTGTTGGCACTGGTTGTGGTGCCTATAATATCAGTTGGAGTTCGTACCTTTGGTAGGTACCTGCGTGAACTATCTCATCAGACTCAGGCTGCTGCAGCTGTTGCTTCTTCCATTGCTGAGGTTCAATTAATCAGAACTTCTGTATCTTCATAATATATCATTTTAATTCGAGTTCTTGACAGTAGCTTCTGAGATATGCTCTGACAAGAATAGCTGATTCAATTTCAGGAGTCTTTTGGTGCGATTCGCACAGTCAGATCCTTTGCACAAGAGGGTCATGAGGTGTCACGCTACTCCAACAAAGTGGATGAGACCTTGAAACTAGGGCTCAAGCAAGCCGTTAGTTATTCTTTCTCAATGCATGTTCCTACAAATATTTTATTATTTTGCTTAGAAGAATTTTCTTAACATTATGGAATGATTATATGTGATTGTTTAGAAATTAGTGGGGCTATTCTCGGGAGGTATGAATGCTGCGTCAACACTGTCAGTGGTAACAGTAGTGATTTATGGAGCTAATTTAACCATCAAAGGATCTATGACTGCTGGTGCTCTCACATCCTTCATCCTTTACAGTCTTACAGGTAAGTTATCGGTATTAGGATATGCCTATTTTACCCTTGGTGGTACTGAATACTAGTTCTGATGTAGTTTTGTTGCATGGTGACAGTTGGTTCATCTGTATCGGCCTTGTCTGGGTTATACACTACTATAATGAAGGCAACAGGTGCAAGCCGGAGAGTGTTTCAGCTAATGGATCGGGTTTCCTCTATGCCTACCTCTGGCGATAAATATCCAATTATGTGAGATTCCCTGGACTGGCATAATTTTTTATTTGACTTTCCTTGATTCCAATTTTTTTTTTAATTTGTTTATTCTGGATTTAGTGATAATGAAGGTGATGTTGAACTGGATGATGTGTGGTTCGCCTATCCTTCCCGACCTTCTCACATGATACTTAAAGTAAAATTTGAAATTAGATTATCAAATTCTTCATAGACAATAAAATTAATATGTCCCATCTTTATGCAAAATTTACACCATTAAAATTTCAGGGAATTACACTGAAATTGAACCCAGGTCAGAAGGTTGCACTTGTTGGGCCAAGTGGTGGTGGAAAAGTAACTATTTTCTTAATTTATTTTATTGCATCAATATCATGGGTTGCTGACTTATGCTATATATCAAACATAAAATGTTGGAATTTTGTGTCTTTGCAGACCACCATAGCAAACCTGATACAGCGGTTTTATGACCCTTTAAAGGGGAAGATATTACTAAATGGCATCCCCTTGGTAGATATATCGCACAAGTATCTCCATAAACAGGTACTTGTTATATATTCTATCATTGTTTTATTGGAGGAAATTTTACAAGTACTTGTGCTTAATATTATCTCTCATTTATCTTGGCAAAAATAATTCAGGTCAGCATAGTAAGCCAGGAACCAACACTATTTAACTGCTCGATTGAAGAGAACATTGCTTATGGCCTGGATGGAACAGCCAGCGAAGCTGATATCGAAAACATTGCTGTACGTATATCTTACTGAAAGAAATATACATTAAAATTTACAACCAAACTTGATTTTATTTACATAGAAAAATGAAATACAGAGAATGGCAAATGCGCACGAGTTTATATCGAAATTTCCAGACAAATACAAGACGGTTGTTGGAGAAAGAGGGATAAGACTGTCAGGAGGTCAGAAGCAGAGAGTGGCAATAGCAAGGGCTTTACTGATGAACCCACGTGTGCTTCTCTTGGATGAGGCTACAAGTGCTCTTGATGCTGAAAGTGAATATCTTGTTCAGGTATTTCTTTTTTCTTAAATAAAAGATAAAGTCACGCACAATACCTTTAATCCTTTAGTTTATGCATCTTTATTTAGAGAATTAATGTCTGCTTTTATTGTGTTTATTGGTGTTTCTATAAAATTTTGGATTCTGGGCCATTGAATCATCTATAATATGGAATAATTGAACAGGATGCTATGGATTCTTTGATGAGAGGGAGAACTGTCCTTGTAATTGCACACCGTCTCTCAACTGTTCAGAGTGCCGATAGTGTAGCTGTCATATCGGATGGTCAAATTGTGGAGAGTGGGACCCATGATGAGCTACTTTGCCAGAACGGGATCTATACGGCTCTTGTAAAGCGCCAATTGCAACAAGGCCCCAAATTTGAAGCTGAAACTGACATTGTCAATGAGGAGTAAACTGAATTACTTTGCTGAACCTCTTATTTATTTCTCTAGTACACAGAGATATAGCAAACACAGAAATATTGATCTTCTTGTCAGTGCAGACTTGTTGACATGTTGAAGTTGTGAATGTAGATTCCAACTGATATAGATTCGTATTGATAAATTAATATAGTACCGGTGCTAGGGAACATTCTCTAGAGTGGCTAAGCCAGTGATATCCTGTAATTCTGTGTCATACAAGAGGATCTTATAGGGACACAGCAGTTTTTTTTTGTTGTGAAAAGAAGTGGAGTATTCCACCGATTTCCATTAACATGAAAACCTTACAAAGTCATTACAGTTCCAATTGGTACCACCTCTTTGGTACCAGCAACCAAAGTCACAAAATACAAAAACTGGTACTAAGCAAATACCACAAGCACACAACAGAATATACCCTGCAAACAACACGATTGCTAACAAAGACAATTAAGCAAAAAGACCCTGACAAACTAAGTAATCCCAGAAGACTGCAACTGGCTGTTTTGAGTAGCATCCTCACCATCCAAAGTTGTCCCTGCTTAAAGCATAGGGATCATATCCTGTTCTTTCTCCATGAAAGTTGCTACTGTAGTACCTATCAGGTCCTTCACATCACAAGGAAAAATGATATTAAGTTGAGAGCTTAAGTCAGATTTTTTAACCTAAAGATTTAATATCCTTTGAAAACAATTCTGTTCCTATCCAGCTATAAATTCCACAAAACTGAACCTCTTATTATTTCTACTAAGTTTGCATCTTTCAAAGGTATACAATAGTCTATTTCCCACAGATCCTCTATTAATTTCTTGTATAATAACAAAAATGTCTGTGCTTAATTTATCTAGAGAAAATGAAGGGAAATTCCATACTCGATTTTAGCGTTGTGTTTGAATTTGAAAAATACATTTTTCAAGGAGATATACGGATAGAAGACTTGTCAGAAATGATGGTAAAAGTTAAATGAAGTAAACTCAAATGCTGCAGTACATAATACACATTGTTGTAAGATTGGGGTTGTGGTGTTAAAGAAAATTAATGTATCCAATTCTGCAAGTCAATGTCAAAGCAACATCACCACTTTGTAGTGTTGAAACCTTGAACCATTGAAGGAAAGGCGATATGAGGCGATCGGATAAATCACACAAATCAGCTAGAACGTATTCACAACATATTGCTTTTGTCGGCTCATAATTTTTTTTAATTAATGCCACCACTGCATGGGGCAGTTGGTAAAGGCATAGTCCCCCTACGGGAGGGACATGGGATCGATTCTGCTTGGGGGCAGAATTGGAGCCTACGGGCTTTACTCAAAAAAAAAAAAAAAAATTAATTAATTGGCTCTTAAATTCAAGTGATATAATCATCAAAATTAACATGTCTTTTAAATATGATCATCATGCTGGTGGAGTGGTGGGTTTTTTTTTTTTTGCGTCAAATATAAATAACAACAACTATCGTGCACAAAATTCTACTGGAATTATGTAGAAAGTTGTGTGTGCCGTATAATAATGATTATCAACATATAGACTCTCTATACATCATGAACACAGACGTGAATATTTTTGCTCAACATGTTTCAAATATTATGCACAAAAACATATTACAATGCATTTACAAGCTATTGTGACTCGTAGTTGATTCGTTCGCTAACAGCTCATTTGTTTTCGGACTGAGCTATTAACGAGCCAGCTCGTCACTAACTCAGTTCAGAATTAACAAGTTCAAGTCGGGACCTAACTAGCTCGCCAGCTTGTGAGCTAGTTTGACTAAGCATCAATTTGTGAATTTGTATGAATTTATGTGCATTTTATACTGTCTAGCTAAGGGTGTAAACGGATCGGATATTATCCAATTTCGTCTGGATTCGGATCTGGATGTAAACAGATCGGATATTATCCAATCCGTATCCGAAATTATCCATATCTAAAAAATTATTCCATATCTGATCGTTTACACTTTAAACCACAACAAATATATTATATGTTCTTAAATTGATTTATTATATTACAATAATTTATTAAATTGCATATATATATATATATATATATACTAGTATTGTGCCTGTGCGTTGCAACGGAGATTGAATAGAATACGAAGAAACCTTTTTATTTGGCATTCACACAAAATAAAAAAATAAAAAATAAAAGACAAATTGAAAAAAACAGAAATCCAAATAATAAATACTCATTCTTATATTATGCACGTAGTTGTCCTGATACAACAAATGAAAAAAAAAGAGGATCAAATATAACATGATTTTTTTTTTAAATATCATTGCTAGTTAAGATCTAATTTTCTCCACAGGTGAGACAGGTCATTAAATGTTTAGAGGAGATCATATGTTAAGAAACAAATTTGAAAAATATATAATTAAATAATTAAAATAAGAATTTTCTCTATATATATATTCTTCATGAAAATTATTTCAACAATAGAAATTTCTCTACATATCATTTCTATACACAAAAGTTCTAGATATTATTCATTCTCTCTTCAGATCAAAAAGATTAATTACTTTTGTCAGCACAAGATCTGATATTCATCTATTTACAAAAATACAATAGCCCTAAACAAAATACGAAAAAAATATGATTGTTTCCATTTTCATTGTTGAAACTATAGAGGAAGAGGAGAAATGAAGGAACCAAATTCTTTGCCCAGTGGACAAATTTTGTTTCTACCATTTATGAAAACTAACCAATCCTGGTCTTCCACGTTTTGAACCTCTCAATGATGGTTTTCACAATTATTAAATACTTGGTCCATCATTAATATTTCTAAGTATAAAAAAATTGACTCACGTAGTCAACAAATATAGAAAAAAAAATTCAATTTGTCTTCATGAAATCTCTATTTTTATATTATGATACCACAAGTAAAATAAATTTATAACAAATTACCAGAAGATATTTTTTTATGAAAAAAAAAGTAAGTTATATAAAAGAGAGTTTCAATACAATAATTTTTATGTGCAATTTGAGTTATAAATTTTCAAATATGAATGAAAAATTAAACTTTGAACATTTTATAGCACAAAAATTTTGCCAGAGAATATTGAATTTTAAAAATTATTATTAAATAATATAGGGAAATTAACTGAGTACGTCAAATTTTCAAAGGTCTAAAATGCTCTGAGTTAGTGTTTTGAATTAAAACTTTTGAACCAAGTTAATAGTTCAGATTTAAACTTTAAGGCCGAATTAGTGATTTTGACTTAAACTTTGGACCCCAAACTACTAATTCAATTTCAAATTTTAAATTTGAGTTACCCACTCAATGCCTGCTAAGCCATAAAAAAAATCACCTACTAAATCTATATTCTTATATTATTTAATAATAATTTCTAAAAATAAAAATTCTTTATAATTCTACTACATTTTGTGGAAAATTTTATTTTTGTTTATATTTGAAATTTTTTAACCCATTTTGCACATTAAATTGGTTATATTGAAACTCTCATCTGCATAAGTTCACATAAAGAACACCTTGTGATCTTCTTATTATTAATTTTTTTATATTAATTTATATTCATTATAATGATTATTTTCTAGATAAATTGTGGTATTACTAATTATTCATAAAAGACATTGAATTGTATTTTTCTATCTTTGTTCATTATGTGAGTTAATTTTTCGGCATTTAAAAAACTTTCTATATAAGTCAGTCTACGCATATTAATGACAATTTATTATTGTAAGAACCTTCATTTGAGAGTTAACAAAATGTAGCATACACAGATTAATTATTTTGTATAGATGGCAAGGAAATGAAATGGAGGAAATGGAAAAATAAGAAAATAATTTAATTGGAATAATAGAAGATAGCTAAGGATTTATTCAATTTTAATGTGATAAATCATGTAGCGGTCTTTGTGGCAAGCATGTTTTTAACTAAATTTAAACTTCTACACATAAGATAGATGTATATAATCAAAAGAAGACAGATTATGTGATTGGAGGGTTGATATTCAATTTGAAAATCCATATTTCAATCTTAGCCGTTGGAGGATCAGGACAACTACGTGCATAATATAAGAATGGAGATATATATATATATATATATATATATATATATATATATATATATATATATATATATATATATATATATAGAGTTAGGCTGGGGTGCTATGGATAGCATAGTGACCTCTATGCTACGGCTCAATATTCGAGTTTTCAAAATCCAAATGGTCGATCCGAACCGTTCATCTTATTCTCCATATTAATATCTGCTTGGAGACCAAATTTTACATTTTTCTGAATTTTTTTACTATTTATTAACTATTTTACAAAATTGTTGATCCAACGGTGACTGCACAAAACAGTAAAACCGTTGGATTAGCGATTTTCAAAGTGGCTTAATAAATAGTAAAAAAATTCAGAAAATTATAAAATTTGGTCTCCAAGCAGATATTAATATGGAGAATAAGATGAACAGTTCGGATCGACCGTTTGGATTTCGAAAACTCAAATATTGAGCCGTAGCATAGAGGCCACTATGCTATCCATAGCACCCCAGCCTAACTCTTATATATATATAGAGTGACTAATATGCATTCGGTAGCACTTTGGCCGAAGTGCTTACGGTCCAAATTTGATTTTTCAAAATCCAAACGGTCGATCTGAACCGTTCATCTTGTTCTCCATATTATGTGCCTGGAGACCAAATTTTATATTTTTCTGAATTTTTTTACTATTTATGAAGTATTTTACAAAATTGTTGATCCAACAGTAGCTTAACAAAACAGTAAAATCAGCAGCTACTGTTGGATCAACAATTTTGTAAAATACTTAATAAATAGTAAAAAAATTCAGAAAAATATAAAATTTGGTCTCTAAGCACATATTAATATGGAGAACAAGATGAACGGTTTAGATCGACCGTTTGAATTTTAAAAAATCAAATTTGAACCGTAAGCACTTTCGGCCGAAGTGCTACCGAATGCATATTAGTCACTCTATATATATATATATATATAAAGTGTGACTAATATGCATTTGGTAGCACTTCGGCCGAAGTGATACCAATTTTTTTTTTTTTAAAGTCCAAATGATCGATCCAAACCGTTAGATGTCATCTCCATATTAAAATGTGCTTGGAGACCAAATTTTACATTTTTTGAAATTTTTTTACTATTTATTAAGCCACTTTGAAAATCGCTGATCCAACGGTAACTTCTGATTTTTACTATTTGGTAAGCCACCGTTGGATCAGCGATTTTCAAAGTGGGTTAATAAATAGTAAAAAAATTCCAAAAAAATATAAAATCTGGCCTCCAAGCACAATTTAATATGGAGATGATATCTAACGGTTTGGATCGATCATTTGAATTTTAAAAATCAAAAAATGAATTGGTAGCACTTCAGCCGAAGTGCTACCGAATGCATATTAGTCATACTCTATATATATTTTTTGATGAACAATATAACACTATGACATAATTAGTGACTAATATTTTAATAATATAATAGATGTTTTGTAACTAACAAGCTAATTATGAAAAATATTTGTATCCGTCCGAAATCTAATATGTATCCCTAACGTTTAATATTTGATCCATATCTGTATCTGAGACAATTCGTATTCGTATCCGTATCCGTATCCGTATCCGAAAAATTATAACGAATACGGTAAGACCACTATCCGATCCGTATCCAACCGTTTACACCCCTATATCTAGCTCGATCAAAAAAGTTAATAAAATTTATTTTTTTCTTAAAACAAGATCGAGTCAAACCAACAAACAAACTCGTCAACTCGGACATGTAAAATAAGTTTGCTCGTGAGTCAAACAAGTTAGCTTATAAGAGAGTTATTGAAGCAATTCAAATCCATTTAAAAAAAGTTAACTCCAACTCGATTTGCCCAGAAATATAAATCAACATTAGAGGTTAAACCTGAATCCATTTTTTGTCTACCCTGACTCAAAATATCCTGATTAAGCCACTTGGCACAACACGTTTATTCCACTAGACTTTTATGTCGTGACATGTTTTGTGTGTAATTCTAAATTAATTTGACATCTTCTATCGAGTAAATATTGTTAGGCTTGCAAAGCATGAAGAAATGAAGGTTTGAAGAAGTATAAATACAAATATTCAAGGTCGACCACAAGAATTCTTCAAGAATATTCGACTGTAAATTTCTGGCCTCCCCCAAAAAGATATAGGAAGAGAGAGAGATCATCAGTCCATCTTTTTACAAAATAAAACTCGGAACCAAAAAATGGCGCCATCGATGCCTCCCTTCCATTCGCTACTTGCTCCCCATGTCTCCAGCGAGAACTCCCCGGGCCAAATTTCCACGGTGTTCGCCGGAGTCCAGCTCGATTCAACACTCCGACGCTTCTCCTCTGACTATCTCCGCCTTCTCCATTGCTCTCAATCCCAGGCACAGCACTATTTTCCTTAATCCTTATTTTAACCGATAAAAGAAAATCAAATTTGTTATTCTTCGTTATTAAAGTATTTTGAGATCTTAATGTGCAGTTACGCAGTAAGCTGGAAGAATTGAAATCTGGATCCATTCTCATGTGGAGCAACATGTGTTCGAAGAAATGCCTAATGTTTGGAAGTATTCAATCTGGTGTACTGCCGCAGTTCTGTTTGATTGCCAGGAAGGAATTTGATAGGGAAGAAGGGTTTCTGAGCAGTATCGAGTCCCTTGTTAAGAATTTTCAGAGGAACAATTCTAATAAAAGGTTCTGGACTGATGTTCTTCTCGGTGCAAATCTTTTGTAAGTTGAAGATTTCAACTTCGAATAATCTTTGCTTAATTAATTTTAGATGAAGGTTGACATGCCAGTATCAGTAAGCCAGATATGTTGTTGAGCCTTAATTTTTGTAAAATGTTATAAATAAAATTTTCATGGATGTACAATTTCAAAATACCTTTTTAATTTCTAATAATTTGTTACATTCTTAGGGCCTATGGGGCTCAGGTTGCATCAAAAGGTAGGCTGGTTTTGTGGGGAGCCAAGGTTGGATTCTTAACTTTCCTTTTTGGACCTAGTTCCTTACTGTTTTTTCTTACATTATGATTTCAAAAACCAACAAATTTCTTACTTCTTCTATTTTCTTTTTTTGAGAAGGTGAACAGCTTGATTCGTGAAGGACAAATTTGGAGATTGGCCACGTCATCTTT
This sequence comes from Carex pumila, assembly GCA_033356055.1. Taxonomy (NCBI): domain Eukaryota; kingdom Viridiplantae; phylum Streptophyta; class Magnoliopsida; order Poales; family Cyperaceae; genus Carex; species Carex pumila. The sequence continues at coordinate 184,552 of JARJHM010000025.1, forward strand.
TCTACATGCAAACATTCTTCACCTAATGGTAAGAAATCTAATATCAGAAAAATAAAATTATTTTGGTTAGAATCCTACAGTATCATTTAAATTTATGGGGGTGAGAAGAGCCTAGAAATGTACCTCCCTAGCAAAGTAGAAGACTAGAAGCCACATGATGCTTTTGTGGTGTTTTTTTCTTTTTGTTGCTTTTTTCCTATTTTTATTTAAAGTGCCACTTGTGTTGTTTAGGCTCAATTAATCCTAAAGTGTGCAATGCAGTAACCAGAAAGCACAAAAAGAGATCGGGGAATAAATTTTCTTTAGCTCCCTGCTTCTATCAGAATTGATGGGTATTGCAATGGTTGGTATATTTTGTTGCCAGTATCTCATGGTTCAGAATAAGTCAACATGGTCCGGATCAATTTCAGTCCCAGCATGCTTCAGGCTTGAATGTTTATGTATTAAGGTCATTTTAGGTTGACAGGTTTGCCCAAAGATGGTATTGCACTCGATTTTCTAGATCAGATAAGGTTCACCTTGATGTTAGACTTATTTGCATGTTAGCTAATTGCAGGATCACTCAGGCTTAGGTCTGGTTGGATTTAGGTTTGGGTTTAATTTTAGGGTTCTGGCAGTCAGGTTTTTCTTTTTTGTTTGGTTGGATCAGATACTGCCAGCTCGGAACTTAAGTGTCTTATTCAATTGTTTTGCAGGTGAACTGCTATTCGTTGAACTCAATTGGTCCTCCAGTCGAGCGTCTTGTGGGACCCAGTCGATTTCTGGAAATTTATTTTTGTTCGGCGCTTACAAGTATGAAACATAAACATTGATGACATGCCTAGATTTAAACTAGATCAATTAAAGTAGACTTGGTAGAGTCCTAATACCATACCCTCAAAAGCCCAACAACCTCTAGTGTATTATATTGTTATATGAAGAAATTGGTGCATCATGAAACATGCAAGCGATGTATTATTTCCAAAGAAGGTGAACTATGCAGATGGTTTACACGTGCAATATATGGTTCAAATATATCCAAGTGGTCGGTGCTATATACATAACCAAATGAAGGAGTTTTTGCTAATTTGGCTGTTGATAAAAGTTATGCTCTTTGTCGAGTTACCTTCTTCTTTTTTCTTATTCAATTGATCTTGAATTAGTTGAATTTCAACATTTCACTAAAAAAATAATAGGTTCACTTATGAGCTACCATTTCTGCCCCGCCCCTTCATTAGGTGCATCTGGAGCTGTCTGTGGTCTGGTAAACAATTCTGTCTATGTTTCCTGTTGTTACTTCTGATTATTTCAATTTTTTTATACCTGCAAAACTTTGCTTGCTATATATTTAAAACAAGAAAATCAAGTAAACTAGAGGAAAATTTGGTAATATCTTCTACACTAAGATTTTCCTCATTTCTCGGATGATGTTAATGTCAGCTCTCTTTGTAAATACCTCTTTGAATGAGGAACGGCTGAGTGTAAGTTTTGGTATTTGATGTGGTAATATTGCAAAATACACTTGCTTGCTATAGGTTGGTGCATACGCAGTGTATATTTGGAGGAATAAAAATCGGATCCGGAGTGCAGACAAGCAGCTAGAGCGCATTGGATCTGTCATTGCCTTGAATATGGTGTTACTCCATCTAACTTGAGTTTATTAAAAAAAAATATACTTTGTGCAAAATTTCAATCTGCCTCCATAATAGTTGCCCCTGGTAGTTGCTACTGGGGCATCAAGAGCATGGGTCAGGCTGTAATTTTGCATCAGCTAGCGTGCTTTAGAAACACGCAGCATCTCATACCACTAAATATATTTTAATGGCAGTTTTTCCTTGAAATATAAAAATGGGTGGGAATTCCTTGACAACATTATATCTTGACAACCTCCTCTCAAATCATTCCAAAAATATGAAAAACCGTGTTTTGAAAAATTCTGAAAAAGTAGTAAAAAAATTCTAAAAAATGTAAAATTTGGTCTCCAAACACATATTAATGTGAAGAACATGTTGAAAACGCAAAATTAGTTATAATCATATGCTCTCATATGCTTATGGAAGTATAATAGCCAACCTCGTATATATATATATAAAGAAAAAGATTATAGATGTATTGTTTTCCTTATAAATTGGCTGTGTATCAATTTTCACGTAATTTAAATATCATTTGACATTTTATCAAATACTGTTAAATGAAGACGTTGCTGAAGAACGGTGAAATTTGCATAAATTTCATCATTTTCATGTATATGACATGTATAAAGTGTAGATTACATTTTACTTATTGGTTTTCAAAAATATAAATTATTTTTTATGGCTATTGAAGTAAATGGTTCTCAATGGATTCCCACCCTATAAAATTTACGACCCTTTTTTTCTGGATGTAATTGCTTTATCTGCAGGTTATCGGATTGACCACTAAAGGCATTGATAACTGGGGCCATGTAAGTCTTGTTTAATTCTTTTATGTATTTCAACTGCAGCTAAGATTATTTAATTAATTTAGAAAAAAATTTGAGCAATTCTAGTTGGGAGGCTTGCTTGGTGGAGCAGCTGTATCATGGTATCTCAATCGCCGATAGGAGTATCAATTTGACTCTTATATAGATAAGTATATTCTTACACATACATAGCCTCTATTTCAATCTTCAAATATAGTCAAAAGAAAATGTTCGTTTTGAATTTAGAGCTTGTGTAGGATTCATGTAAAGTTCAAATCAGCAGAGGACATGAAAAGAAGACATGTACTGCATTTCAGCATGTTATCTTACTGTTAAGTGTTAATGCATTTTTGTGAAAATTTTCTCATTTAATTTTGCGCAACAATTTTACCTATGAAATCTAGGTAGAAATTTATATTTGTTACAGTTAAATTTAAAGTTATAATGATAAATCTAAAATTATAGATCTTGATGTACTTCACAAGATATGCATTCATATTTTTAATCTTTTGATCAAGAAGGGCTGTGAGTTTAGGGTTTAGGATTTATATTCATATTACTCTCAATTTTGTGAGTTTTTCAAATTTAGAATGATAAATATAATATTATGAACTTTAGAAAGGGAAATAGAACTTGCTGCACTACATGTGGGGCATGCATTATATTTACAATCTTTTGATCAAGAAGCCATAAAATGTGTAAATATCTTCTGAGTTCAATTAAATGGTGAATAATATATGTATACCATAAAATGTGTAAATATCTTCTGAGTTCAATTAAATGGTGAATAATATATGTATAATTTTAATTTGAAAATTTAATTATCAGCTATAATGATTGATACATTATTCGTTTGTAAGTATATCTCTTCCCTTTGATAATCACATTGATATACTGATAATATCTTGTGGCCAAAAAAAAATTTATGCAAAGAACTAGCACAAAAGTGGCTAAAATCATTACTTAAAAAATTATGCAAAGAATTCTTTTTTGGATAGTTCGTCAATTTCATCTTATATTCATTTTTGGTTAACGAAATATATATGCTACCCTGTTTTAGTCACTGAATATAAATTTTTATTCCAATTGGAGCACTGTTTCAATATAAATTCAAATAATGCATAAAAATTATAAACTATTTTTCTAAATAATTAGTTTTTTTTTAAGTTATATTTATTCAGAAAGTTCACGTGTGAGTAGGATAATCTCGTATGGTTGTGTAGTATTGACTAGATTTAGTCGCTTGATGAATTAGTTCATAAAATATGCACAACTATCATTTAAAATGAGAACAGTAATTTGAATAGGAATTGAAGTTTATCAAGAAGGAATTTGTAAATTTAAGTGACCTCCCTAAAATTTATCAAATTTTCTACCCATCTTTGTTTTTTTAATTAAAGTGGATAAAAAAACTACCGATTTAGAACTGATACCAAATATTATTGATACCAGCCGCTAGACTTCTAGTCTTCTACACATCTTATCTATTACAATAAACTTATTTGCAAAGGCAACAATCATTTTTGTTTTGTAAATTTCTGCTCAAATGACACAAAAATGTTATTTTTGCAACTATTTTCATGAAAAATTTATTCTTCAATATTTATCTCAGATGAGAGTTTATAAATAAGTCTCTAGTAGGAACATGAACCTGTAGACAATTAAATTGTTCGTATCCAGTCTCCACCAAGATTCAAATCTTCTCTATATTAAGAGAAAATTTAAATAAGTTTTGAATATTTTATATGAAAACCCTTGTTGTCAGTAGTGGCGGATTTAGGATTTTCGTCAGAGAGGCAAAAAATATCAAATCGAATTTAAATAACTAATCGGTTTAAATCCATTAACTAATTAGGTACTCGATAAAAAACAATGCTTTAATTTATACTTTGCAATTTCTAATTTTCAAACCTATAATTTTAATTACTAATCATAATTAAAGAAATTAAATTTTATTTTAACTCTAAATTTAACTCGAATTACAAATCAAATATCTAGAGAGAAAAAAAATTAGGAAGTAAAATCAATCGGAACGTCCCAAACTCCACTGAAATTCAAAATTCAAGAGAAACAGCTGCTCTCCTGATAACATGTGGGTCCGCCACTGCTTGCTGTTAATAAATTGAGTGTAGCTAATTTTGATTTGGTGCTAATAAATTGAGTGTAGCTAATTTTGATTTGGTGCTAACCCGTCCAGTCTGGATCATCTCTAATTGTACGATATTTATTGGAGCGTTTCTGCAGAATTGGAACAGCTTATCAGATCAAACGGTTGAGATCCAGTTTATTTATATATACTGACAGAATTGGTCATAACAGATTAACAGACAGACAAGAGGCAGTGAGGATGATATAGATCGTTCGATCTAAACCAACGGTGCAGATCTTATCTGAACGAAATCCATAAGACCGCCGTCGAAATTCGTATCCTCTGCATTACCTTAAAAAAAATATTTTGAGTTAGTACATATGGACCGTCCAATACGCTTTAAGATCCGTGTGGATTAAATCCACACTAATATTAAAGGGCCTCTGAATTATAGACTGTTGTCGGATTGGCTCCGTTAAAATCAGACGGTCTAGATGCGTTAATTCAAAAGATACTTTTTTGAGTTAAGGCAGGCGATGCAGACTCCGAAATAACGGGTAAATATTTTAACAGAGTAGTTATCTCTTCACGCAGCTCGAGAACTATAGAATAATAAAGTGCTGCATATGGTTCGTTCGCTGAGTGAAGCCAAAACTACTCTGTTAATATATTTACTCGAAATAACTTGGTTACTTTGGATAGACACGTCACAGAATTAGGCTCTGAATCTGATCTCCTTTTCAGTTTTCCCCTCTCGATTTTCCCAAAAATTTAAAATTTCGATAAAATCAAAGGACGTGTTTTTACTTTTCGAGAAAAAGAGGTAACAATACTGACTACAGAGGTCAGGCGACGACTGAGAAAGAGTACGGAAGCGTCGCCAAACCCTAGATTCATGTCCTTTTATGCCATCTCCTTTCGCTCAAGATCTGTTGTTTGCTTTCGTTAAATCCTGGCGTCGACTGGTTAGTGCGTGTATAAACTTCTGGATTTACAATTTGCTCGTATCCTGTAGTTGACTCGGGAGTTTTTACCGACCAATGGCATCACAATTGTTTGTGGTTTTATTCTTTTATTTTGTATTAGGAGATTGGATATTCTCTTTTGTATACTGGTTCCCCATAGTGTAATCGCATTTTGAGCTTTAAATTTGGTTCTGATTTCGTTTTATGTAAATGCTGGTTGAGTGATGTTACCAATTTAAATGACTAGCTTGGTTCCTCAATTACCTATAATTGATAATGTTGTATATTTGTTTTTTGTTCTAGGTATATGATCCATAAAGATAGTAGCATCACAGTTTCTCGATGTTAATAGAATAGAAAAAGAAATGCATAGAAATACAAGGTTTTGTTCCATAAGAATATGAAAGTTGATGTGTCAAGTAGCCCGAGGGATTCTACTTCTGATCAAATTACACCGGCCAAAACTAATAGAGAAAATCACAAGAGTAAAAAGGAGACATATGGTCCAGCATGTGGGATTAATAGATCTGATGATGATGATAAGAAAGCTTGTGAAAGTTGCACTGTGGACAAGAATAATTTAAACCCTGTTGAGGTTGAAAAATCAGAAGAGGTGAATCACAAGAGTAAAAAGAAGAAGCTTAAAAAGAATCAAGTCTCAGCATGTGAGGATAATAATCCTGACGATGGCAACAAATTTGGTGAAAATTGCATGGCAAATGAGACTAATTCAAACTCCATTGAGACTAAATGCTCAGGAGAGGTACAGTGTAAAATAAAGGAAGTAAGACCAGGTAAAAGAGAGAGGGAAGCTTTGCATTTGCACGGCCAAAGTAAGTCTGATATTGGGGATAGTGCAAATGGGGTTTCAGCTGCAGAGAATGGCACCAACTTACCAGGAGGTTCAGTTGAAAATAGTAGTCACAGTTTGGTAGGTGGTGCAGTTGCTAACAGTTGTACCGAACTGCAAGGTACTAAAACAATGAAGAGAAACAAGGCTAAACAGCATGGTTGCAATGATACTGATAATTTGGATGGTTGTAATACTGTATCTACATTGGAGACTAAATATAGGTCTAATTGCAGCTCCAAAAAGTTAGGCAGTATTGAAGGGATTCTAGTGACTGAGAACAGCGCTGACTTAGGAGGTGCAGTTGCAGATGTCAGCACTGACTTAGCAGGGGGTGCTACTTCTGAGAGTGATACTGATCTACAGTCTAAAACAATTGAGAAAATTTATAAAAGGAGAAGGGAAAATAGCAGCATTTGCAATATTCATGAGCCCAGTAATATAACATCTGCATTTGATGCTGAGTGTAAAGCAAGTAGCAACAACTGCAGTTCCAAGGAAACAATTGTTACTGAGGAAAGTGCTGTTACTGATAGTGATAATGGTATTGACTTACAAGGCGAGAGTAAGAAAAAAAAAAAGAACATAAGTAAGGAGGATGCTGCTAATGAGGAGGTTATATGCAAAGAACGCTCCCCTAAAAACAAACCAACAAACTTGCCTTCATCCCCAATTAGAAGTGCTACAGAAACCATACCTGTGTCTTGTTTAGTTACTACAGAAAATGTCGAGTTGGGTCCATCTTGTACCAGTGATGCCCCCGTCCTCAAAGAATTGGTGTCACCGGGCAAGAAGAAGCTTCTAGTTCTTGATATAAACGGGTTATTAGCAGATATCAATTCAGATTACAGCTGTACAGAATATGCAGATTTCAAGATCAGCGGCAAATTAGGTAACAATATTATTCTTTATTACAGGAAAATTTAGGAAAAGACTATATTTCAAATTGATGTTGAATGTTTTTTTTTTTTTGGTTGTGTCAGTTTTCAAGAGGCCATTCTGTGCTGATTTTCTGAACTTCTGTTTTGCAAACTTTGAAATTGGAGTTTGGTCATCAAGAACGAAGTTAGCTCTCAAAATGAACTTTTTTTTGTTCTTGGATTTTTTTCTCCATTTGCAACTCTTTGTTTGAAGCTGCTGATATATTTTTTTTAATATTTGCAGGTATAATGTAGAAAAAGCTGTCCAATATCTGATGGGGGATTTGAGAAATAAGCTACTTTTTTGCTGGGTACGTAACCTTCAACAGCAATTATTGCGTTTAAGATTTCATATTCTTTTCTGTCATTTCTATTGATTTTTGTTATTTGTTTTGGCTTTAATACTCACAGGACCAATCAAACTGCACAGCTACAAACTTCAATACTATAGATAACTCACGCAAGCCGTTGGTTTTCAAGGAACTAAGGAAACTGTGGGAGAAGGAAGAGCCTGATTTGCCATGGGAAAAGGGGCGGTTTACTCCACGTAATACTCTTTTAGTAGATGATTCTCCTTACAAGGCCTTGTGCAATCCTGTATGTTACCTAGTCCTCTTTCATTTTCTTAATTTATTTTTTTGAGTTTTATTTAAATTGTATTATTTACTCAAGTTTCTAGTAGACAACAACTTTTATCTTATTTGCAATTGTCGTGATCATCTTTTGGCTATTTTGCAAGTGAACTAGTAATATTGAGGCTAAGCAAATGAAAGATTGCTACAATCGTCCACATTTTTCAAATCTGTTAATAGTTTCACAAAAGCTTAGTTTCCAACATACGATTCCTAAAACTCAATATATGCTCAGGAAAAAAGTGTGCATATAAGTGGCTAATTTGTCAATACCTAACAAATCTAATTTTCTGTTGCTGTAATTAATTATACTGCATGTATGTTGTCAATGCTGAGTCTTGGTTGTAGATATGAGAAATTTTGGTGTTACTTGAAATATTATTAATATTGGGGCAGTATGCAACAAATTCAATTTTCTTTACATATTGTGTCATTTAACTCCAATACTTTTTTAAATTTATGTTGCAGCCTTTCACTGCAATTTTTCCACCTCCATACAGTTTCAAGCACAAGGAAGACAATTCGTTGGGTTAGTTTTTTGTTTTTGTTTGCTTTGTTCTTTCAATATGCAAAATGGTGGTGTGCTAGTTTCATTGCTTTTAATCTGACAGAATTGTCAGAAGCGCATTAAGGTTTTTAAAGACTTTTGTTGTGGAATGTAAACCCCAACCTATGCATAATCTTATTTGTTCTATTCTAAAAACATTAAGATTCTGTTACAAGCAGGTATAGGAGGTGATCTCAGGGTATATTTGGAAAAAATGGCCACAGCTGAGCATGTGCAATACTATGTGAAGGACAACCCCTTTGGTCAACCTGCTATAACAGATTCACACCCATATTGGAAATTTTACCTCCGCATTATTGAGAACCTTGACAAACCCTTGGTTTCTGCATGACACCAAATTTTGTCAGGCATTCTTTAAATTTCAATGTCATGTAGCAAACTAGTTGTTCATTTAGTTTTTTTTTTTTTTTTTTTTTTTTTTTTCATTAACCCTTTTCTGGGAAGGTGGTATGTGTTCTGAGGATCCGACAATTCTCGAGAACAAAAATCTTATTGGTGAGATTTCCAGTGTATCCTTCTGGGAACTCAGCTACTAATAAAAAAAATATAACACAGACACCCTTTGATTTGTCAAATTTATCAAAAATGGAAAGTTTGATAGCCTTTGGTTTTGAGAGGCCTGCCTATGATGAATCTCTATTTCTGGTGGGCTAAAATTGATGCTCGGAAGGTTTGAAAGGGTAGATTGGAACTATTGCCTTTCTTGGGCGACAAATCCTGCAATGTGTCATTGTTCAATTTGAGGTGATTCACATTGGGATGTAATATTTTTGCATTTAGTTTGAGGTTAGCTGTATTTTAGTCAGATTGTTTTCGTCAAAAAGTGTAAGATAGTAGTCTCACCCATCTAGGAAATTTGTATAATTTTTTTCCCTTGTAATTTTACTAGGGCTTTGTTAGTTCTGGCAATAAACTGCTGAAATATATGGTTTTTACAATTTTCTGTGTTAGGAGACGTGAAAATATTTTTTTTTTCTCAATAGCTGTTGAAATGTGCTGTTGTTGTTTTTGCCTTTTTTTTGGAGAACATGTACCGTATTGTTTTTCTTCCTCTTTTCCACAAGAACAGTATGACAATATCTTTTGCAGCTTTCATAACTTGCGTGTCGGTATTTTAGCAAACACATTTACCTCTCAGTTGACGCTGATTTGTGATTGCTATGTAGAATTAAGAATAGAAAGCTTTTAGAAGGTAACATAAGTTAGAGATTTGGTACTATTTCCTTTATAGATACCTACTTAACCTCAATCTAAGTACATGTAAACAAAATTAAAATCAAGCTCAAAGCTAAAGTGTAGGAATTCGTATCCTCTGCATTAACTCGAAAGGGAATTCTATTTTGAGTTAATGCATCTCGATAATGCGATCTGTTTTAAGATTTGTGGAGACTGGATCTGTATTAATATTAAAGGCCCTCTATATTATAAATAGGATCTAAATTGATTATGTTTAAAATCAAACAGTTGTGATTTATTAACTCAAAAAATTCTCTTTTGAGTTAAATGCAGAGGATACACGTTCAAAGATTAGTCAGTACAGACTCTTTATTTGCTACCGGTACAATACTGTACCAGTTTTGACTGTACAGATCAGAAATATGCTTTTAGGTTTATTAATGGATACATCAGTATCCAAAAATGGCTTATCTACTCCAAACTAAATAAACTCTCAAAAGGTCTGAGAATATAGATATACTAATTAATTTGAAGATGAAGATAGAAATTTAAGATGAAAAGGACTATATATCTTTATTTGAAGGCCTCGAATTAATTTTTTTTTTTTTGATGAAAAGCCCTTAGGCGTCTCGAATTAATTACTCCGTGCATATGTGTTGATGACTGTTGCGTGTTGGCACGGTTAACACGTCACATTCCTCCTACATAGCGAGTAACAGGGATCTTTCTTTTAACCTGCCATCTGTCACCGACAATCATCGATTGCAGTAAATGTACTTGCAGCAAGTGGAATTGCCGTAGTTTGCAATTTTCCTTCTCAAATTTTGCCGTAATTTGTAATAAATTAATTGTCAAGAGATAGAGATACGCTCTGAAAGCCAACCAGATCCTTTCTTTGGTGGAGAATCAGATTCAGATATTCAGGGGCAGACCAGTATAGAATCAGGGAGGAGGCAGCCGTCTTTTCTGAATTTCGAGTTTTAGCAGTGATTTATCAGTATCGATCGACTTTGTCTCTTTTTGAATTTTTTTTTTGTTTCTCACTGAATGTTTGATTTGTAATTCGGATTAAATTTAGTGTTAAAATAAAAAAAAATTTTGAATTATGATTGATAATTATAATTATAAATTAAAGCATCATAAATTATAAGTCAGAGCATTGAAAAATATAAGTTAAATCATTATTTTTTTTTATCGAGTACCCAATTAACTAATGAGTTTAAATCTATTAAGTTATTTAAATTCGATTCGATATTTTTTTTTTCTTTGACGAAAATCTTGAGTCCATCTCTGTATGTTTGCAATGCTCCATATATATCTTGTATGAGTATGGCCCATTCAATTATTGAATTTTTTTTTTTTTTTTGAGAAAAAGGTCAAAAACCCTGTGGGGTATTGGAGCTTTCTTATATTTTTGTTTGCTTATTATATATGCCCAGATAAGGTTATGTACAACCTTGACTGTAGAAGTTCTCTGTCTAGACAAGTGGCAGCACATTACATGAATGCATGTGTGGACAAAAACGGGGTCCACAATCACATGAAATTGCATTGAACCAATAAGATGAGTTGGCATGCGCCATAAGTTTAATGGATTTTTCTTCTTTATAGATCAGCTAGGCGCGCCTGGGCTTGAATTCAGGGTTTGGTTTCTCTCCAGTATTCGGACCATGGCAGATAAATTATAACCGTCCATTTTATATCTGACGGTTCAAATCTAGCACAACATGTCACTATCATCCAGGGCATGTAAGGTCGAGTATGCAGTCAGGATTTATTTAGACCATCTGATATGCTTCTTTGGACCAAGAAACCATGCTCGCATGCCATTTTTTTTTAATGTGCACTGTATTAATAGTTCTCATTTATTGAACTTTTAGATAAGCGTCGCTATTTTATTTTATTTTTTAAAAAAAGGTAGAATAACACAACTATATATGAGAAAAAATGTTTCATCAATTTGGTTTTGAACTTAGTCCGAATGCTACGTACGGGACATTGAAGAACTCAGAAAAATTAAAATTATTTTGGTTGGTTTTTCAACTCTCATTAATTACTTATTTATCTAGGAATCAGCTTCTGATCTAGTAATAATTAGAAGGCCAAATTTTCCCCTTTCATTTCAGAAAAATTATGAATCCATCCGTTGCTTAATATGAACGGGCTATAGACTTTGCAGAGGTGTAGCGCTCTATTGTTGACCTAGCATGAGAATAATAAATACACACTGCCATTTTCTATATATTGGGATCGAAATTTCCGAGGCAGATACTGTGTAATTGCTATGCTGCATATAATTTCGAGGAATTTTTATCAGTAGAAATTATTAAAAAATTAGAGAGAGAAATAGAAAGAGTGTTTTTGTTTTATTATGTATAGAAAGACCGGTAAATTGTGTACTGATCTAAACTTTTTTATTTTGTTTTGTATTCATATAATGATAAAAGATGAACTCATCTTTTGCTATCTGACAAAAATGAAGGCACTGATCTATTTTTTTATTAATTAAATAGTGTGAGCTCCACTTATTGTATAAAAAACTATTTGAAAAAAAAAGATGAGTTTGAATTGGTAGAATTCTTACTAATTTAAACTTTGAATTTTTTAAAATTGGTATAAATTTTACCTATTTTTCTACCGATACAAATCTAATAATACTCTTTCTATTTCTCTCTACTTTTCTAATAATTTCTACGGATAAAAAATTCTCTTATTTATTATTACGGCTTTGTAATACGCAAGTTGCAACAATAGCTACATTGAAGCTGATTCGAGACAATCTGATTAAAATCCAACGGTTTAGATCAAACGGTCCTATTCCTATATATGTAATACATAACGAATCCAAAGGTGTCACATCCGATCCAATTCGAATGTTTATAATCGTACGGTCAACGGTTGACCAGTCTCAGCACAGATATAAATACATAATTTCTTGATTACGAAGATCTCATGAAAAAACATGACACAAAAATTAGACTGCAGCTGGCTGGTCATGAAACATAGCACATGCTTGTTTCTGGTAGGAGAAGCTTCTTAGAATAAATCAAATGCATGATGTGTGTGTGTAGATCCTTTGCATGTGATTTCCCCTCCTATCTAGTTGTGTATTCTGTGGGAAACGAGAATATAGTTAATAAGTTTGATGAATTTGTGTTCATAAAATTATGGACTTATTATATTCTGCTTCCATTCCATGTGACATGTGATCCCCTCCACCACACCTATACAAGGAATATTTTTTATCTGTAAAAATTATTAAAATCAAACGTACAAAAATAAAAAGAGTGTCTCATTTTATGGATCAGACTCAATGATTCATATCTATCTTTCTTTTTTTTTAATTTGATTTTGGACCATTCAATTAGAGGAAAATTAAGCTCTAGTTCACAAATGATCTTAGAAAAGCATAATATTTGAATCTAAACCATTAAGTCAAATTCATATATTTTGAATCGGTCTCAATGAGTCAGATATTTCTATATTTATCAGAAACGAAACACTCTCTTTATTTTCGTACGTTTGAATTTTATAATTTTTATAGATAAATTTGAAGATAATTATGTAACCCATCAATTACTACTAGATAGCTAGATAGCAACTCATATTATAGCAAGGGGAGAACAGATAATTAAATCCATATGATGGACTATGATTTCAACCCCCCCCCCCCCCCCCCCCCCCCCAAAAAAAAAAAAATGAAAAGGGTTTCTCTGCACAAGAAATTATGAATGCTTGTTTGCTTTACAAAGAAGAAACAATCTTAGCATTCCACTAGTAAAATTCCACCAACTAACTACTTTTACAACTACTCCAAGGTAAGACAAGAAGATCAGTTCAATGGGGCTATAGACAGACTGGTGGCCTTCTGATTAAGTAAGAAAATTTGGTGTCTGTATGTGACTATGTGTAATGAGAACATGTGGATGGTGTCAGAAGACTGAGAAGAAGGGTAAGAGGGTGGCTTTTTGTACCTAGAGGTGCTATTTTTACCCGATTACCCGGATCTGATCCGGAACCGAACCGGATCCGACCCGGAACCGATCCAGATCCGTTTAATTTGGGTAGGGTATGGTTTAAAAAATATAACCGGTTAAATTATGGGTATGGGTATAAAATTAATAATTTAATATCCGACCCGGAACCGATACTGTAATGGGTAGGATATGGGTAATATTTAATTATCCGACCCATAACCGAACCCGACCCGATACCCGTATAAATACCGGATGAAATATATATTAATAACTCTGCATCAAGTTTTTGTGTTAGATAATATATTATATATTTCAACTGAGCTATAGTTTGATAAAACTTAACCAAATTTATGCTACTGTTTACTACCCTTTAATTACATCCTTAACTAACCCTTTAATTACGCCCTTTAATTTATGTTTTATATTATACACATGTGACACATTACAAGGGACTTGTAATGAACAGAAGTATCCAATCATCTCTTGTATTGCAAGGGACTTGCTAGCTGTTCCTATCACAACAGTAGCTTCAGAATCCGCTTTTAGCACAGGTAACAGAGTAATTGATGACAAACGAGCAAGTTTAGAGGCATCAACAATTGAAGCTCTCATTTGTTACAGCGATTGGCAAAATAGTAATTGGGATAATGTACTTGCAAATGTTGAATCAATAGGATAGTATTTTTTAATTTAGATAAATAACTAATAATTTAGAGTTATTATTTTTATTTTGCTATGTAGCATGATATATTTTATTATTTATGAACATGATCAATAGTATAATTTTTATTTTGTAGTAGTTTTTAATTTATATTGTAATAATTTATTATATGAGATGCTTAAGAAATTACAATTATATTTAAATGTAAATAATTTCTCGAATACTTTGGAGTTGTGATCTATATCCGCTCTGGATCCGGAACCACCCCGTATCCGAACCGGACCCGATAATCCACAAACAAGTTACGGGTATCTATCTACCCGGAACCGAAATATTGGACCCGAAATATCTACGGATAGATAGGTATCCGAATCCGGACCCGACCCGACCCGATAGCACCTCTATTTGTACCTAAGATTATGAAACTTGTGTTTTAATTATGACCCAACTGTTGTTTCTGCAACTTCACCTGCTGGCCAACCATTTTACGTGTAAAATAAAGAAGTTTGTTTGCAGAATTTTTATTAGAGGGGTAAGAAAATAGCGAATCGATTCAAATTTATTAGTTAAATTAATATTTAGCTAATTCGAAGAAATTCAAGTAAATTAGAGTTCTAATTTTATTTACCAAATTTACTTAATCTGGCAAACTTTTTAGAAGGGAGGCAAATAAAATTTCGGAATGGAGGGGGTTGGAGGGCAAAGTTTGTCCGAGCATGTAAGGATGTGCTCCAAAACCGGAGGTTGTAGAGAAAGAGAAACAAGTAAATTTTTCATCTGAACAGTAAATTCTACATCTCGAATCGGGAGGAGGGAGGGGAGGGATAGATTTTGCTAAAAATCAACACGATGCCCCCTCTCTCCTTCTCTCCGAACAATAATCATTCCCCTCTGCTCCCTCTCCGTTTCCCCTCTTGTAGAGTAGGTTAATGGCATGGACAACCCGTCATTGTGCGGATTTTCTCTTCCTTCCCTTAAAACCCTCTCTGAAACACATCCTAAATTTTCATAAAATTTCAAAATTCAGAAAATGTTTGCCCATAGCCATTATTGGGTCTGCCTCTCACGTATTTGAAACATAACACAAATATCTTCTGAGTTTTGAAATTTTAATAATATTTCCTCTAAAAACTAAGAGCATCTACATCCGTGAAACTCTTGGAGTTTCTAAATAACTGTTAATTAATTTTTAGAAATTTTGTCTCTAAAAGTTTCTAAACTCCCACATCCCTGAAACTAAAATTAGAGTTTCTTAATTGCCACATCAGCAAATAAATTACAAGAGAAAATAATTTCAGCGAATTATTTGGTCACGTCAGAGTTTATAAACAGTTTCTTATTAAGAAACATTGAAGCAAAATTGCTAAATAAGAAACCCATCTGCATCTCTGAAATTGGTTTAAAAACTGCCACATCAGACTAGAAACTCAAAGAGTTTCAGAGATGTAGATGCTCTAAGTGCATTATTTTTTTTTTCTAAGTATGAGATGGATGGTTCAAATCCGAAATAATGTATCCATAAATTTCTTAACGCATATGTTCATAACAAATTGTGAATGCAGGATACCATCGTTTAGAAATGCATTCATATAGTTTTGGATGAATGTGTTGGATGTACTTTCAGGGGTGCATCTACTGTAGCACAAAAGGGCAACCGCCTCCCCTGAATTTTGAGTTTTAGTGGTGATCTACTGGTACTGATTGACTTTGTTTCTCCTTGAAAATGTTTTTGCCTCTCTCTAGATGTTTAATTTGTAATTTGGGTTAAATTTAGTATTAAAATCACAATAAATTTCTTGAATTATGATTGGTAATTAAAATTATAAGTTAAAGCATCAGAAATTATAAGTTGGAGCATTGAAAAATATAAGTCAAAGCATTGTTTTTTTTATCGAGTACCTAATTAGTTAATGGATTTAAATCTGATAAGTTATTTAAATCCGATTCAATAATTTTTTGCTCTCCCTGACGAAAATTCTGGATCCGTCCCTGTTCACTCTATAATTTTGTACTCGTAAAATATTTTCTATATTCTAAACATGTGTTCAGTCATAATAATTATTGCACACATGTATCAAAAATTAATGAAAACATTCAAATTTTGTTACTTGAATTTTTATCAGAATAACCAAATTAGTCCTTGAACTTTCATTTGTATCAACTTGATTCTTCAACTTAAAAAAAAAACTAAATTAGTCCTTTCATCAATATTTTTATTATAGACTAATTTATTTTAGACGTGAATTTTGATCTAATTCTTACATTGATAAAATATCATGATAGTTTCTTTTTTTTCTTTTTTTTTTCTTTTTTGCCTCTACTAAAATATCCCTGTCATTGAGATTCATTAATCAACGCACATTATAATTGCTTTCAAGTTTTCATTGATTATACAGACAATGGTATACGCACCTAACATACTGTGCCATCTGTTACGTGTCCGTACCGTGTCCCATTTGTGCAACATCTTATTTAAATATCAATCACATGCAGTTAGTCTACGTGGTTAGTCTCCTGTATCGGTTGGCAAGCTGATTATATATATATTTGCTGGAAATATAAAAACTAGAGATAATTCTATGGGTTCACAGTTAGAGATGTTAATGGCACTCTTTTATCCGTTTACTCGATCCGTATTGTATCTGAAAACATGAGTAAGGATGAGATTTTTTCATTAGCTTATCGAGTACAAATAAGAATAATGATTTATTTTCGTTATCTTACCCATTTTAGTATAAAATAAATTTTACAAATAATGATTTATGGTCCAATGCATAGGCATTTTTGTGCATTGGACTATAAATCACCGATTCAAAGTCCAAATGACCGATCCAAACTGTTCATCTTATTCTCCATATTAATATGTGCTTAGAGACCAAATTTTACATTTTTTTTTAGAATTTTTTTACTATTTATTAAGCCACTTTGAAAATTACTGATCCAACGGTAATAGTAAAATCAAAAGGCACCGTTGGATCAGTTCAAAGTGGCTTAATAAATAGTAAAAAAAATGTAAAATTTGGTCTCCAAGCACATATTAATATGGAGAACAAGATGAAAGGTTCGGATCGGTGATTTGGACTTTGAATCCGGTGATTTATGGTCCAATGCACAAAAAATGCATATGCACTGCAATGTACCATAGCCCATCTCTCTCTCTCTCTCTCTCTATATATATATATATATTTGTAAGAAGATGGTACATGCATGATACAATAAAGTTTTGTATTTCGTCAAATTTTCATAATACAAATTAGATGTGTTTATTATTATTTTTTTTTCTTTTTTCTTGTTTTCAAAAATATTTTATCAAAAGCACAACTCGAAATGTCAATAGTACTTTTATCTATTTATGTAATCCGTACAGTATTCAAAAAGACGGATAAATATATAACAAAAAATTATTATCATAATAGATGCAGGTATGAAAATGACTCCACTCAATCCGTATCCTACCCGTTAACACTCCTATTCACAGTTAATGTATTTTATATTGCCATCCTTTTAGACTTGTTTGGCAAAAAGCAACGAAAGGAGAAAACAGAGAACTGTGATGAAATTATTACTGAACGACGGAACTATATACAATTGAATGAAATGGTGAAAAGATGAAATTTAAATACAGATTTGATCGATTGAAGCATCCACATTTGCCAGCTCATTTTCCAACCAACCAACAATCTGTAATTCTCTCAAACTTGAATATAGAATTAATGGTAAGGTCTTCTCTTGCCTAAATTTATTCCACAAACATAATAATCTCTACCGGTCTAGATCTCCTTATAAATTTACCTTGATTGTTGTTTTAGTTTCCACATTATTACACAATAAATAGTGTGGAAATTTACATAGTGGGCCTCGCTCAGTTAGGAGCGGCAAAATAGTTTGTAGCTCGTGATTCGAGTGTGACTTACATTTGATCCGCTCGCTAATAACTTATTTGTTACTGAACTGTGTTGTTAACGAGTCAGCTCGTCACTAACTCGGTTTAGAATTAACGAGTTTAAGTTAAGACCTAGTTCGATCGCTAGTTCACGAGCTAGTTAGTCCGACTAGGCATCAATTTGTGAATTAGTATGAATTTGTGTGCATTTTATACTGTTCAACTCAGTCCAAAAAGTTCATACAATTTATTTTCTTTTTAAAACAAGATCTAACGAGTTAGTTCGATTCAACTCGTGATGATTTCAAATTAAAATTTCAACACTTATCTCTAAAGTCAATTCGCTCATAACTCGAACAAACCAGCTCATGACGAGTTCAAGCTGAGACTACCTCGTTGTCACCTCTAGCTCCACTAATATACATAGTGAATTGTCAATGCACAGTTCACAGCATTTAATGCTAATAATAGCAATTAAGAGAGCTAGAGAGAAGGGACTAAATGCCCCAAGGACAGGCAAGAGGGGATGGAATGTGGGTGCTTAATAATTGAATTGAATTGAATTGAATTGGTAAGGCACATGGGGTGTTGTGAGAAGTGACCAAGGCGCTTCAGTCCCACACATCCCCCCCTCTTTAATTAACTATAGTTATATAACTAGGACCTTGAAAACTACTTTCTTGTGATGACAAATCCACATCACAACTGGAGCACCTACATGATTAACAATTAACATCCTGGCGGAGTCGGCTCTGTCACGGAACATCACAATTACGGCACGAAACGGTACGATACGTGTCAGTTACGTGCCATAATTCGCGTGTTCCGTGCCGTGACTATCTTTTGAAACTTTGACACGTCATGGCCCGTCACGTGAAAAATCTAGTTATAGTATGGAAAGGCATGTAGTTACGCGAGTCACATGTAATTAGAACAATTAGATATTGATTAAATAGTGAATCTTGAATAAACTAATTTAAATTATGATTAAATGGTCACGCGAGACACGTTTGGGCATGGTGTGACTTACGTGGCGTGACTATTCACGTGCCGTGGCCGCCCCTTGATATTTTAGTCACAGCGTGTTAGTCACGGAACAACACATTTTTTCCACTTTGCCCAATAACCCATTTTATCAGGGTTCAAATGCTTCAATTATATCTCAACATTTTTATTTGAAATTCAAACAAAAGATCCGAACCAACTAACATGATATCTATGTTAAAATGTACTTAAAGATCAAATTTTATATTTTTTAATATAGATACAAAATCACTGTTTTTCAGAAAATTGTGGACTATCTAAAAACAATGATTTCATATATATCTTAAAAGATAGTTAAAAAAAATAAAAAAATAAAAATTGATCTCCAATTATATTTTAACATGGATATCATGTTGAACAGTTCGAATCGCTTGTTTGAATTTTGAAATTGAAAATAAAAATATTAGTACAATTGAGGCATGAAGTAAGAGAGCATTTGAGCCCTCCTCATCCTTTATTCATTGCAAATTTATTATTGTGCTGAATTGTTACAAAATTGAATTGTGAGGCAAACCTATTGGACACTTGCAAGAATGAAGTCAGATTAAAAATCTTGTTTTATTAATATTTTTACCAAATTGCCCATAGCTAGGCTGCACATTAGGATGTTAGAGATGATGCATTTAGGTAACAAAATACAAAGTCTTGTGACAAGCATGCTATAGAAATTAGAAAGCAGTGCGCCGCTCTCCCAAATTCCTGTTTCTCGTGCTTAATACCCAGGCGGCCAGGCTACTTATTTACGAGGCTATGTACCTCCAGTTTAGTTTTGTTTATAAGAAACTTTGAAGAAAATTTTGGTCTGGGACGGGGACCCCTGATACCTGATAAAATTTCATTACTGTGTTTTCCAGTCCGTGAAAATAAAAAAAATACCCCTGAATAATCCAAACTTGTGAATTTTTTCTAACAAGAAAAGTCATTCATGGATTCACCTTCTGTTATATTATGTGACTGATAGACTAACTCTACTGTCAGTATTTATTTTTAAGTAGAAATATAGAGGTCTAGTCTTCAGATTCTATTAATCAGGATTTATAGTAAAGTAAGAGATAACAATTCATTATCAAAGCTGATTATTTTTAAAAACTGACAATCGAACCGATTTATTTATCGGTCCGACTACTAAACCGTTGACCTAGAACTTTATCGGGTTGATATTCTGTCCGATTCTGATAACATTGATCAACACACAAGATGTGTCTAATTATATATAAGTTTTTAAAATTATCATTTTTTAAATTTAAATGGTCAATGGATTCATTAGTTCTCTCAAATTATACAATGTATATATGTATATATAGGTTGGCTATTCTATTTTCATAAGCATATGAGAGCATATGCTTATAACTCGTTTTTGCATTTTCAATGTCTAATTGGTTTATTTGAAGTGTTCAACATGTTTTCTATGTTAATATGTGTTTGGAGACCAAATTTTACATTTTTTTTGAAATTTTTTTACTATGTTTTCATAATTTTTCAAAACAGGGTTTTCATATTTACTATTATTATTTTAAATATTTTTTATGATTGTTTTGAAAAATTCTGAAAAAATAGTAAAATAAATTTCAAAAAAAATATAAATTTTGGTTTCTAAGCACATATTAACATGGAGAATATGTTGAATGCTTCAGATCGACTATTTGGACATTGAAAATGCAAAAACAAATCATAAACATATATCCATATATACTTGTAAAAGTAGAATAACCAAATTTAATATCTCCACACCTGTTAAAAAAAAAAAAAACTATGAGTGCTTACCAAACATTATCAAAGATGGTTCGCATATCTTTATTTTTCATACCTTATTATCTTGAGATATTTAAAATGATGTGAAATTTTGACCTCACTATGACGGATACTAATAAAACCGCGAACAATAAATGCTTAAAATTGTTCACATCACTTGATACTTGCCACCCTTTAATCCAAACTAATTTTAAAATATACTTTTTTTTATTATTATTTTTCAGAAAAAATTAAAATCAATATGCATTTTGTTCAAAATAATTATATAAAATTATGCTCAATTCTAAAAATTTGCCCCCATAGCTTTTTGTTTTTGTCTCTGGTCTCTGGATATGGATCAACTCAAATCCATCTAGATTTTTTTTGAGATAAAAAAAATAAAAATCTAGCCTACAAATTTTCATTTAATAATCTATACAAGACATTTTATATGGGTTTCAAATCCATAACATATCACATGAAGGGTGTTGTTTTCTGTCACTGGACTATTTATTAGCCAAAATTTTATTTCTACCATATTCACACAAAAAAAAAAAATCAAAACACTATCATTCAGTCAGAATTCAAAATTCACTTAGGCCGGCCGCAAAATAGTTTAGTAGTCCCAAAGATTGGACCATAAAATAAAGGTATGATATGTTGTTCAAAATAATTATAAAAATATGCTCTCAAATCATAGTATGATATGTTATTATTTGTGTTACATTTTTTTGTTGTTATAATGACTTAAAAGTAGACCATAAAAAATAAAGGTACTGAACCCCTCGTAAATGATTTTACAGTAGTACCAGTGTAATTTCAAAAGAACTTCTAAATATCAATCATGTCTGTTGTTCTTTATTTTTTTATAAAAGTACGTTAGGTTTCTGTTACTTGTATCTAAATATTTAATATTCGTTAAGATTTTAACTGTGAATAAAAAGAAAAAGTTTATTTCAGAAATTTTTGTACGGATTTTTAAAGCGAATGTACTCACAATGTATAATTTTTTTTAGACAGTTAATATAGTTCTGAGGACAATGGCGGACCCACATGGTCCTAGGGAACAATTGCTCCTCTGTATTTTGAGTTTTAATGGAGATCAAAACGTTCCGATCTACTTTGCATTCTTAAAAAAAAAAAATTGGATGTTTGATTTGTAATTCTGTTTAAATTTAGGGTTAAAATTAAAATAAATTTTTTAAATTATGATTGATAATTAGAATTATCGGTTAGAGAATCATAAATTATAAGTCAGAGTATAAGCATCTACAACCACTTTTTAGAAATTAAAGTCTATAAAGTTTCTAACTCTTACATACATAAAATTAATTTTAAAATTTCTATTAAGTCAAGTCAACAATAAATTAAAAATGAGAAATAATCTGAGCCAATCATTTAATCATGATAAAATTTATAAATAGTTTCTTAATAAAAAACTTTACTACATAGTATTTGAATAAGAAACTCTTATACATCTCTGAAATAAAAATTGCCACATCAAATTAGAAACTCTAATAATATCAGGATGTAGATGCTCTTAAAAAGTATAAGTTAAAAGTATTATTTTTTTATAGAGTATTTAATTAGTTAATAAATTTAAATTCAATTAGTTATTTAAATCCAATTCAATATATTTTTTTTGAGTAGAACTAGGGTGCTCTCAAGCTCACAAAGTGTTTGGTGAGTTTGACTCTAAAACCCATCAAATCGATTTTAAATGACAAATCCGAACCGCTGAAACCCGCCTACCTTACGTGTGATGCGTCTACATGTGAAATTTTTAAATATTTGAATTAATTTAGTATAAAGTCAAGCGGTCAAAAAACATTAAAAAAATGAATGCACTAAAATTAATTTATTAACCTTCTAATTTTGACCGATTGACTTTATACTAAACTAATTTGAATGTTTAAAAATTTTACATATAGACGCATCACACGTAAGGTAAGTAGGTTTCAACAGTTTGAATTCATCATTTGAATTTAATTTGATGAATTTTAGAGTTAAGCTCACTAAACACTTTGGTGAGGTTGAGAGCACCCTAGTTCTACTCCATTTTTTTTATCCCAAAATGCTGGTCCGCACCTGTCTGAGTATGTATTAGCAAACGTGTTGAATAATTCCACACCGCACCGAGCAAACATGAGTGAAAGCCACATGAAATCAAGATCTCATTACCTTTTACTAATTTATTGATTTCGAGCGAGAGCACAGCCGAAATTTTTATTAATAGAAAAAATAATAATTAAATATCGAGATTGAACAAAGCTTTTGAATATTTTTCAAAAATAGAGAAAATGGAATGGGGCAGCACGGGCAATGGCTGTTCTGGAGCATCACGAGCATAGCTAGTCCCTAATAATCTCCACTAAACTCAATAAACTCAATAACTGATAACTGATGAACCAGAAAAAAACAAAAAAAAACCGGTCTGTTATGGAGCAAACCGGACACTGTCCGTGATGGCGCGTAACGGTCATCAGATGCCCGTGATGTCTAGTGACGAACAAGGAAAAAAAAAAGATGCTCGTGATGGGCCATCACGGACAAGGGCCTCTTTTCAAAGATTAGTTTTGATTGAGCATTGGGATTTGATACAGACATCTTGTATGATTATATAACCAAGCATTTGGAGGAGGTTTCAAAATATTTGATAAACAGGTGGTATTATGCACCACTTTATTAAAAAAAGAGTCCTAACTTCGTCTATCAATTTGCAAGTCGCAGCAGTATATATAGAAATTCGGATAGGGTTACAGATTTACAATTTAATTTAGTTACTACCTAAATCAGAAATTATGTATATAAATTAAATTAAAGATAAATTCATTACTAATATTGCAATGGAAGTTTTTTTTTAATATAAATAACATATATTGTTGTACTGTAACTATTAGTATCTACATGAACATGTTAACAAACAACTGCAAAATGTTCAGTAACTCTCTTATTATCCAATTCTGAATAATAGTAAATATTAGGGTTTAATCCCGTATAATTTTAAGTCCAGTCTCATTTTCAAAGGCGCAATTATGCAAAATTGATGTATTTTCGGTTTGAGAAGAAATGATATGGACTTTAGTTGCTTGAATATGTGATTGCTAGACAATTTCTTAAATTTTTTGAATGAGATTTCTTTTTTTTTTATTTTGGAATTTGTATAATAGCAACCCAATAAAGCCCAGTGAGACAGCCCGTCAACTCGCGAACTAGCTCGGACTGGCTTGTCATAAGCTGAGCCAGGAGTTTTGGTTCGAGTGACCTAAGTTCAGCTCGCTCGGTTCAGACTCGGACCAAAATAAACGAGCTGAGCTAAGACCCAGCTCGTTTACAGCCCTAGAACTAAGTGACATGTATGGTCAGATATATAATAAGATTGTTCATACACATTGCAACATATTATCAATTTTTTACTTATAAAGTGAGGGTGATTAATATGCAGTCAAATTTTTACCATATATATATATGAGATGGGTTACGGTGAGTTTGGAAGTAAAACACGTTTCTACTTTATGCCGTATTTTTATTTTGAAAGTCCAAACGATCGACCCGAACCGTTAGATATTTAATCCATATTAAAATGTGGTTGGAGACCAAATTATATATTTTTTGGAATTTTTTACTAGTTATTAAGCATTTTTTAAAATTGCTGTTTTGTTATGAACAGTAAAAACAGTAAAATTTTCTGGACCATCAGATCAGCAACTTTCAAAATTGCTTAATAAATAGTAAAAAAATTTCAAAAAATATAAAATTTGGTCTCCAACCACATTTCAATATGGATAACAAGATGAACGGTTCGGATTGACGTTTTGAACTTTAAAATCATAAAATATAAGCGTGAAGTAAAATAGTCGCTTTACTTTTCAACTCATCGTACCTATATGTGTGTGTGACAATATATGATGAGCTAACGGTTTTTATGAATATTATTTGCATACATCTAACGTTTTATATAACATTTTTTTTAGTTTGTATATAAAGGCTATTATATAGATAAACAAAGAAAAAAAATATTCAGAAAAGTGTATATTTCATCCATTTGCTTGTGATACAAAACTTCCTTTTGTAAAAGATAATTAATTTAATCTAGTATTAAATATTACTTTTCTATATTATAAAAATTAATAATTATTATTCTAAATATACCCTTAAGATAGTATATTATCATGAGGAGGGATCGGATGACACTGTTTTTTGGTGACATCAGATGACAATGTCCATTTTTAAAGTTTTCAAATTCCAAACAGTCGATCCAAACCATTCAACATAATGGATATGTTAAAATGTGCTTGCAAATAAAATTTTATATTTTTTTGAAATTTTTTTACTATTTATTAAGTATTTAACAAAATCGCTATATTCAGACCGTTGAATTTTTGTACCCATCTTAAAATATAATAAAAAAAATTTAGAAAAATGTAAAATTTGATCTGCAAGCACATTTTAACATATCCATCAAGTTGAACGGTTTGGATTGACTATTTGGACTTTGAAAATAAACAGTGTCATCCGATCCCTCCTCTGTTATCATATAACATGTTTTGATCGCCTTCTCCAGCTTTGTTCGTGATTGATTAGTATAAATATATTATTTGTTAGAAATAATGCCCCATCTAGTGATTTGCTAAACTCCTAACGGGTTCAACCCGTTTTGTCCGGCCCGTACCCGTTACTCGAGCTACCCGTACTCGTTGCTCGGGTACAAACGGGTAGACGGGTAGATGGATACGGGTAATAAACGGACCGGACAACCTAATTTGAAAAAAAACCCGTTATACCCGTATCCGTCTACCCGCCTATCCGTACCCATCTACCCGCATACCTGTACCCGTACCCATTACTCGTACCCGACCCGTTTCACTTCAAAAAAATTTGAATTTTTTGAAAAAAAACAGAAAAAAAAAAGAAAAAACCGGGCGGACCGGACCCGTACCTGGATACCCAGATCCGTACCCGTCAACCTGCAACGGATACGAGTAATAAACGGACCGGATAGAGATTTTAGAAAAATTATCCGTCTACTCGTACCCAACCTACCCCTTTACCCGTCCTACCCGTTACCCCTTTAATTATTATTTTTCCTATTAATAAAAATTTCGGAGAGCACAGTTGTTTCTTCCCCACTTGATATCAATTATCATCTACCGTTACCCTCTCCTAATTTACCGAGAATACAAATGCTTTATTGGCATTGACTTCCCCTGTCCTTGTGTTGTTAGTGAAAACTAAAGAGGGTTCTATAGCATTTGGATTTGGGTTGGAGGGAACCTTTTGTGGTGGGGTTGCTAGCAACATGCTGTATGCGTATGATCTCCTTTTTAGAAAGAAGTAGAGAGAGAAAGTTTGTGTGTATCGTATATTCGTATGTGTGCCCTTAATGCAGTAGGAGAGAAAGACCGAGAGAGAGACACAAGTTTATTTCACAAGAAACCTGTGATGATAATGTGTGTTTTCCAGGGCATGTAAACCTTTATTACGAGGGAGACAGAGAGAGAGAGAGTTGTGATTTTGTATCTCACAAATTTGAGCCACCTTTAACAAATTTTAACAGAGGGGAGAGCCGGAACGGGTGGTGGTGATTTTGGAAAGATCTGATAGAAATTAGGAGAAGATGTCGGCCAAGTTTTTACATGCATTTGCTGATGAGAAACCCGATTTGAGCCGGCAAATCGGGTGCATGACCGGCATTTTTCAAATGTTTGATCGGCAGTATCTCCTCACAAACGGGCGGCGGCTTCCCGCACCGAAGCAGACCCCATCAGGTACACCTCCTTTCAGTTTTTAAACTTTTTACTGGCTCCAAGTATGTATTAGAAGGATTTAGGGCAATGTAGCTTGCTAGCCAAAAAATTTGGGGTGGTTTTGTGGTTCCCCAGATCTCTAAGCTGTGAAGATGTGATTCCTAAATCATGAAATAGGCCCTCTATTCTAATTACAGTTTCAATTTGTCTCACCGTAGTTACTTTTGTCGCATTTTTGTGACTTATTATTCCATTTATTAACACTGTGCTTGCTTGTTCTTTTCTGTGTTTCTACAAGAGATGGGAAAGTGGGTTGCTTAATTTTGTTTTACAATCCTTTGTTGCTCTTTTTCAACATCATTACATTTTATAATGTATCTTAATATATTAAGTGAAGATGACATTGCAATTGACCTGAAACTTCGGGTGCATTTTATTCCTCTTTTGGTTGTTTAGGAAAAGTCAACTTCACTTGATTCCATTTTATTGATTATTTTGTAATGTAATCAAAATAATCTACATCGTCTTCAAAATATTCAACCATAATTGAGTAATTGAGAAGAGAACTAATATCTACGCAATGTTCATATTATTATTTAGGTACTGTTCTTTCAAACACTTCAAGTGTAAGTGCAGAGCGCGTCATATGCTCTCCACAGATTTTACGTGTAAGTTAACTCCTTAAGTTTGTCAAATTTGATTTCAATTATGTCTTCATACCTCTGAACTTGAGATGGCATTTCTTCCTTAAAATTACACATTTTCAATCGTTTTGTAAAACATTTCACATTGGTTTAATATGTTTTGTATTGCCTAATTTTGTAGGAGAAAAACTTGAGCAAGAGTTGGAAAGAGACCCAAAGAGCCTCTTTAGAATCTTCTAACTCTCAGTCCTCTTCCTCTTCTTCATTCTCATCTCTCGATTGCAACCATTCAATAAATCATGATCTTCCCCCACTTGACCGAATCCTATTTCCTGAAATGCCCCTGAAAAACTCACCAAAGCTTAAAATCCCTGATCATGACACATCGATTGATATCAGAGATGTCGTGAAGGATTCTATCAATAGAGAAACCCGTGGTGGTTTATCTGTTAAAAGCTCCACCAAAGAAGGAAGAGCACATAAAAATTACTACAGAGACTCACCAAGGCCTATGCACTTGCCGAAAAAAGGCACAGGGAGTGAGCTTGACGAATCACTCGGAGGTTTGGTCAAGTTTAAGGAGGCTTCTAAGGGACCTACAGTAGAACTCAACCAACCCCCTAGATTATCATTTGATGCAAGAGATGTGTTTTCTCGGTCTTTAACTAGAGATGCGCCTCGACTTTCTTATGATGGAAGAGAAGCGGCCGCGATTCAGTCACGAGAGAATAATGATAATAATCCAAGGCTTTCTTTGGATAGCAAGGATGCCTCCCTTTTGGACTCTAACTCAGATTCAAATTCCAATTCAAACTCGAATTCAATTACAAAAGGAGAGAAAATTGGTATTGTTGCCAAGCTCATGGGCTTGGAAGCCATGCCCAAATCAAGCTTTGTAGATCAAGAGGCGGTTGAACCTCTTAAAGATGGTAAAATTTCAACTTCAAAAAATCATTGTTGCGATGAGAAAATGCCAAAGATCCCCAAAATACAAGAGAAAAGAAGAACGAGAGGTTCTGATTTAGGCATGAGGCCTGTGTCAAGTTCTAGAATTCCCATTGAATCGGCTCCATGGAAACAACCAGAAAGGATTTGCCTTCCTCAGAAAACGAGCTACCGGAAACGAGAAAACCAAGTGTCTGAACAGCAAGTGTCGGTGTATAGTGAAATAGAGAAGAAACTGAAGGATTTGGAATTTGAGCAATCAAATAGGGATTTAAGGGCTCTTAAACAGATTATAGACTCTATGCATGCAAAGGGGATCTTAGAGGCTGAAAAAAGTGCCACTATTTCAAACTCTAATTTGCGAAGTGAACAACTTCTGAAATCAAACAAGGAGAGTGCTTCCACAACAGATTTCAAGTCACCTATTGTAATCATGAAACCCACAAAATCAGTTCTTGGCATGGTGGAAGATATTCCACTTGCTCCAGCCTTGCCGCAAGTAAGAACGAGTGATGATGGGAACAAAAAGAAGACACCCATTTATAATCATAATTTCAAGGAACAACCCAGTAAAGCTAGCCCTAGGGTTTCACCGAGTAAAAGACCAGAAAATAGAAGAACTGAAGAGAATTTTAAACAAAAACCCAGTTCAAATTCAAGCTTGACCAGCCCAAGATTGCAACAGAAAAAGCTAGACATGGAAAAGAGGTTAAAACCACCAATCCCAAATTCAAATTCCACCAAGAGCTCAAAACAGCATGCAAGAAGAAACTATATGGATTCCACCTCACCGAGAAATAGATCAAGCCGAAAACCAGCTCAAACAGAGAAAAATGATGAGATGTTGAGTGATGTCAGCACAGGTCACAATGGCGAAGAGATTTCACTGAGGTCAGATAGTACTATTAGCATGGCATCGTCTAAGGTCGATGTTGAAGTGACAAGCACAGATAAATCAGAAGATGTGAAGAACATCTCTTCGTCTCAAAGAGAATATCAGAACACAAAAGCGAAGGTATGGGGGCAGTTTGTTTGTGATTTTCCCTTATAGTATTGACCAGAACTTTAGATTGAGGTTTTCAACTGAAAGTACTCTTTGTACCGAAGTAGATCGAATACGCTTTTTGTTAATTTTTCATGTGGCCTCTGTTATATTTGAGGTTTTTTAGTGAATTGTCATTGTTATCTGTGTAGTGCCAATAATTAAACAAGGCCAGTCTTTTTCTGAAACTATTGAAATTCCATGACATAAAAAACTACTCTTTTTTTATCAGAGTCCACTGGATAATTCAAATGTGGAGATAACCGGGTGTGAAGTCACATCTACAACTCCAGAGCATCCAAGCCCGGTATCGGTTTTAGACAGCTCATTATACCATGAAGATGTGTCACCTCCTTCAATCAGGTCTCCGACCTTATCAAGAGGTAAAATATCTGTAACCTTCATCATGAATTTGGTTTTATAGCTTTTGGGTCCCACGCCAATTGAGTATGGAAATTCAGCAATCTTGATTGTTCATATCAATCAGGTCAGTACCAGCATAGTATAATAATGCTATAATTGGTACCTGTCTACATTGGATGAGGTAAGGCGTGAAAAGTAGCATATCTGATGTACCTATCGAACTAGTTCAGTTGTTAACAAACAAAAGAATTATATCAAGAGAGAGATATTGACAGGTTGTTATTATTATATTTTTACAATAAACAATGGTTAAGATTCATGGGGCATGTGATATGTCTAGTGCAACTGAAAACAAACCATTTAATTTTTGTTGGCACTTAATGGGACCCAAATTTAGTTGGTAGGTGGTACCAGATTCCTTAGCTGTAAGCAAGCTAACCAATTCGTTATTTACACAGTTCAGGTGCCTTATTGAAGAATAGTCTACTATTTTGTAATGTACTTGTTAAGGTGCAATGAACACATCAACAGTCTTATGGGAAAATATAAAAAATTTAGAAATCAAAGGTAGCTGTCAACAAAATAGCCCATATATTGTAAAATAGTTGATATAGACAAGATTGTGGAAAAAACTACTTTAACCATTTATAGAATTGATTAAGCTGAACATAAAGCAAAAAGGCTATGAATTTATGGAAAGTGTGTTCTGTAATGAGAGGTGCTTACTGCCAGAGAGTGGATCACAGGCTTCTTTGTTTCACTTCTTGTGTAACAATCTGTGTTGCACTTTCAATGTAATATTTTCAAATTACTGTAGATTAAAATATAATTAGAATTAGATTGGCATAGATATTAATAGGTTGAAATATATCTACATACTAAGATACTTAGAACTAACATGTAATTAGTACTAAGTTTGGTAGGTTAAAATGTAAAAATTAATAAATTAACAAAAAGAGTAGGGTTCAAATACCTCCTGTCTTTCATGTTGTGCCTCGCATCCTTATATTTGTTTTGAAAGTCCAAACAGTCAATCCAAACCACTTAAAGTGATCTCCATATTAAAATGTGCCTGGAGACCAAATTTTATATTTTTTTGCAAATATTTTATTATTTTTTAGATAGGTACAAAATCACTATTTTTGAATGGTCCAGAATCTTCTAAAAAACAGTGATTTTGCACCTATCTAAAATAGTAAAATATTTGCAAAAAATATAAAATTTGGTCTCCAAGCACATTTTAATATGAAAATCATGTTGAGTAATTTGGATCGATTGATTGGACTTTAAAAACAAAGATAAGAATGTGACACACAATTGAGGCATTTGAACCCTGCTTTAACAAAAAAATATGCTAAAAAAATATTTGGACAAAGTCAACAAATAGTAATATAAAGGTTGACAAATAAGAGTAAGGCTATGATGCTATGGGTTCCATAGAGGGCCTCTATACAACGACTCAACATTTGAGTTTTCAAAATCCTAACGGTCGATTTGAACCGTTCAACATGATCTCCATATGAATATGTACTTGCAAACCAAATTTTACATTTTTTAGAATTTTTTTACTATTTGTTTAGATAGTAGAAAATCACTTTATCTAAAAAATTCTGCACCATTCAGATTTTTTATTTTCTACATATCTAAAAGAATAGTAAAAAAAATTCTAAAAAATGTAAATTTGGTTTGCAAGTACATATTCATATGGAGATCATGTTGAATGGTTCGGATCGACTGTTAGGATTTTGACAACTCAAATATTGAGCCGTTGCACAGAGGCCCTCTATACAACTCATAGCACCGTAGCCTTACTTGACAAATAATATAGTATACAAAAAAGAACAAATGTAGTATGAGTGAAAATATTTGGACCACAAAACATGTAGTCATCATTTGTTGGACTGTTTTTTGTGTGTGTTGGGCGGCGGGGGGGGTGGTGTTGAGGCGCAACAGCTTGTAACCGTGTAATGTGAGAATTTAAATTTAAAAGATATTTTGTCACAGAAGACAGTGAGCTCTAGGCAAGTAGCTGTTGGAGAGCCTTGTCATTCCCTTCATTATTATTAAAACAAATTCGATATGCGAAAGTAAGGAACTAGCTTAAGTAGAAAATATTTTTTTGTATATGTAATCTTTTGCTAAATTTTGCTTCATAAATAAATGTTCAGAGAAGAGGTCTCAGGCTATTGAAAGCCAGAATCCAACTGAATCACCAGAAAAGAAACCTCCAGCAAATTCGAAGAAAATGGAAAATATCCAAAATCTTTTACAGAAGCTCAAGCAACTAAGCTTATCAGAGGAAACCAACACTGACATAGCAGGACCTGCCACAGATTACATTGCGCTTTTATGTGAAACACCTGATCCAGACCACCGGTATGTGTCTGAGATACTCCTCGCATCGGGTCTATTAATGAAAGATTCGCTGGAAGTCCAGTTGCATGCATCTGGTAATCCAATAAACCCGGATTTATTCTTGGTACTTGAGCAAAGGAAGTCAGGTTGGGTTGTGAAACCTGAAGGCCGGATCAAATCTGACCCTCAGAAAACACATAGGAAACTAGTGTTTGACCTGGTTAATGAATTGTTGTTACAAAAATTGGATTTCAAGACTATGGTAATGAAGAGTATCAATAGGCAGGTGGCATTTGGTGGTCAGAAATTGTTGAGAGAGATTTGTGCAGAGATCGAGGAGTTGAAGAGGGAGAAAGGGAGCTCTGAGGATGAGAGCAATGTGCTATCAGGTAAGGACATGATGAAGAGGTCTGACGGGTGGGCACACTTTGGCAGAGAGGCGTCTGGTATTGTATTGGACATAGAGAGGTCTATATTTAAAGAGCTTATTGACGATGTTGTAACAGGGGAGGTCATGCATGGACCGAAAGCCAGGGCTAACAGAAGAAGGAAACAGCTTTTTTTTAAGTAAATCTGTAATAGAAAAAAAGCTGATCTAAAACATTTACTTAGTTGATCTTTTTTTTTTTTTTCTTTTGGGATTTTTCTTGAAATATAGTTAGCAAAGATGCAAAAGTTTGAATCTGGAATAAGAGATTGATTGTAATGTTTAATGATCCTATTTAAGGGTTTTTTTTTTCTTTTTTTCTTTTTGTATGGCCTGTTTCAAAATCTATGCTTTCTTTTGTTGTATTGCGTATCAAACGTTAGGATATACTAATTTATGTTTGGTGGGTTAACCTGCTTTAAGAAAACAGAGAAAAAATGGCAATGATTTTTATCATCTAGCTAGGAGTTTTCCCTGATTGGTTATCACTGTATTGAATGAGAAATGGAACAATGACTGTCAACCTTTAAGGCTAGGGGTGCAAACAGGTTGGATATTATCCAACCGTATTCGACTCCGTATTCAAAAATTTAATATAGATATCCGAATATCTGTGTTGATATGGATACGGATATGGTTTTAAATTTTAATTATCTGTATATGAATAGTAAATATATATTATATAATTTAATATGAATTATGAAAAAAATTATGTTATTCACTATTATAAAAAGCGGATATATATATGTATCCGGTTAATATTCAATCTGTATCTGTCTAATATTTGATCCGTATCCGTATTCGAAAAATAAAAACAGATACAAATATGGTTTTACCACTATCCAATCCGTTTGCACCCCTATTTAAGGCTGTTTTTCAAGTATTGCTGTAAGAGTGTAGAAATTCTTGATTGAGAAAAAGTTGAATTAGTGTCCTCTTTTTCAAAAATAATTCTCTCTATTTTTTTGTAAGAACAAATATATTAATAAAAAAAATTATTTACATGGTCCTAAGAATAATTCTCTTCTACCTCTCTTTCTAAAGGTTTTTTTGAAAGAAAAATAAAGGTCTAAGCCTTCAAGTTCTATTAATAGAACACCAGGTCTTACGAAAGATTGCCAAGCAATAAAATATATTTTTTTAATTAAAACTTAAACATAAAGCTTAGAAATCTAAAACCTAAGCATAAAACCTAAAACATAAAAGATTGCCAGCATTCTTGGATCTTTGCTACATACATTCAAATTATTAAATTATTTATATTTAAATTCATGAATATCTAAGTTGTCTTTAATTTTCTTTTTCTTGTTCTTTTTTAAAAAAAAAAAAAATTCTTCTACAACTCCTTCAATAAAAGCACAAGCATATATGATCTTCAAGTAATTATTATTAAATAATGAGCAAATAAAGAGGAGAGTTTCAATATGTCATGTCTTTTATACCTCATCATATCTCATGTTTAATATATTTATTTTCAAAGTTCAAACATTTGAACTGAATAGCTCAACATGATATCCATACTAAAATAAGCCTAGGGATGAAATTTTATAATTTTTGAAACTTTTTACTATTTCTAAGATAAGTACAAAATAACTATTTCTGGACCGTTCAAAAATAATGATTTTGTATCTATTTGAGAAAATAGTAAAAAAAATTCAAAAATATAAAATTTGGTCACCAAACATATTTTAATATCAATATCATGTTGAACAGTTTGGACTAATAGTTTAGATTTTGAAAATGAAGATATAAAATATGAAACATGATAAGGTATGAAAAACATGAAGCATTGAAACCCTACTCATAAAAAGTAGCATATACATGTCATTAGTTAATTAAGGATGGATCATAGAAAAATAAACTATCTTTGGATTTTTTTTTTAGATGAAACTTAGCTATATTAATTATGTGTTTGATTATGTTTTATGATGAAATTTGATTATGCAATAATAAATCAAAAGTAAATAATAATAATAAAAGATATTAATATCTCATTATATCTCATATTTAATATCTTCGTAGAATTTTTTATTCTTTTTGTTTAATGGTGTAGGGTCGAAACGCTATATTATTTTGTACTAGGGTCGAAAAACTGAATTATTCAGCGTTTTGCTTCATACAAACGCGATTTCATATCACCTAAAATCATGTCAAATTTTGAGTTTAGATTCAGACCATCTGAGCTGCTTTGGAACGAATATTTGAGGAGCTCCATACATTCTACCACGAGTCAGATGGGTCCGGATCTCCTAAAGTAACCAAAGCTTTGAGTTTAGACGTGTCCGGTGTCTATTCAGGGATAGTGCAGAATGCCAGTGTTATTTGAAGTGTCCGGATCTTTTAAGATTCGTGTTAGAGCATCTTGGACTATTCGGGGATAGTGCAGTAGGCCAGCATTATTTGAAGGGTCCAGATCTTTTAAGATTTGTGTTAGAACATCTTAGACGGTCAATCAAAGCTCAAAATTTGAGTTACTTTAGATGATTGGCTCGGATGCTGAATAATTCACTATTTGTGGTAACTAGTTAAGTGCCCACGCGATGCAGTGAGAACTGATATTATTAAATCACAATAATTAATCTCAACTAATTATAATCTCATAAATTGATAATTGTATCCCATTACATATAAATCATGACAGACCTTGTAAACATTCATAAGATTTTTTTTATTTTTTTTCATTCAAATGACCATAGACTTACATCCATTTTGAATATACATATTTGATTGTAAATATAAAGGATCCCCTAAAATTCATTTAAAGGCCATCCTAATCCTTAAACAGCAGGTATGTAAACCCCTCATAATTCCAAAATTTGTTGTCAATGTAGAAGCAACACACTAATATCTTTGTTCTCAACACCTTCGAGATAGCCTCTCTAAATGTTGTTGCGTAAGTTTGCAGCGGACAACATGCTATTGCCTTTGCTAATTCACCAATTTCTTTCTTTTCTCATTCCACTCCAAATATTGATTTACATCTGTATCGCAAATCACATGAATAAACAAAACAAGAAAAAATATCCGTTAAAAATGCCAAAAAAAAAAAAAAAAAAAAAACCATGGGGTTGAGCACCCTTTCCTTTTAAGTACGGCAACAGGATATGAAATGAATAAAATAATTTTTGAGGAGCAACATAGAATAAACAACATGAATTTTTAAGAACTAAGAATGAATAAAATATTTTTTGTAGAACAGCATGAATGAATAAAATGTTTTTTTAGTAACTACTTTGAAATCCTAATACATGCACAATCTAACATCAAAACCAAAAATGAAAATCATACCCAAAGAGAAATGGATGGAAGTGACTGAGAGACATTTGCCTGTATTAAGAAATCATTTAAGATTTCAATTTGAAAACACAATTTTCTTTTCAATCTAATAATTTTTTTAAGTAATATCATTTATTATATATAGTGCTTTTAAGAGTTGCTCTTCAATTCTTGTCTTGTGTCCAATTGCTTTAATAAGGTTGAATGCTTCATATTAGAAAAACAATACAGTTTAAACATCAAACCAAAATCCATTACAGCTTATAAGAAATGAACAACTAATAGGCCATTTTTTTTAATTGGCAACGTACCTGAAAATGATCACGTGATCTGGTTTTCTCCTATATAAAATAACATCCCCAAGTTATGAATACATATAAAAGAATAAAAAAGAGAAGATACAAAATAAAATGAAATGTGTATTGAGAAAGAGGAACCTGTAGCTTAGCTCAAGTGCTTTATGAGGTTGGCAATACCACCTTCGTACTCAGTTATGTTCTTTAACCTAAAATCCTAAGTGTTCTCCTTATTTTTTTTTGAAAATAATTGTAAAATAGACACACATAATCCTATAGACCATAAAAAATGGTAAGTGTTCTCCTTGAAAAATATTGAAAATAACTTGCAAATTGACACACATAAAGTAAAAACATACCGCTGAGAGATCTAAGTTTATTAGACTAAGTTTAACGTGGCTGATTTATAATTTTCATATATTTTTTTTCTATTTGTGTATATAACAGTTTGTATTTGAACCAGAGTATACTTATATGTCTTCACATTGATCATTTTACCCTTTACATACCCTTTGCTAAATAATATTGCATACCCGAAACACATTTTTTTTTTTGGTAAAAAAGGATTATAAATTAGTAGTGATATAGTCATTTTACCAGCTGTTACAACTCAAAACAAAGAAACTCATCCCCTAAGTACCAAGAAAAAAATAATTAAGGTACCACATGCCAGTACCAAAAAAGGATGATTTATTATTTACATATTTTGTTTGTATTTGGGTATATACCAGCTTGGTATTGCATTTGTACCAGAGTAAACTTGTATGTCTTCACGTTGACCATTTTATCCTTATAGGATATACACTTTGCTAAATAATATTGCATATCCTAAACGCATGGATTTGTCAATACAGTCACGACAAAACCCGTACTATCTCCGTTTTCAAAGTCCAAACAGTCGATCCGAACCGCTCAACATGACCTCTATATGAAAATGAACTTGAAGACCAAATTTTACATTTTTCAGAATTTTTTTTTACTATTTTCTTAGATAGCTAGGAAATCACTTGATCTAAAGATTCTCAAACTCATATCCCTGAGGTAATAGAAATTTTGAGTTTAGATTCAGACCGTCCGATCTGCTTTAGCATGAATATTAAAAGGGCACGCGCATTCCACCTCAAGCCAGATTGACCCGCATTCTGATCGGACAATCCAGATTAAAACTCAAATATTCTGTTACCTCAAAGGATTCGGACTCAAGATTCTTGACCATTAAAATTTAGTGATTTTCTACCTATCTAAAAATAGAAGTATAAAAATTCTAAAAAATATAAAATTTAATCACCAGGTACATTTTCATATGGAGATCATGTTGAGCGGATTCGATCAACCGTTTGAAATCTGAAAACATATATATGGAGCAATAGTACGGACAATTGTGTGCTATGCATAGTGTCGTAGTGCCTCACTCGGGTTGGTATTATACTATTTTATATGGAATAGCCAAATGAAATAATAGAATTATAGTAAAGTACCAGGCATCAGACGCGAGTTACGTGCTCAACCGTGACATAATCTGGATTAGCACCCACCATAGGTATCGGTTTTGTTCTCTTTGCACATAGCTCTTAAATCTGCTTAAGACCCACCAAATCCATAGGTTTTGAACCGCCAGATGGTAAACTTAGTGCTTCAGTGCCATGTGCCAGTATAAACTCAGCAATATCCACTCTACTCACCACATCTAAACCTAATCCCTATATATAATTTACACATGAAAGCATGTGCAATAATTCACATTATTACAAACGTTGAGCTAAAATAGAAATTAATATAGAATACAACAAAATTAGACTATATCATAAAAATCTAAATGTCAAGTTAGCCCTTCTTATTAACCTTTTTGGAAAATTTACCCCTTTATTAGTCTATATCAAAACTTCTCTTTGGATAAAAGATGTTATTGCTGTTTATGTAGGGTATTTCAGAAATTACCTAAAAAGAAAATCG
Organism: Carex pumila; assembly: GCA_033356055.1. Classification (NCBI taxonomy): domain Eukaryota; kingdom Viridiplantae; phylum Streptophyta; class Magnoliopsida; order Poales; family Cyperaceae; genus Carex; species Carex pumila. The sequence goes on from JARJHM010000025.1 coordinate 222,515, forward strand.
TAATAAAATAAATGAACATACATACATTGATGAGCACCAGGATATGGTTTCTTCTTGTCATGAAGTACCCCCATACTGATCTAAGAACCATGCTTGTCATGAGAGGCAATAAAATATATCAGATACATAAAAGGGGAAATTGGTAATTGAATTAGTTTGAGCCTAGGTTTATAATTAACTTCTTGCCACATAAATTCAAATTTTGCATAATTTTTACAATGTGCCTCCAAATTCTTCTTTCTACGCCACTGCCATATATATAATTCTCCAAATCCTTTTTTCTAGGCCAATGGAAGTGGAATAACTTTATCAGTTGATAATGGAAGTGGAAATATAAAGAAAAAGGAGAAGTCTCACAATGAAAATCTGATCCTGACCTTGATAGCAAACTCAAATGCCTCAATTATCTCGACCATATACTCAGCTGCATGTTCTGGTCCTTCATGGAAGTACACAAAATAAATAGAGAGAGGGAAATAAATGAATAAGGCTGGCAAAATAAAAATAAGGAAAGTAGTGAACTATATTACATGAGCTTGATGCAAATACACTTTGTGCATTTAACTTTCAATGCACCACATAGATATCATCCACTGTATCCAACAGCATCAACCAAGGACAATTCCGGCACAGCTGCTCGCTGACAGAGTGGTACAAGAGGGGAAGATGTGGTTAAAATACTGTAATGGTGATAAAAGATTGTAGATGGGCACTAATCTCTTAGTGGATCCAGATTATGCTTAATGGGTTTCATTCTAGATCATGACTCATGAGGGATGTATATGTTATTTGTGTTTGTGTAATTGACCTTGTCTGGGTTCTTAGAGCACTCCAGATCAGTCCTGCTGATACGATACTGGAATGAAACATAATTTAGATCACATACCAATGGATCAGTCTACACATCATACTTGAGCACGCAGAATTATTCAAATCTCCCTTCTAAGAAAAATGCATAGCAACTAACCCTGCTGACTAATCCCAAAAAGAGAAAATATTTCAACTATAAAGGGAACAAATACTACAGGATCAAAAGTTCAAACTTTTAGATGATATTAACTCCAAATTACCTGAAGAAAAAACTGTAGAGGCTCTCCAGAAAATTCACATATCCGAGATTTCTCTGATGGCGAGTTCACAATATGAAAAGGTCACTCACCTGTTGATACAAATATAACGTAAAAATTTATTCTGCAAAATGTTGACAAATTTGTCCCTACCCTAGAGCCTTACTCTCTTTTTTCTGAACTCCATCTAAACTACAAGAGCAACCCAAGCATATCTAGATATTCATTTTTAAAAGTCATACAATGGGGTTATTATGCAATCAAATTGAAAAAATGTGAAAATGTGAAGGATAACATATTCATTCTATGGGTTGCACTATGATCCAAATAATCATGGTAGTGTACTGGTTCTGAAACTGTGTACTGTTTCAAGTGTTACCAATTAGGTGGTACCAATATATAGTCACCATAATAAAGGTTTCAGTTGGCTTGCACAAGCTGAGACAAATCCAAACAACTGGTGATCAAAACTGAAAATCTTTTAATGCAAAAAAGGATCAAAGATTCATAGTCATCTATGCATATCATCCAAATAACAGCATTCTCTTAGATACAAATTAACAGAAACAAAAATATTCATCTTTGCTTCAATAAAAAAAAATTGGGATCAATACTGTCTTTTTCCTAGCGAGACAACAAATAAAAGAGAGAGTGAAGGAGGGAATGGTACCATGCATCGGTCATAGGCTGCACATTATCTTTAGCAGTGAGGGTTATTCTACCATGTGTGCACTTGTCACAGAATATGTCTCCACAGTTTCTACAATACTGCTGTAGATATAAGAATTAAAAAGTTAGAAAAAACAATCAAGTTAAAAAATGCACAGAATGATCTTAGACAGGTGGCAACAAAAGAAAACCTACCCGGAGAACAAAAGCTCCAGAATCAGCTCCACCTGCAGTGCACTTGCTGACTGCCAGGCACCTGAGGAGTTCCAAACTATATAGATCAGGCAACATATGGACAAAAAAATGAAACAAAATACTAATTAATTTTATGCCAGTACTATCATTCTCTGTACCAAGAGTTGACATGATACATGGATATTCACAAAAAAAATAAAATGAAAACCATCCCAGCAAAATCTTTCTGAATGAACATGAAATTGTTACGATTGACGCAGCCAATGGTTGACATGCTAGCCCTTCCCCCTCATTATATAATACTTGGAAAAACTACTGTGATAATATTTTTGGACATTTACAAGTTGCACAAATTTCAGAATACCTCTTTATCGAATCCTGTAAGAAAGACACACAAAGAGGAAGAGGGTTTGAGTGAAGAGGGCGATTCTACAACTGCAAATCGACAAATGAGAAATCAGGTTTGCAATTTAAAAGGAGCGAATTTGATTGATAAATAAAGATAGAAGAGTCGGTTCAATTGAACTTGCAATGGCGGGACAATTACCTGTCAAATCCAGGAGGAGAGATCGAAGAACCAATGTCGTTTGAACTTGGAATGGCGGGACAATCGTTTGAACTTGCAATTTTCAAATAACTTTGTAATTGAGAGATCGAAGAACCACGAGGTGCGGAGATCGAAGAACCATGAGGTGGTGTGGCGGTGTTCTTCTATGTTTTTTTTTTTTTTTTTCGGCTTTGCGGACAGCCCTTAGGGTTTAGAAGAATGGCATCGTCGGAAAAAAAGAAAAGGAATTCGCGTGGGCCGTGGAGACTGGAAAGAAGAGAAAACGCGTGGAGAATTAACTGCAATTACTATGCGGCTTTTCATGTAGTGGATACGGTTTTAATTAAATTTAGATTTCTACACGGTTAACAACATTAAACAGATGTATAAAATCAAAACTATTTATTAAAGGCTGAGATTGAAATCTGTTTTGATGAGTGGCTGAGATTTATAGAATCAACGGCTCAGATCTTCTCTGGACAAATAGAGGGTTGGGTCCCAAAAAAATATGCATGATATTAGTAGTGAGGATGAAATGAGATCTAATAGTTTCGCTGGTTCAAGTTTAGTTTCATTTTATTAACGCTGTGAATAAAAAATGATAAACAAATTATATCATCAATATACTGGGCCTGGCCCAGTTGGCCAGCACTCCAGTCACCAATTTTCGTATAACCGAAGCCCAACTGCGAGACTTGAATGGACCCGGCCCAATACACTATAACAAGTATAAAAGCTCACAAACGATCATATTCTTGTTCCTCTCCCCTAGCCCAAACCCTAATACCACCTCCCAGCGCCGTCGCCACAGCTCCAACAAAAATGGTGTCTGGGTCGGGTATCTGCGCGCGGAGGATCGTGGTCGATGGGCGGCAACACATGCTCGGCCGCCTCGCTGCCATCATCGCCAAGGAGCTCTTGAACGGACAGCGCGTTGTGGTGGTAAGGTGCGAGGAGATCTGCATGTCAGGTGGTCTCGTTCGCCAAAAGATGAAGTACTTGAGGTTTCTTCGTAAAAGGATGAACACCAAGCCTTCTCATGGTCCCATCCATTTCCGAGCCCCTTCTAAGATCCTCTGGCGCACCATTCGTGGGTATGTGTTTCGAAATTTGCAAAGATTTAGTCTATTACCTTACCTTGCTGGATTTGTTGCTAGATTTCTTAATGTTATAACGGTATTATACAAACAATCCATAAAAAAATGCCTATGGTTTTTTTATAGGTGAAGTAATAGTGAGCTCCTTTTAAATGAGATTACTGTGATAGCATAACTGAATTATGCCAACTTAGTACTCTAGGATCATTTACAGGGAAGAAGGCTGAAAAATATTACAAGTGATTGGTTTGAAAAAGCAAACCCTTTTCCATTTTAGAGACCACTTATATATATATTTATATAATTTTTCTGTATTTCAGAATAGCTTTGCAAAGTTTTGCCATATATATAAATTATGCTGCCAATGTAGAAGTCCGGATGATAAATAGGAGCATAAACTGAAACTTCCTCTTAGAGCAGATATTGATATAATAGTTCCTTTGAATAATATATTTTGTAATTGGTAAATATCCTGTTTCAGTAAAGAGATGTTATTGAATTTCTTATGTGATTATATGTAGAATGATTCCACACAAGACAAAGAGGGGAGCAGCTGCTCTTGCGAATTTGAAGGTTTATGAAGGAGTGCCCCCTCCATACGATAAGATGAAGCGCAGGGTTATCCCTGATGCAATCAAGTATCTCCCTCTCTTCCTCTCTTCAGATATACACAAAGACAAACAACCTTGTTTGGATGTAATGCAGTGTATAATTGATATTGATGTATATGTTTGCTTGTTATGTGCAGGGCTTTGAGGTTGCAACCTGGTCACAGATATTGTCTTTTGGGTGGCCTCTCTAAGGAGGTCGGTTGGAACCACCATGACACCATTAAGGTACTTTTAATTCTTAAAAATATTATTTGTAACATGTTGCTTCCTATCATAGGCACATGATGGTTAACTTGATTGGACTCTTCTACATAATAGAATAATTCATATTATACTAAAATCATATTGAAAAGATTGAATTTTGATTTGTTGCATATACATCTGAGCAAAAGCATTGTATTTTTTCTGTTTGTGTTTTCCAGTTTGCGGTCTTTTAAATATGGATGACAGTCTGTATGTGTTTTTCCCGTACCATCTTTGAGGTGTCAGATTATGATGCTAAAGTTTGAATTTTAATGCTGTTGTGAAATTGAAGTTGCATTGTTGTATTTTTCTGTTGTAGAAATTATCCATGTCTTGTCATGTATATGCTTGTATGATTTAGGGGTTAAAATAAATTGATGGTTTGCTAAGTTACCACGAGACTTGTTCATTTTTCATTTGGGTTCCAAGTGTAAAATTAACAAATGTAATTGTTGAATAGGAATTGGAGGAGAAGAGAAAGGAGAAATCGAAGGTTGCATATGAAAGAAGGAAGCAATTGACAAAGCTTCGTGTGAAAGCTGAGACGGTGGCTGACGAAAAGCTTGGTTCTCAGTTGGATATTCTCACTCCTCTGAAGTACTGAAAGGCTCTTTTTTTTTCTCAGATTTTGGTCAGATAAATTTTGGAGATTAATCATGCTCTTTCTTAGTTGTTATGCATTAGTTTTTTTTATTTATTCAAGATAATATAGTATTTGCACTTCATGACTGGATTAATTGATTTTATACGTTTCTAGCTGAGTTTTATTTTTATTTTTTGTCTGTTGTCGCATGATTTATTTCTTAATCTCTTGTATTATACACACTACAGGCGTTGGTTGAACAATTTTAGTGTCAGTGTGCTTTGTGATTATACAGGCTTGGTTGAGATCTATTTCTCAATGTCTTGTAATATAGAACTGTGGATTTAGCATAGTGGTGCGAGTTCAGTCTCTCTAAAGTAGAATATAGTTAATAAAAGAAGTATGATATATGTAATATCAATGATTAGGATTACTTTTCTGAAGTTTGTTACAAAAATAAGAGTACGTATTGAATATAGTTAATAATTGGGTAAATTTCGCTGTAGGTCACTAAACTTTGTTATTTGTCACGAATTGGTCGTTCAAGTTTGATTTGTTTCTTTGTAGTTACTCAATTTTGTTATTTGTTACAATTAAGTCTTTTATTTTTTTCATTCAAAATTTAATAGAATATTCTAATTCCGTTAGTATTTTGAATGGAATATGCTCATTCCGTTAATATTTTAGATAGAATGGGTGTATTCTGTTAATTTTTTGAATATTAAAATTTTGGATGAAAAAATATAGAGGAACTTGATTGGGACAAATAATAAAGTTTATTGATCTATAATGAAATTTATCCTTAATAATTGATAAGTTTGAAATAGAGCGACCATTATGAAGTATCGATTATTATCATCATTTTTATTATATTATTATTTGTTTATATGAAATATTATTAATGTTTAAGTCTAGCAGTAACTATTGGAGAATTGTCTATAGAAAATGTTAAACAAGAAAAGGGAAATATCTAAAAAGAATTGTGATACGTCATATATTAAATTAAAATATAAAAAAATTAGAAAAATTGATGGAAATTTTTTTAATGCATCTAAATTTTAGAATTTTTTTATAAACCATAATTGGGAAAATTATTTTTACTAAATCAGTATGATTACTTTTTTTTTGGAAAAACCATAAAGACCGAATAGGCTATACGGTATGAAAATTTTACTTTTTTTGGGACCAAATAGCCTATTCAGTCCCATGCTATTTTACAGTTTTTTGTGGCAGTGTCTATAGAAAATCCGAAAAATGCCCAAATCGAGTAAGGCATTTGATCCCCATTGCACAGACCAAGCAAGCCATTCGGTCCCCTTCATATTCGTTTCACTTACCCTTCCGATATCTTGTTATTTTGGTTTGTCCTCTCCGCATTGTTCACGATAAATTGCACCCAATTAATATATTTCATTGGTGAACCAACAAACATACAATTAGGATGTAATATATATATATTAAGATTAATCAAGGTTAGAGTTTGTGTTATATCCCAAAATTTTCAATCAGATTAATCTGCTAAATTAAAAATTTCGCTCAAATTAATCTTTTATTTAATTAAATGATCATTCAGATTATACCTGATTAAATTAAAATGAAACTAAAAATTTCGAGATATAATTGAGTTATGAAATTAATACATATTGAATTAAGATTTAAAACTAAACTATAAGCTTTATAAATTAGTTCTAATTTTTCGAAAGGTTCGTAATTTAAAAATTAGATTCGATTTCCGTTAGATTATTGAAAATATGGTTATATTAAATTAACATGTATTAGTGATTAAATAAAATGAGTTCTAAAATATGAAATGTAAGTATACGAATTATTCATAATTTGTACGAATAAATTATAAGATTTACAAATCTTGTTTATTAGGGAATTATAGATATTTAATTAGATATATTTGTATATATAAATTGATATCAAGTTATTCGGATCCTAAATTGAAAAATAAACATTCAAAATATTTGTACGAATTTAATTATAAAAACTTACGAAGCCTCGATTTGAATTCTAAATTGAAAGGATAAATTCTAATGAATTTCTAAAATTAGTTAGAGTAGTAATTAATTTAATTAGGGACGCAGGTTGACGGTTTTACCTTATACCAATGGACACAATTCGGTCCCAATAAAAAACAGCATTAAAATACACCACCACACCAACCACACCAACGGCCACAGGATTTGGTGTGAAAAGTTGTGAAATAGCACGAGATCGAATAGACTATTCAGTCTCAAAAAAAGTAAAATATCCAGACCGAATAACCTATTCGGTCTTCATATTTTTTCTAAAAAAAAATGTAATCATACTCATTTAGTAAAAATAATTTTCTTAATTATAATTTATAAAAAAAATTCTAAATTTTAAGATACTTCATCTATTTTCTAAAAAAAAATAGTTTGGATCAGTCAAATTCTTACCGATTCTTCTATCCATTAAAAATTATTAGTACCTTTTCTGTTTGTTTTTAATATTTTCTATTGACAAAAAATTCTCCTATTCAATTAACATTTTATCAAATCCGAGAAACACTGCAATAACAAAAATGAAACGGAACTATTATAACAAAACTTCTAAAAAAATACAGCCGAAATATACACCCATTGATTGATAGTATTTCAGAAAAAAAAAAATAGATTGACAAGTCTTTATTTAAAATAGCCCATTATTATAGAGCATCATTCACGTTTAACTGCTGAAGCATACTCATCAACCACTGATTTAGTAAGTGACGGTCTTAATAAACTCCTTGCTACATGGAAATGATGCGACCTTATGCAAGTGGCCATTAAATCCTCTCTCAAAGCAAGCATACCTGATTCTCTGCACAGGCATTCTAGGTCAGCACCAGTAAATAAATCCGTTTGTTGAGCAATTGCCAGAAGATTGACATCTTCACTTAACATCATTTTTCTTGTGTGTATTTTCAATATCTCATGACGGCCTTCTAAGTCCGGCGGTGGTACATACAGTACCTGAAAAATAATAACAAGCAACAACATATTTAACCTCAACGTCTTATTTATCTTGAATATGTCTCAACTAATGAACTTAACAGCAATTACCAAGTCAAATCGGCCTGGCCGTAGGAGAGCAGCATCAATAGCACGGGGTCGATTTGTTGCAGCCAGCACAATAATTCCCTGATAATTGTACGATATATTTAAATATTATTGGAGATGCCCGGTTTTGCGCTCGAATATTATAATGTTACAGAATAATTATTTTCTCAACCAACAATAAAAGAAAGAAAATACAAAACTAAACTGTGCAGAGCTCAAGACCATCCATTTCTGTCAGTAAAGTAGAAAGAAGCCTCTCTCCAACTGTTACATTGCCGCCTGAACTCCCACCATGACCCTCACTTCAGGAATAAGAAAAGAGAAAGAGAGAGAACAATCTATCAAATAAATTGGTTCACAAATCATGTTCAAACATTCTGTACAAAAAAAAAAAAAGAGTTACCGTTTAGGAGCAATAGCATCAGCCTCATCAAAGAATACAATACTGGGAGCGGCAAGACGTGCCTTCTGGAATGTTCTTCGTAGCAAGGCTTCTCCTTCTCCCACGTATTTGGAATACAATTCTGCACCACTACATCCGAATGATTTTACAGAGTGAGATTTACTCATAATAAAGCTTTTGATTTTGTGGAGACTACAGTGAATTAAGGATAAAAATTGACCTAAAGGAAAAGAAAGAAGCATTGGCTGCATAAGCAGCTGCTTTTGCCAGGGTAGTCTTAGAGCAGCCTGGCGGGCCATGCAAGAGGATCCCACGTACCGGTGAGATGCCTAACCTTTCAAATGCCTTTCCGTGCTTTATTGGCCACTCAACTGCTTGTTGTAGCTTTTTCTAGAGAGAGAGAGAGAATTGTTTGAGAAAGAGTGAAGGACCAAGGTATATTGCCTTTTCTATAGATTTTTCCTACCTACTCGGGATAAGAAATACTCCAAATATAAGTAAACTTCTTCACCACGGCTTTAGGAAAAGATAGAAAGCAAAATAATATCCAAATGTAAATTGTAAAAAGCACCTTCAAATCTTTAAGACCCCCAATATCATCCCAAGAGACCTTGGACACCTCTTTAGCAACCCCTCTATTCATACTGGGACCCACCAGTGACTTTGCTGATACCCAATCTTCCATCCTTATCCTGAGCATGCTGCCTTTCTCATTAGAATTTGATGACCTTCGGTAAGCCAGCCTAGCAGCTTCTCTACAAAGAGCCTCAAGATCCGCACCTACATATCCATTGCATGATGAGGCGATGACTTGTAGATCCACATCTTCACCCAAATTTAGGCTTTTGGAATAAAGCTATATCAAATAAAAATGCAGTATTTCAGAAACAGTGACATCTGACTGTAGGTATCGTACATTCCTATACCAGTAAGAACAGTTCGCTAATGTTACCAATGTTTTTGTATTATATTAATGTTAAAGCCTCCACAAAGTTCCCAAAGCATCACATATAAAAGTCAGACAAAGAAAAAAAGAACGAATGTTATGGACTGACAACTTGGACCAACATTTACTAATAGAACCTTTCTCTCTTGGTAATGCAAAAGCTGCAATTGTGAAAAAGAAGTAGGATATCAGACCTTGAGAATTTGAAATCTTTCATCAGAAGTAGGAACAGAGACTTCAACTTCTGAATCAAACCGACCTGGCCTTCTTAGAGCTGGATCAATTGCATCCACTCTGTGAAGCAAAGCAATTAGCGAACAAAAGTAATATTAATGATAATGACACAAAATTATATCATATCACCTACTAACCTGTTGGTCGAGGCAACAACAACAATGTGAGGGAGAGATTTTGACGAACTCTTATTTCCATCCATCAGAGTCAAAAGCTGACCCACTATGCGTGATTCTTGTTCTTTCCTGCAGGTAAAGTTAAGACATTACTTGAAGGCCTTCTTTTATGTGTGTTTCTTGTTCTTTTCTGTTCAGCTCTAGAGTGCTCTCTTTTTTTAACAATCCCTTGCATGCTCTTTGCACCAAAGCAAGTCTTAATTCTAGTTCTCTACTTAGTTAATGAATGACTAGTTACAGTTTGTACATGGGATAAATAATAAGAAGTCTAGAAGGAATTCAAAGAAGGACAAATTTCAAATCTAAAGTTACCAGCAACAAGTAAGTAACTTTTTACTGGTAAAACCTGTGAAATCAAAGTGAAGTGGTTATTTCCATTTTATTCATATTTTTCATTGTGACTCTAATAGTCTCCAAGTGCTAAAGCTAGTTTAAGGTCTTATTATTTTTATTTAATTTTATCCCTTTTTCAAGTACCATAAATGATATGCCTCTGCAAACAGCATAAATGGTGGGTGATTTCTTGCTGGAAATATATTAATAAAACAACGTGCCATGAGATTTAGAAACATACTTGTTGTTGCGGCGGGGGCAGATAGAATCAATTTCATCAATAAATATAACAGAGGGTTTTCCAGAGGCAGCATGAGAATTTGCTTCAGAAAAAGCTTCCCGTAAGAACTTTTCACTTTCACCAGCATGTGATCTATGCACCGAATACGGACTGTTTAAAACAAAAAAGTAAGCTACATGAATATGTAATTCCAAAAATAATGGCAATTTTACATATTTTGCATAATAAAAACTAGATCATGAGTCTGTACTTGATCATTGTCAGGTAGGCATTGCTTTCTCTAACTACAGCTTGTACCAGGCTTGTCTAAGACACAACAGAAACTAACAATAGTTAGATTATGCAAGAGTATCCTTTTGTTCAATTTGACAAATCCTTACGAGTTATGATAGTGAAATTCATGTTTAATTTAAATTTAATTAAAGAACATACCTTTCCTGTGCCAGGGGGACCATAGAGAAGCAACCCTCTGGGCCACTGAAATCTCAAACAAAATTCAAATCAAACACTCCAACAACCAACTAAAATTAAACACAATGAGAAACAAACTCAAATCACAGAAAGAAAAAAACAATACCAATGGTAATATAATAGAAAAATTGAAAAGCCATGACCTGGAGCCCAATCTTGCGTGACTCGCGAGAATAGAGAAAAGGGTTTATGATAAGCTCTCTAAGAGCATCCAGAGCTCTCCCACTTCCTGCAATTGCTTTCTCTGCTCGCCAGCTCGGAGAAGCGTCCACGTTGCTTTCCATTATCCTACCAGAACCCTAATTACGGAAATGGTGAGGTACTCCCGGGTTCTCCACTCTGATCGGAATAAAAAACTAATGAGAATAACATTCAATTCAATGGAAAAGAGACGAAAAGAATTGAAATTTATTGATTAAAACCAGTAATTGAAATGAAAGAATTCAACTTTGACATGTTAAAAAGAAGAAGTTAATTTACAAATAATGCCATCGATCTAGATCGAATATAAAAATATGAAGATAGAGAACGCACCTGAAGGAGCGACCGTAGGGGATACTGCAAGCTTTCTTTGCTCTTCCAGCACAGAGAAGCTTGGCAGTGAGGCGGAAGAAGAGAGGTCGAGAAGCAATAGACCTACTAAACCCTCCACAAAACCCAGTAGAGGACAAGAATATGAAATATGAATAAAATAATTCACATTGAAGACAACAAGACTCCGTGGCCCAATGGATAAGGCGCTGGTCTACGGAACCAGAGATTCTGGGTTCGATCCCCAGCGGAGTCGCCTTTTTTTCCTGATCAATTCCCTTTTACTCCGGATCAATTCTAGACGGCCCAATAAATGAAAATCTAGTGGCATTCCTTCCTTTTACTCCGGATCTAATGGAAAATTCTAGAAGGCCCAATTAAAACATCAGAATTCAGAACCCAATGAATGAAAATCTAGTGGCATTCCTTTTTTATACTCCGGATCTAATGGAAAATTCTGGACGGCCCAGTAATAACATCAGAGCCCAATAAATGAAAATCTAGTGGCATTCCTTTTTTATACTCCGTATCTAATGGAAAATTCTGGACGGCCCAGTAATAACATCAGAGCCCAATAAATGAAAATCTAGTGGCATTCCTTTTTATACTCTGGATCTAATGGAAAATTCTAGACGGCCCAAAAAATGAAAATCTAGTGGCATTCCTGTGATTAATACGAAGTGATCCAGTTCCTCCTTTTGTCGCTTGTTTCATTCCATCGCCGCCTTCTTGCGATCGTACTGATACAAGCCGAAGAGGAAAAGTGTCGAACCCTAATAAAACCCTACAAAATTAAGAGAAGAGATGGCTAAAGGAGAGAGCTCCATAGATAAGCTGAAGGATTTGTGGAACTCTCAGGTTAACGATGAACAGCAATGGGCTCTTAACTTTGTAAGCCTCTATTCTTTCTCTTGATCGATTTAACTCTATTTCTCATTCTCTCGATTTTCTTAAAATCCTCTGGTGTTGCCAGTGTGGCGATTCAAAACTAGAGATCCTTGTAATTCTTTCACATAATTTGGATGGTTAATAGGATTTGGACATGAGAAAGTTATCTTTGCTAGCGAAAGAAAAGGTGAGTCTATGCTGCTATGCATTGCACGATTTGGTCCGTAATACAGATCAATATTATCGTTTTCAAAATTCTAACGCTCGATCCGAACTGTTCCACATGAATAAATATGTAACCGAATTTTATATTTTCTTTTAGAATTTTTTTTTAAAGAAAGGTAGAAAATCATGTTTTTGGATGGTCCAGAATTTTCAGATCAAGTAATTTTCTACCTATCTTAAAAATTAGAAAACAAATTCAAAATAATATAAAATTTGGTCTGCAAATACATATTCATATGGGGATCACGTTGAACGGTTCGGATCAATCATTAGGATTTTGAAACAAAAATATTGATCCGTATTACAGACCAACCTGTGATATGCATAGTAACACCTATCTTAAAAAATAGCAAAATAATTCAAAAAAATATAAAATTCAGTATCCAAGTACATATTCATATGGGGATCATGTTGAACGGTTCGGATCAATTGTTAGGCTTCTGAAAGAAATGTTCTAGTAGCATGTACAGTCAATATCTCTTTCTTTGCACACAATGGCTTAGCTAATCTAAATTCCTGAGTGTTATTACGTTGTTGGAATCACAGTGCTTTGGTTGTATTTTACTATGTGCTTCTTTTAGGCCTATTGTTCATTATGATAATAACTTATTGGCTGCCATGTAAGATTTTCTGAGATAAAGCCATGTATACATTGAGATACTACTGTACTAGACAAGATTGGTGCATCGTATATATCTGTTCAATTTTTTCTAGTCATAAGACAGCATTTTATTTCAACTGTCAATTTTATAGAGTAGGGTTCCAATTCCTCATTTTTTCATACCTCATCATGCATTATGTTTTATATTTTTGTTTTTAAAGTCCAAACTATCGATCTGAACCGCTCAAAATGATATCCATACTAAAATATGCTTGGGGATGAAATTTTATAATTTTTGAAAGACTTTTACTATGTTTTAAGATAGGTACAAAATTACTGTTTTTGAACCGTCCAAAAACAATGATTTTGTACCTATCTTAAAAAACAGTAAACAATTTCTAAAAATTATAAATTTGGTCTCCAAGCATATTTTAGAATGTATATCATGTTGAGCTGTTCAAATCGGTAGTTTGGACTATGAAAACAAAGGTATAAAACATGATGCGTGAATCATGATAAGGTATGAAAAACATGAGATATTGGAACCCTCCTCACTTATATATGTCAATTTTATGATGGCCAATAATATTTTAGCATTTCTAGTTGAATTCTTGCCACCAAAGATCTTATGGTGTAGACAACTTCTGTTGTTAGATTCTTGCCTAGCGCATCAGATGCATTTATCTCGTGTCTATCAAGAATTTGACTGTCATGTTAATAGTGAATTATGTTTATTGTGATACATGTCATTAACTGAAATACATTGTTCATCTCTGTTAAAATCAAATTCTCATGTTTTATTTTATATAATATTATTGCAGAATTTGCTGAAAGCTACTGGGCTCTTCGCTGGAGCAATATTCTTCATGCGCCACTTTGGTGAACTCATGTCAATATAAGGAATTTGCACCATAGCTTTTCTTTAGAAAATGACTGAACCAAACAGCAGTTAAACCATTTATCTCTGTAATCGATTGTGGTGTTTCTTATGTTGCTGATTGAATTGATGTGTTCGCTTTGTTGTCACTTTTTGGTTTTATAAAGAACCAAGTTGAAGTTCCATCAGGTTCCCTGATTGTCCATGTTTGAGTAGCAGCTGCTATATTTTTAGCAACAGAACTTCTCTGTGTACAATTCACTAGTTTTCTTTGCTTCTGAATAACCATGCATTCTTTAGCAAGGTGACAATCCTTGCGTTCTTTCACTGGCCTCTACATTTTTGTTTTTTGGAGAGATGTCTTTTGCAAAAATTGAGAAGTCTCATACAAATAAATAGCCTAATGTAACGTAAAGGGTGATAGAGTATTACAACAATGTGGAAATTAAGATAAATTTGTAATTGTATATTTGAAATGGTAATTCAAATCACCTTTCGAAATTTGGCTGGAGAGTGGAGAGGGAGTTAAAGAGGAAAATCAATCCCGTTGGGCCTGTTTCAACGGAGGAAAGCAACTCTTTAGAGTCAGTATTAGATCTTATTAGATTATGTGTTTGGATTATAAGACCAATATGACCGGACAGTCCCCCCATCTTTTTCGTGCATCCAAAGACGAGAATCGTGGCCCTTTTTCCCAATCTGTGAAAGATAATCTGTCCCATTTTCTTGCTCGGTGGAACATGTATTGACAAGCACGCAACCACGGCCATGGACAACTAAGTACGTAACACAGGGCTGCGATCTTCACAAAGAGAAACATAATTAATTGAACACCCACTGAAAAAGTTCTTTTGAAAATCAAGGTTCTCACGTAACAACGGTTGTCATTTTATACCTTTCATCTATATATCTATGATGTACATCATATAATATAATAATCTACGTTCTTTTACGATTGAAGGTATTATTTCCTAGGATTTGTGAAAAAGAAGAGTTGCTGATATATTTTATTTAAAACAATATTAGGTCCTCATTTCATTATTTTTTTAAATTTTTTTGAAGAACAGTAAATAACAATGATTATCGTATTACTAATATTAGCAATATTATTTTTTCTTAAAAAAAAAAAACATTAGCAATATTATTCACTGAGATAGAGATTTGCTAGAAAATAATTCCCTCCAACATTTATGTTGATAAATTATATTGGACCAAAATGCTAACAGTTAGTCTCCATTGATTAATATTACTACCATTGTGTCAATGAAAAGCTAAGAGTTTACAAAATCATATAAACGATATGGGTTCCATTAGTCTCATTAACTGGTCACGTGAAATGCACCCAGCTATAGGTAGAACTAGGGTGTTCTTAAGCTCACCAAAGTTATAGTGACCTTAATTCTAAAACTCATAAAATTAATTTCAAATGACAAATCTGTTAAAATCCGTCTACCTTATGTGTAATGCATCTATATGTGAAATTTTTAAACATTCGAATCAATTTAGTATAAAATCAAGTAGTCAAAATTAGTATAAAGGTAGGCGAGTTTCAACAGTTCGGATTCGTCATTTGAAATTAATTTTAAGAGCACCCTAGTTCTACTCCCCAGCTATATATATTAGTACGAAGTTCATGCTAGTATCAATTGTCACGGTCTATTTTCCATCTAAAGATAGCTCAAATAATGCGGGCACAAGTATTTGATCGAGGCCTGTACTGTACTGCCTTAATAATAATTTATGTACGAGTCTAAAACTCTCTTAATAAATCTCAAAGGAAGTGTTCAGCTGCTTCAGCACATCCTCCATAAATTTTCTTGAAGCTTCTTAAGAGACTAAAAAATCTTAACTTACCAAACACTTACTCCATAAAATTTAAAATTACTTTCTTAAAACTCTTTTTGCCCACATTTTTAAAGACCCATTCTACGTTACTCAAGGACTTAAGACTCCTTAAAAGTACTATGCTTTCTTAACTTTTTATTGTCAAACACCTCTTTTTTTAACGGAACTTAAATTTACTCATATCCACATTGCCAAACACTACCAAACCTACTTTATGTTGAACCAAAAACAAAGGAAAAAACAAGCAACAAATCGCAAATGCACGAAGTACCAAGCTGGAAGTTAAACTGATTTTGACTCAATCTGAAATCCATGCCCATATCAGTTCAGCAGCACCAAAAGCCAATCTTTAAGAACATTCATGCTCTGGAAGTAAAGCATGAAAGGTTGATACAAATACATTAACAAAAAACGAAAATTTCTGGTGTACCCCTACAACTTTCAAAACAGCCAATTTCCTCGTGAAAACACCATTGTATCCAATATCTCCATAAAACCATAACATTTTTTCTTCTATCCCCCTTTATTTATTTAATTTTTTATTTTGTTATTTAAAAAAAAATTTGACAAATATACCCTCCTCTACTCTCTCCTTCACTGTATAACCAAAGAAACTACTGACTTTTATCAGTTTCTTCAGAGCAGTCACTGCTCCTTTTTTCTTATCACATCATTCCCCCGTGGCATCACTTATTTTCTCTAAAATCAAACCGGTACTTGGCTCAAATGCTGATCCAATTGCCTACATGTACAAAAGTTAAGAGATATCACCAGCTGCCAATGGCAAAGTCAACACTGATTGTGCATAAAGGTGTTAGATTACGAGTTTTCTGTGTTGACATAGACCAGATGAGTTGGTACAATGCGACCCATTATGATATTCTAAAGTGCAAAAGGACCCAATATTCATGCAAATCAACCAAACTTAACATTATTAGTGTATACAGTGAAAGAGAGCGGAGGGTGTATTTGTCAATTTCAATTTTAAAATAACTAAATAAAAGAGGATAGAAGAAAGAATATTAAATTTTTAGGGAGACGTTCGATATAATGGTGTTTTCACATGAAAATTGGCTATTTTGAAAATATGTATGGGTACATTAGAAATTTCCCCTTAACAAAAGGAGATGCATAAAAAGAAATGAGAAATCGTTGAGCTGAGACACTTAACACACCTGTTTTTATTATATATATCCGAAAAGTTGAATTTCAGCTGCACTTGATTACTGAATAGCAGTACCAATCTAGGTCCTGTAAGGCTTCCATAGATGTCGGTCTCATCACTTTGAAAAACTGTAAGGCTCCAGAAGCAACCTCCAGCCCTACATAATTCATAATTGAAAATAAAGTATTTACTATCATTATCTTCACACACTTGAGCCTTCTTCTCAAGCAGGGAAGATAATTTATCAAATGACAAATTTGATAACAGGTAATCATTGGAGCTAACCTATTCGAAGAATTTTCATGAAAGGCATTAATTAGAAGCTTCATCTTTGGACTGCCCTCTTATTTGGATCCCAAGCTAATGTCGTTCTAAGCCAGCACCTGGAATTACAGATAACAAAAAGGAAGGGAAAAAAATAGATGTTACAATCAATTACAATAAGATGATTGTACAAAACTTGAAAATTAACCAAAAAAATATATATAAACAAATTTTAGAATTATATATATCTTCAAGCACATACCACTCAGATCATGGAAGGGCTCCTCTTGAAGTCGATTGTGTTTTTTTACTCCTAGAAAGTTGGAGGCCGTAATTCTCTTAACCGTCTGACAACATGCTTCATGGTTGGTCTAGTAGATAATGAATCAACAGTGCATTTGATGCCCAAGTGCAATATCTCCACCAAATCATCATGCGGGGCCATATCCCATAACCCTTCAACAAAGAATTCTTTAGCACGCCCCTTTTGCAACAACATACAGGCCCATGCAACTATGTTAAACCCATTGCCATACGGTGAAAAGGACGGGTCCAGTGCTTTCTTGTTAGATATTAATTCCAACAATACCACCCCATAACTATATACATCTGCCTTGTCAGAAACTCGACATGTCATGGCGTACTCTGGCGCAACATACCCAAATGTGCCTGCCACACCAGTGGTGGCATGGGTTTCAGAATTACCAAGGAGCCTTGCCAGACCGAAATCTGACAAACATGCATTATAATCGGTATCCAATAAAATATTGCTGGGTTTTACATCACGGTGCAGAATACGAGGTACACAGCTGTCGTGCAAATATGCTAGGGCTTGAGCAACATCAAGTGCAATTTTATGAAGCATTCTCCAGTCAACCGGTCTCTTGCACCTCTCCTGTATGAACCTTTCTAAATTACCCCCAGGAAGATAATTATATATCAGAAACATCTCTGACTCGCCCAAATGGTACCCTATCAGTGTTACTAAATTAGGATGCCGGCATCGGCCAAGGGTTTTCACCTCAGCCTGAAACTGCTGCACTCCCTGAAATCTGCCAACTGCAAGTCGTTTTATTGCAACTAAAACCCCTGGAGCAACTTCAGCCTTATAAGTCGCTCCAAAACCACCACTTCCTATGCAATTACTGGCATTGAAATTGCCAGTAGATCGAACGACACTTTCATATGTAATTGGTACACCCATATCCACAAAAGAGGTTACCTCTCTCCTTCTAGAAGATTCCCGTGATGTCCTCCGTGCACATTTCCGTGTGTATATGTACAGTATGATAAGTGCCAACAAAACAGAGACAATGGCCGAGGCAGATGTGATGGAGGCGATCTCAATAGAACTGAAACCACCACCGCTGCCTCCAGTAGGAGAGCTCGCTGTAGATGAATCAGCGTATGATTCAGAGGATGAAACAGAGAGGGAAATGGGCTTGCATGGTTGGAGAGAAGGGTTTCCTTCAAAACTATTGCAGCTCATAACAGAAGAATTTGAGGGGAGTGAACCAGTTAAATTGTTAGAGGAAACATTAAGTATGCGAAAAACCAAATTTCGAGGAATGTTTCCAGAGAGATTGTTGCTGTTTAATAGAAGTGTGGTAAGGTTTCTTAGGTTAGACAGGTCATTAGGGATTGCACCTGATAGAGAATTTGTGGACAGATCCAATACCTCAAGGGATTTCAACTGATCAAGCCCAAAAGGGACAGGTCCAGTTAAGTTGTTGCTGGCTAAAGAGAGATATTTCAAGTTTTGCAGCTGATTTACACTTTCAGGTATCTGATAGTTAAGCCAGTTGTGACTGAGGTCAAGCACAATTAGATTTTCCAATGTACCAAGTTTTTGTGGGATTACGCCGGAAATCTGATTATGTGATAATTTCAAAACCAGAAGTGATCGGCATTTTGCACAAACTCTATTTGTTAACCCACCAGAAATCTTATTTTCTCGTAAACTTACAATTAACCCTTTGAAAACACCGCACTTCTCCAACAGAATTGCATCTAATGATCCGGTAATATTGTTCTTATCCGCAATGAATGCATAAACAGTCTTGTTTCCACCATCCTCAACAGAAATTGGCAAATTTACAAGAGAACCTGTGAAACTATTATGTGCAAAATTGTGGTACACAAATCTTCCCAACTTGGGACTAAAGAGAAATCTATTCCGAGCTCTATTCAGAAAGAACTTATAGTAAGTTGTAGCAAAATCATTGTTAGATAAACTCATTGGAGTTGAACAAATTCTTTTGGCAAAATCCGGTATTGGGCCCGAAAATTTGTTCTTGCTTACATCAAACACATCCATGCAACCCACTGGTAGAACTGAATAAACACTACCTGTTAATTTATTTGAGCTCAAATCTAGAAAATGAAGGTTATTACACCCTGCAATTCCAGTAGGGAGATCTCCAGTTAACAAATTATGACCCAAATTGATCATCTCCAATTGCTCACAATTGCCCCAATCTCTCGGTATCTTCCCCTTGAGTGATGCCCCTGGTGCCCAAAGGACCCTTAATTTCGGTAACAAGGCAATACTTTCTGGAATACCCCCTTCAAAAGTATTGAAAACATCAACCGAATCTGTCTTCACAACCGGGTAGAATGGGTTTGAAATTATAAGAACAGATACTTCTAGGCAATTGCCGAGCTGTGCAGGTATAAAACCGCTAAGGCTGTTTCTCGACACATCCAAAACCTGAAGTTTTGTTAACCTACCAAATTCCAATGGAATGGATCCGTTCATTAAATTGGAAGATAACAACAAAACACGGAGCTCTGTACAATTTCCTAGATTTGCAGGAATGTTACCATAAAACATGTTCCTGGAAAGATCCAGGGTTTCCATGCCAGAACAGGCAGAGATTGAAGCCGGTATCTCTCCTCCAATTGAATTTCCCGCCAGATTAATAACTTGTAAATTTGGTGGAAAAACACTAGGTAAAGTCCCGTTCAATAAATTTTCACTGAGATTGATCAATACCAATTTCTCTAGTCTCCAGATCTCCAAAGGAATCTCACCGTAAAATCCATGACACGGCAACGAGAGGGTTGTCAGCTCCGAGAGATCGCCAATCACCGAATTTAGGCTTCCAGCGAGTCTACGCGTTGGATCTACGCAAATGCCACCGGACGATCCCAATTTCGAGCGGGATAAACGTATGTTGAGCGATGTAACCCTAGATCTCGAGTCGCACGACACAAAGGGCCACGAGCAGTGATCCCCGGCAGCTGGGACCATGACTGGAGGATGCCAGTAGGGTCAGAGACGGAGCTCTTGAATTTGAGAAGTGCTATTCTATCTATACCACGTTGATCTGCGACTGACAGGGAAGATGAAATTAGGAGGAAGAAAGAGACAGAGAGTACAGCGAGTGCGCTAGTGGTGAAGCATCTCTGATGTGCCGCCATCGACGACGGCTCACTGTTCAAGCGGAGGTAGTCTTTCGGTCAAAATTGAAGTGCTGGCAGTGTCGTGGAGAGTTGTGAACCAGTCATGAAGAAAAACCCTAGATTTCGAGAATCTTCACATGCTTGGAAATAGAGGAGAAATTGTACAGAAGCGAGAGCAAGAGCAAGAGCTGGAGTAGATTTTGTGAATAGTGATGGATTCTATGAAAAAATGAGTTCTCCCTCCTCTCCTCTCCTCTCTATCTGAGATTTCTTTATTATTTTCCTTATTTCTTTGTTTCTTTCTTCTTCTCTTCGTGTCTGTTACTAGTCTGCTGATTCTTTCTTTCTTTTTAGTGTGAGCGTTATTCATTTTCCATATTGCTTTTCCTTTTGGTAACTTTTTTTCCGACAAGTCCTGACGCACTATTGAATTTTACGCTGTATTACGTGACATGTTAAATTACTGGTTAGTAGAACTCGTAACAGACGTAACGTGCGATTAGTAAATCGTCGTAGTTTTCTCTTGTATGAAAAGTTTTCTATTTTCTCATCCCGTGTATTCAATGCTTCGATGGACCTTACAGGCTGTACATGGATCATCCATGTGAATTAGCAGCTTGTATCTGAGATGCGGGGTCCATCCTAACTCCAGCGTGACCATACCGCTTTTCCAGTTACTTTCTGTTGCTCCGTGTCCACCCCATTTTGTATACTTTAGTAGTGTCAGTGGGACCCACTGATTTAAATGAGACCTCATGGAATATGGGTCGTTACAGGGAGGAGGACCCACTGTTCGCTGATTGGCAAAGTCCTGGGAGAGTAGTGAGGAGGATTTGCTTCTTCAACCCAAAACTGTGTCCCCAATTCCTTTCATTACAGTTGGACATTTATTAAGAGGTTTGATTGTTAGGCTTTGGATTACGGCATATATGATAGCTTGGTGGTGTAATTATTAATTTTTGTCAGATTTATGGTAAAGTATAAGCAGTGGTGTAACTAGAATTTGAGTCAGGATGGACAAAAAGTTTTGAGTTACTAGGTCAGTGGGCAAAATTAACTTATATACTTCAATCGTTTAAATCAATCTCATCAAATTTTAAATCATAAGACATAAATTGTACTTTAATAAAATTAAATATTTATTTATACTGTAAAATGAAATAGTTTTTTTAAATAAAAATGATTTAGTTGGATTGAATTAACACTACAAATGTAATAATAAATTAATAAAATGTCACGGTATATTTGCATAAGGATTTCTAAGCATAATCTTGCAGCTTGTCTTTATCTCAGTTTGGATATATTGTACATAGCAAATAAGTTTCGAGATTATGTTATGTGACTTATATTATATGATCGGAAAAAAAAAATGTTTTGATGATTGAGAGCCTAGATCAGTTAATCTTTAATTAATTTTTTTATCACGTTGACAAAAATCTAGATTTATGGTTTATCTATTTTTTTAGATGTAGCATTTACATGTCACGATATATGTGATATATGGTCATATAGAAGCAGGGGCAGATATACAGTATAAGAATGGAGTCAATTTATTCTATTTGTTTCAAATTTTTTAATTTGCAACTTATTTTCTATATAATTTATAGTAAATTGCTACAGTTAGTGTAAAATGACTCACATTCGCACCAAGAAAAAAATTATATAATCAACTCTCATTCACGTTTAACTCTCATAACCTGAAAGTCAAGCTCTGCCCCTGTTTAGAAGAAATTAACACACATGCTAGACTTCAATTTCGATGCGTGGGCAAGACAAATAATTGATGAGGATTTCAATTGAAAAATTGATATAAAATTTGTAATATGAAGGGGGCACAATCAGGGGCAGAGCTAGAAATTTATCGTTAGGGGTCAATGTTAGTAAGCTTTTAAATTGGAAAAAAAAAATATAATATGGAGATCAATCATAGTTGAAACTAGGATATTTTTCTAAAAATTAATAAAATAGCATGTTAACTAAGACAACAAAAAAATAAATATAAGTCGCATTTTCTTGTTTCGAGTTGACATCGTTAACTGCATTTGTTTGGGTAATGAAGGACGGTAAAATAATCTTTGATGCGTGATTAATTATGTGCCTTGGTGAAATATAAAATTTGAAAATGATATTAGTTAGATTGAGGTGATTATTTTTTTTTATATGTTTGAGCCTGAAAATTATCTCCATTGTGAGGAGCTATTTTTTGTGGATTTTTCTACAAAGTTAGAGCTCTGTTGAGACTGGTACAATGAATATTATGTTTATTTAGATCTTTTTGGTTGGTGTTGGATAGAAGACATGTTGTTATTGGTGATTGCTTTGAGAAAAGACACAATAAAAGAATAAATTTTGCATGACATACTCTTATGCATAAGACTTCCATAATAAGTAATTATTTCTAGAATCTTCAAGGCTCTGAGTTATTTTAATGGAAGTGAGTTTTGTCCAAAGGACTTTGGATAAGATGTCATTCAAAATCAAGCTTGAAAATTAATTTAGAGTTATCGACAAATAAATTTCTAGGGTCTTCGGTGAATAATAACCAAATAAAATAATTAATTTAGTTTATAATGAGATTCCTATCTCTGAGAACAAAAAAACAAAAAACAGGTTGCTAATCATGAATTTGAGTCAAAGATCAAACTTCAAAGTTTGAAAAAAAATGGAGCCACATCTAGGGGATGCAATTTCCAGTAAAGGAGTCTGCATCTACAGGGTGCGGCCGTGTCAAATTTGAAATTTTTCAGAAAAAAATAATTTTTTTATTTATTATTGTTTAGATTATGATATTTTTAAAAATTTCGGTAAAAATGGAAAAGAGTTTGATTGCATTGCATTGCATTGTGGTCTCTGTCGGCACGTTGATATATAAGTGGTGCTTTATTGGGAGTGTTATAACAGACGCTTCTAGAGCAACACCTTGCGGGGCCAACTCGAGTCAATGATTCACAGGCCAGGTCAAAATTCAGAGAGAGGCGGCTACAGCCTACCGCATGGCGGTGCTGATTGCTTCTTTTTTACCTGTGCCTGGTCCACATGTTCCACTCTTCACGCGGTTGAACAGGTCAGACAGCTGGTCTCTTCTGCAGTTTATGGCACAGGACCATCCCTTGGCCTTGCATTGTGTTGAGTAATGGATGCCTCCAGTTTCTAAGAATGGAGCGCTTTTCGTTGTATATCGCGTGAATCGTGTTGTGGATATTACGGATCCAACGGAAGAGAAATCAACACATCAGAAAACAAAAATGGAAAAAATGGAGGGACAAAAAAAATAACACTAACTATATTATTTGACCATGTTCTTTTCGAGCGAAAAATGATGAATTATATATTAAACAAAATGCGAAAAATTTCGAACGAAATCATTACCTAAAGAAAGGGAAACGGGTAGAATAATCATGTTTGTTGAATTTCTTGGAAGGTCATTGTTTAGTGGAGCGTATTGATATCTTTTTTTCTTTTTTTCTGAAAACTTGGCTGGAACTAACTAGCGGGTTGACTGAGATTTTTATTAATATCATTTTAAAAAAAAATCTCTGAAATTGAAGATTTTTTAGAAAAATATCGGGGCTTCCAATTCTAGATGCGGCTCTATTTTTGGAGAGCCGCAGATTGAACTAGAGCCTCCAAAAATTTAAATATAAGTATATTATTTTACTAAAAAATATGTCAGTATATTTGTTATATTCCGAAATTCTAAAACATAATTAAATTACTAAATCGATCATTTGACTTAAATAAATTTTTTAATTAACTTGACAATCGTTCAGAAATTTTCTGACTGACTAAAACGAGTCTAAAATTTCAAAATATAAATAATGTATGAAATTATGTACATTAAAATTTAGAGATTTAAAAATAAAATAAAATATAGCACAAGGAATAAAATTATAATTATTCGGTAAATTAGAAACTTAGAAAAATCTGCTACAATTTCTTTGAATTTTTGGAAAGGAAGAAATTGATTTAATTAGATTCGTGTGAATAAATAAGTAATTGAATTCCAAATAAAAGTATAATTATACAAAAATATTCATACAAATAAAATATAGAATTTATAAAACTCGTTCATTTAGAACTTTTAGATAATTAATTGAATATATATAATTATATAAAAGGAAATTAAATTATTCGAATCTTAAATTGAGAAATAAATATACGAATTTTATGTGCGAATATAGTTACAAATACGAACTTCTGATTTGAATTTATGAAAGAAACATAATTTAAACCAATTAAATGAAACTATATTGAAGTTTGAATTATTTGGACCATCGGATTCCATCCAGCACGAATCTTAAAGCAGTCCCATTATTAAAACCCCTTTTCTCTCTTCTCTTCTCTCCCTCCCTGTCTATGCGTGAACCCCACGCCAACAACCCCCCCCCCCCCCCCCCCCCCCCCCCTCCCGTTTCCTCTTCTCCCGTTCACGCGAGCCAGAGGGCTCCGCCCCTCTCCCCTTCCGCCGCTGCAACGGCCAACCCACCACCGGCCACCTCACTCTCTCCTCTTCCTTTGTCCGTGAAAGCCCCCACCGGCCCCCTGCCTCCCTTTTGCCTCCCGTGAAACCCTAAACCGTGCCCTTCCTCGCTGACCTGCGGCTTCGCCACGAAAACCTCCATCTCTTCTCTCTCGTTTTGAATCTTGTTGGATGTTACCACTCAAGCCGTATGGGGCAGCAGGACGTACGCTCATGGATCTCGAGACCGGTTAAGAAGAGGTGAAGAAGGCAACAACCGACCATGGCCTTGGTACAGACTCTCGCCACGACACGGATTGGAAGCAAAACCGGTAACTTGCTTGTACCCTTCTTGTTCTCCCTTTTTATTCTGTGCTGCCTTATGATGGCACGATGGGCATCGACCCTTTTCGACTTGACTTGAAATGCTTGGTATAATTTGCTTGTTGAAGAGGTCTTGTGTTTGACTTCATTTGGGTCCTGTTAATCGTTGGTTTGGTTGTGTATTTTGAATGTGAAATCGAGTATTAAATTGCCTCTTTGAATTCCCTTTTATTTTTCTAATTATCAGGGTGTTTGTGAAGTTAGGGACCAAGTTGCAATTTTAATAAGTTAGAGCGAATAACAGTAAATGTATGTGAATTTAGTAGATTGTCCTTGTCGTCGGCTTAAATGAAAATTTAGATTTTTGAAGAAATGAATTCGGCTAGTTAGTAGGATGTGAATTAATGGGGGCTCATGTGACAATTAACATGAAATCCTTAGGTCAAGATGATTTGGTAATAAATGTGGGAATTAAATTGAA
This sequence comes from Carex pumila, assembly GCA_033356055.1. Classification (NCBI taxonomy): domain Eukaryota; kingdom Viridiplantae; phylum Streptophyta; class Magnoliopsida; order Poales; family Cyperaceae; genus Carex; species Carex pumila. The sequence goes on from JARJHM010000025.1 coordinate 248,464, forward strand.
GCCCTTAAATAATTGAAATGAAGTTGATTTTAGGCTCAAGCCGAAGGCATTAAAAATAAATAAATAAATTGAATTAGGCTTTTTGATAAAATTAAATTTGATCTAAGTTGCACTTTGCACATTGAGCCAATAATGAGAAGTGATGATTTGGTTTTTCTTTTACCAAGTGGAATTTAGACATGGTCTGATTCCCGACCGAGCATAAGAAAAAGTTATTTAAATGGGTTCATGGACCCTTGTACACTATATAAAAGGAGGAGGCATGAACCGATAACTTGAATTTTGAAATTTGAAATTTTGAATCTTGAATATCGGACTGGAACTATTGGACCAGCTTTTAAATAAGATTGAAAAGTAAAATAAAATGTTTAGCAAATCTATCTAAGAATATAAGAAATAATGAACTAGACTAGGCCATTCCAATTTAGATTAAGTCCAAAACTGAAATAAGTAAATTGAATTTCGATCGGCTGAAATGAAACTAATATAAATTAGAATAGAATAAAATGTCAAGTAAAATGGATATATAATATTAAGCAAATATAATTAGCATATTAGTGTATTATAATATATTTACTTCGTATACTTATCTATCTAGTATATTTATATCATAACATAGTAGAAATTGGATAAGTTAAATATATTCTAATAACATAGGAATACAAACATGGCATGTACTTTAACCTACGTATAAATGATTATCCAATAATTAAGCAAATGATGAATTATGAATTTTTACTAACTTTATTCTTAAAATTAAAATTTATAATAATAAAACTAAGGTAATCAAGATAAAATATCTCAACACATTTAAAATAAATTAAAAGTTCTAAATAACTTTTTAAATTTAAAACATCTCTTTAAACATTTTCGAAGATTTTATAAAACTTTGTTGCTAATTAATAAAGGACAATTAATTAGCAACGAAAAATATTGTTTTACTTAGATTCGAAATGCCGAGCTAAACGTAAAATTAGAATAATTTAGAGTAGATCTTAAATTAGTTAAATTACGTAATTTCAGATCAGCAGATCCCGTACGAGTTCGATCATTGGACCGATCCGATCGATCCGCAGTTCGGGGCATACGCGGAGCACGCTGATTATTAGCGACAGAGACTCCAGCCCTACAGGTGTGGGATATCTGAATTATTTTCTTTCGTGGGCGTACTCTAGGTGTGGGATATATGAATTATTTTCTTTCGTGGGCATACTCTTAACAGTCGATCCATTTGACCTGACATCCGCACTTTATTTTTTTAGCAGTCGCATTAAAACTTTAGAGCATGTTTATCCTTTCTGCACTGTAGGTAGAATTGCATAAATCCTGAAAAATCCGAATTTACTGTATTTTAAGAGTAGTGTAATTAAATAATACTATATATATATATATATATCTTATTAGAATATTAGGTTATTAGTTGTCTCCTTCTCGTAGAAGACTATATTATTATTTTACATGCATATGCATGCATTGGTGAGAGCTGAGCAGAGCCGAGTGACTTCGTTCCATCTTGGTGTCACTTGGCATGGGACGGCCCGACAGCCACTGAGCTGAGGATCACTTGATCCTTGGATGGCTTTAGGATTTATATTATATGTATAAACTTGGAATATATATATGTCTTTTCGACTCATTTTACCATTACGTGCGGGCCGGATGCGAGCCCTGAGGCACGAACGATTCGGGATTTATTCCTTCCCTACATTAGGAGCTACTTTGCCTAGAACAGAAGTTCCCAAGTCCAATGCAGGCCTTGAGGAATGATGTGCAAGTGCATAAGGTCAACGAGCCTTGATGCACGGGGTTGACGAGCCCCTGATCCTATTGGTCTGGCCGGACGGTAGAGTTCTCTCCTGCTCATGAGGGAAGAGATTAACTTTTTACGACTTGCATTGTATGATTTCTCCTATTGGATATGTTTGGGTGATGAATCGTTAGGCGAGATGACACACCGGATTTTGATATAACCGTCGGTTAGTGTGTTGTTCTTGTGGAGCAATGCGCGATGTCACTAGGCATCGTGTATCATTGCACTCTGATCACAGTCCTTGGATTATATTATTCAGATTCTTTTTGGTAAAGGTATAACCATCGACTAGTGTGCTGTTCTTGTGGAGCAATGCTCGATGTCATTAGGCAACGTGTATCATTGCACTCTGATCACAGTCCTTGGATTATATTATTCGATTTTTTTGATACTATTGGCACGGCACGGGGTGATTTACTATATCCATATTATTATTATTATTGTATTTGAGCACACAGTGCAATGAGTACTGGATTCCGATTTGATTTATATCCGATATTATACCTTGATTTTATTTTGGGTTTATTCTGCTTGTTGGCATAATAGAATAATCGCATCATGACATCATTCAAGAGTATTACAAGTTATATTATATACTAATATAGGTTCACACATGTGCATATTTTCAATTGCATTCATTTTATAAATAAAAGTGCTTTGACCGTAGAGGATCTCTGAGGGGATAATTCTGGGTCACATACTGGGCGATTTGTCGCTCACCCACAAGTTGTTTCGTGGGTTTTAGGTACAGCATCTGGCGATCCGCAGCATGAGTTGTCAGGAGTTGTCAGGAGTTGCCACACCGCTTGATTAGCTAGAGTTAGACTTTTGATTAGGTTTACGAGTCCCGTATTCCTGTGTTATATATACGGGCTCGATAGATCATGTATCCCCTTCTGTAGATGGTGTTATTTGGATCCGAGATGGATCAGATTATATGTTATGTATGTGTATGTTTATTTATTTGCTCTGTGACTGATGCTTGATATTTATATTATTTTGCTCCCGCTGCTGTTTGATTTATTATTTATGATTAGCCTTGCATGCTTAATAATTTATTAAGCACGAGGCGAGGTTGATCACACCTTAATCCAGAATTCCTGGTTTGGGGTGTGACAATATTATAGTGTATTTTTTAATTTTTGGGGGGCTCCAATTCAATCCACAACCCCTCAAAAATAGAGTCACAAATTGAATTGATAATCCTGGTATTTTTAGAATTCTTCAAAAAATATGGTATTTTATTTTTTATTTAAATATGGTATAAATAAAAATTTCGGATGTGTTGATATGTCACTGATGTAATTCTAGTTTATATTTACTTATTTATTTGAAGATGAAGTCAAGTTATTTAACTTTAAATATTCTAATAGATATTCTTTCGAGATTTTGAACTCATAAACTACTACACGTAAATTCAAAGTTAGATTATTATTTTTGACAAATAATAACAGGATAGGTGTTATAAATTAATTATAGAAAAAAATAAACAACATAGAAATAATGTATACAAAATGACTAATATTAATTTATATATTTGTATATTCGATAAAGTCACTATCAATTATAAATGGAAAACTTTTTTAATTAATTCTATCAATAAATGAGGCCATGTTTTAAGAAGAAGTTTCAAAGTAATTAATGATCTTCAAAATTACGAAATTAACATCCACAACTTATTTATTCATAACAATCACCGAAATTTTTATTTATACCATAATAAAAAAATATTGTAATTTTGGAAAAATTCCACATCTACTCGGGGCCACAGATTGGCTTGATGGCCTTCCAAAAGCCTAAAAATACATTGTATATTAAATATATTTAGATTTTGAGGGACCTTCAAACCAATCTGCGACTCTCAAATAATGGAACCGCATAATAGTTTGGAGGCCCTAATAGACGTGGAATTCTCCATAATTTTGAGGGTTTTTTTTTAAATGATATAAATAAAATTTTTGGTAACAATCAATAATCCATATTTCGCTGAATTTTCTATCTTCCTTTGGATTTAATCAGCGTTTAACACTAACCAATATTGACAGATTTATCTTCTGTTTGCAATCTATTTGTAAATTTTAGAGTTCAACAGTAAAAAAAAAAAAAAAAACCAAAAGGTAAAAAATATTAGAAAACAAACGCTCTGAATAAAATTTCTGAAAATACTCAAAATATTACCAGCACGAAATCAGACTATTAAAAGACAAATTTTCAAAACGAGAATCTCAACTGTCCCCATTACATAAATTTTCTTATGGACTACGGAGGGAGGATTAGGATGAATATTTTAGAAGAGCATTGTTTTCTTCATGCAGCGCATGTACTATAGAATTGAAAAGAACGGTGCAGCTTGCAAATGATTAGTACGCTGCATGAAGCTAAAGCTGCTCTGTTAAAATCCTTACCAGAGGATTTCAACTTTATCTTTGTTTCCCTTTTTTAAACTGATCGTAAAGAGTCATGCAGTCGTTAATGGAAGTAATTGGCAATGCATGTGAATTTCATGTGAAAGAAGATGCCACGTTTCTTTCTTCCTTTTTTATAGTTTTCTCATTTCGCGTGCTTATTGAAACCTCTTTCAATGGCTGAAAAGCTTCCCTGGAAAATGCGCAACTGATACTGACAGATGTACGACGTTCATTAATTCAATACATGAGGTGAGGCCAAGCGGTAGGGGTGCAAACGGATCGGATAATATATGATTGTATCCAGATCCGAAAATTAGATACGGATATTTGATATTTGAATATCTATACGAATACATATATGTATATGATTTTAAATTTTAATTATTCGTTTCTGAATAGTAGATATATACCGTTTAGTTTAATATATATTATGAAAATATTTATGTATTTATTCGATTTATATCCATACGTATCCATCTAATATTTGATATGTATGTGTATTTGGAAATTAAATACAGATACAGATATGATTTTATCACTATCCAATCCATATTCGATCAGATCCGTTTGCACCCCCTACTAAGGTTGTGCTCCAGAAGTGAGGGGAAAAATCCTCATTAAAGAGAAGGAAGGGGACAGATCAGAGTTGAGACCACATCCAAACAGTGTTTTTACACTCTGATTTGGGGGTGACAAAAATCCTCAAAAATCAATATTCGTGACCTTCATTGTTGAGAAGTAGGAGATATGTCTCAGAGAATTATCATAGGCATATTTGGGAAGAAATATACTAGCTTAAATAATATAGCCGTTAGGTTATATTTAGTACCTAGTATAATCTCAGTAATTAGGCAACAATCCACAAGAATTCAGCAATTTGTATTTTAGAAAAATAGCCAACGGCTAATAGGATTTCATGTTATAAATACTCATGTATACTCTGCCTTGTAAAATCAGAACAAATTAATATAATTCATTCCTCATTTCAAAAACCTTCATTCATCTTTCCCCCGAACAGTAACCTTGCACCTCCGCTTTCTCTTTCGTTTACTTCTTCTGGAGCAGAAGAAATTATCGAGCACACTGCATTCTCCTCTGCGCACAGTGTTTTTTTCTTCATCTCCCTCCGCGTCCCTCCTTGTACCTCTAATTGGATCACGGTCTAAGCGGGGACAAAACTGTGTATTTTATCTGGATTTCACATTGTAATGGATCGGATCCGATTGGATTTATATGAAGTCCGCTTTTAATTTACTATTTTAAAATTTCAGTTTTTGATGTTTAGGTAAATAAAATTTCATGTGAGTCGGCTATTTCGGCTCCGACAATTTTATCATAAATAATTATATAATTTAAAATCCAAATGAAATCCAACTACTACTGCTACTAAAATACATACAGATACATTACAGCATCAAAATAATATAAATATCAACTACTTAAAGTAACATAATACGCAACGAGTCATTTAATAATAATAATAATAATAATAATAATAATAAAAAAAAATCGAGAACAATATAGAAGTTTGATTGAAAAATGCAACCGTTGCGGAATAATATTTAAAAATTTAATTTTAATTTCTAAACTCTTACATTCATGAAATTAAATTTTAATTTTTTTTTATACCACATTAGCAACTTCTTTTTTTATTTTAGAGCGAATAGAAATGATTTTTTTCGCTGGCATGTTAATTAGAAAATATTTGTTTTAAAGAAAAAGATAATCTGCCACATTGAATTAGAAACTGGAAAGGAAATACCGTTATACATGCCATAACTGAGTAACCTTAATTATCTCTATTGTAATAGCTTGATAGAGTTCTCACGTCATTTTAGTCATGTCAAACCAAACATAGTAATAACACATTTTTTAGAATTATAGTCCTTGGCTGTACATTTTTTAGAATCTTTATATTTGCTGAAATGATTTATAACACAAACCAAATGTCTCCTAAAAGTTAACAATCATAATTGAATCAACAATCGTTAAGTATTCGTATTATTGTTCTCGAAAGTTTTGAAAACGATAGCTTTTTATGTTTCCAGTCTCCATTCGTTTGTTACTAAAAAGACTTGAGTTAACGTTGTCTTGAACTTTGACAATTCTACACGGTTTTACTGGAGTGGCATGGGGCATGGCACATCAAAATTAAAAAATAATATATATTTCAATGAGTATTTATTGATAACCAATTAAAACAATAATTTTGATAAGTTGTAAAAATAATTTATATTTGTAAAAATCATCAAGTATAATGTATATTAATAAAAAAAATGCATGGAAATTTATGCAAGTTTTAATGTTCATCGAATGACAAGTTAACAACATAACATAGAATTAAAACAAACATAGATTTAACATGGGGGACGTGTTTAAAAATATATACATACACACACAACTTATAAGAAAAATGATACGTCTATATATATATATATATATATATTTGGTTCTTATATGTCTATATATCAAATGTTGTTTAAATGGATAAATTTCGTTAGAGATCACTAAACTTTGTCCTTTGTCGCAAAGTGGTTGTTCAAGTTTGATTTATTTCTTTATAATTTCTGAACTTTTCATTTGTCATAGTTAACTTTGACCTTTTCATCCAAAAATTAACGGAATATTCATTCCCTGTTAGTATTTTTGATGAAATGAGTATATTGCGTTAGTTTTTTTGACGGAATGAACATATTTTGTTAATATTTTGGAACGAATGAGCATATTCTGTTTATTTTTTGAATGAAAGAGATACAAAATAATTTGTTTGGAACAAATGAAAAGTTCAGTGGCTATAAATGAACAAATCAAACTTAGGTGACGAATTTGTGACAGAGTTATAGAATAATTTGCTTGGAACAGATGAAAAGTTCAGCGGTTGTAAAGAGACAAGTCAAACTTGAGTGATTAATTTGTGACAAAGTACAAAATTTGGTGACCTTAAAAGGAAAATAATGCATTTAATATTTTGAAGATCACCACATTTTGAATTTAAAATTAAAAAAAAAACAGAAATAAAAAAATGTGAAACAGATGAGGTATAAATTAGAAATTTCAATTCTCTATTTAAATATAAAGGTTGAATATGGCCTATGAAATTTAACATTCCGGATTAAATTATACTTATCAATTCGAACGTCCTAATTGAAACATAGAGTAGGGGTGTGAATGACAATCTTTTATATGTTTATCTGATTCGTATTATATTCGAAACACACATATAATGATAATATTTTTTTTTGCGTTAATTGATCAGTTAGGGTGAGGATTGCGATTTTTTTTCCGTTATCTTATTTGTATTCGTATAAGATAATTTTTAAAAATAAAATTATATATGTATGAAAATGATACATAATACAAATTAGTTGTATTTATTATTATTTTTTTTTGTTTTGAAAAATATTTTATTAAAAATATATTCCGTTATCTTATTTGTATTCGTATAAGATAATTTTTAAAAATAAAATTATATATGTATGAAAATGATACATAATACAAATGAGTTGTATTTATTATTATTATTTTTTTGTTTTGAAAAATATTTTATTAAAAATATAAATTGAAATTTGAATGACACAGTTTTATTCGTTTATATCTCATTCGAAAAAACAAATGAGAGTATTTTTTTTTTTTATATCACGACGAATACTTATTTAAGTTTATCTCCATCCCCAACTCATATCGTAGCCGTTGACACTTCTAACATAGAGGCAGTGGCCAAACCGGTTAAAAGTTCCGAATTATGTGACAAACATAGAAACAGTGGCACAAACCAAGCTCATAGCCCCCATAGACCAGACCAGACCAGACCAGCCGAGGAGCTCCTCTGAACTAACCCATGCCCTTTCGCCACCTCCGCCACCTCACCGCCACCTCCTCTAAAGCACCAACTCTCACAGTCTACTTCTCTCGTGCTCGCCTCATTGATTCTCTCAGACTCCATCTCTACACCTCTCCTTCACTTCCCCTTCCCTCCCTTCCCTCTCCCCTCGAACCCTTCACCGCTTCCCACCTCATTCGCTGTGCTCCCACCCCCGATTCCGCGCTCTCTCTCTTTACTTCCCTTACCCTCCAATCCCCACCCCCACTTCCCCTCCTCCATTCCCTTGCCTCTCGCCTCGCTGTTTCTGGTCGCCTCTCTGCTCTCCATTCCCTCCTCCCTTCCTTCCCTGTGCCCCCCTCGCATCTCGATCGCCTCCGATGGTTCTCACTTGCTGGAGATCTCCAGTCGGCTCTCTCTTCCTGGGAATATCTACGTGCCACCTCACCACGGGGCCACCCCTGCACTGAGTCATACAACCTAATAATCCAGCTCTATGCATCTAATCAAAAGCATTTGTTGGCTGTGTCGACATTTCATCGAATGGTTAGAGAAGGTGCAAACCCTAACTCAAGGACATACACTGTGTTAATTGAGCATTTGGTCAAGTCAGGTTTTGTAGAACCTGCATTGGAGATTTTCAGGCTATTGCTTTGTATGAGAATTCATAGAACTGCCAGGCAATACAATGTACTCAGTAAAGCTTTGGTTTTGAACAATCGGTTTGATGATTTGAGAGCATTGATTGGTGAAATGGGTCATGACGGAATTCTGCCCGGGAGGGAAATGCGAGTTGCAATTTTGAAAATGCGCGAAGCTGGTTTTGTTAAGGAAACTGATGATTATGTCACGGAATTATTTCCTAATACCCAAATTGGTTATATTGTTAGCTTAGACGGTGATGAAGAAGAAGATGGTGAATCTAGTGATGAAGAAGAAGTAAACAACAAAAAGCAAGATAAATTAAAGGGTGTAAAAGTAAAGTTGAAGCCGTGGATGGATCCAATTGCTATAGCACGGGCTTTGGAGGGATGGGATCCAAGAGAGGTCGCAGAGTTGGAGAAAGCAAAAATTGTATGGTCTCCACGACTTGTGTGCAAACTATTGCGGGCTTTTAGAAAGCCTGAATCAGCATGGAGTTTCTTTTGTTGGGTTGCTTATCAGCCTGGCGGCTTCTTCCATGACCGTCACACAGTTGCTCGAATGATAACAATTCTTGCACGTCATGGGAAATCCGATCTAGTCGACCAGCTCCTTAACAAAGTAAGAGATGAAGGGATTACTCTCCCTTTTTCCACTGTCCGGTTAATTATAGACTTTTATGGGTTGTCCAAGCAAGCTGACGCAGCTATTAGAGTCTTTCATGAGACCGAGGTAATATGTGGGCCTATGCCAAAGTCATACCAGTTATTGCTTTATTCATCGTTACTCCGTACCATGGTGAAATGTAGGAGGGGGCATGAAGCTATGCTTCTGTTAGAAGAGATGATGCATAGGGACATTCTGCCCGATATACAAACTTTTGCGGGTTTGATCGAATATTTTGCTCGAAATGGAGATTTGAAGAGTGTGCATAAGTTGTTTGGTTTAATGAGGCAATGTGGGCTGAAACCAGATGCGTATACATATGGCATTCTTATTTGTGCTTATTGTAAAAATAACATAGCGATGCTTGCAGTACGAGTGTTCGACGAAATGTTGGATGCTGGTTTGATGCCTGATAAGGCCACAAAAGGGTTGTTGGTCAAGAGCTTGTGGAAGGAAGGGAAGTTACGTGAAGCTGCTGAGGTTGAAGAAAGGTGTGATGATGTGGCTGCAGATGATTGGCCCGAGTCCTTGCCAGGTCATGCATGGACTGTGTCTGTCTCTGATCTGAAGCACGGGCATCAAATTTATTCAGGTTGTTTTCAAAAAGCCTGACCAGTAATGGATATCACTGAACACATTTAATTTTAGAGAAAAAAATTACCGTTTTATGTGTTGCGCTGTGGGGAACTGGTAGTTGAGTTCAATTTTCTTCCAGGAACATAGAAACAAGTTGTCTGGATCGGTATTGGGAGTTCTAAACCTGAGTCATTTGTGTTTGCATGGTTTTTATAGTACAAGTTTTAATGCCACCAAATTTCATATTTCTATTTAAAAACTCTGTAATTTAAACTGTTGATCAGTTGATGTCTTATTACAAGAAATGGGTCAACTTGATTTCTTTTGTAATTTACGAAGTTGAATTTTAAAATATATCAAGAGATAAAAATTAGCATACTCAAATTTATCTGTCTTATTAATTGGATTGTTATTTTTAAGGACTCTTAATCTTGTTTAAAATGAATTGAGATAATTATAAAATTTTATGAAAAAGAGTTGAAATTGATGTCATGTCATGACTTCTAAATTTTGAAATATGAAAAAGAGATATTACCCTGACAGCTGAGAGCTGACAGACTGTCAGGTTTTCAAAAAGAAAAAGTAAAAGCAAAAGATATGATATTTGGCGATGCCAGAGTATTTTATGTGCTTGTAAGAGCAAAAGCTTTCTAGTACGATTCTTTGTACATTTAGAAACTAAAACTAAAAAAATGACATATGTTTTTTTTTGTAAGTTGTTGGTGTATTGAGCAAAATTAAGTAATAGAGCTGAATCAAGATTGGGGATTTTAAGTTCACGATGAAACCACCTCTGAAATTAGAGCAACCAATTGCCACATAATTCGATCTCCTACCTAACTAAATGTACAAAATTAAAACAAGACAAAACGAACAACCATCAAATCCAGTCCTAGCTAAAAGGAGAATATTCAAAAATCCTGTTTCCCACTACGAAAAAGAGTAACATGCATATGATATCACAGTTTCAGTAAAAAAACGAGAGAGAAGCATAGAATGGCTATGGTTTTATGCACCAGGACCAGTCTGAAACTGGCGTCGCTACTGTCAGTAGACATGGAGTTTCCCGATGGACCGAGTCCGCCCATAATGGTGCCTGGAGGGCTGTTGTATGTGCCTGTGGTTGTACCAGTACCAGGGGTGGTGGTGGTTGTGGAAGTAGTACTGGTACCAGCAGCACTGGAGAAATAAAATACATAAATGAGGTGAGCATAACAAAACTCAGGAATAATAAACTAGTTCATCACCATAAATGGGAATGAGAAACAGAAAAAGTTATTTGAGAATATCTACCAAATAATAGTAAAGGTGATTTAGGCATCATGGAGTTCAGAATTAGATTCTACCTAAAAGTTTCAATGTTATTGTAATATTATCTTGTAGTGGAGAAGAAATTCCCCAAACAAATTAAGCTATAATAAACACAGATTTGGTATTTTAAATTACAAAACAGAAAGGGTGTTTTCTTCTAAAGTGAATAGGGGGTAAAGTAAAATCTGCAAGAGAATGAAACCTTTGTGTTGCAGGAAAAGTGCAACCAGTGTAACCTGCAAAATAAAAATGTGCAAGTTAACAATTTAGTCCCTTTTATCTTAGTTACCACTGAATACAGCAAACTTTGAAGGAGATTTTGCAAGTCACACCCCACATTTTATCACATTTACAAAAATACAATCCATTGACATGAACTTTCACAAAATAATACCCAATATTATTTCATGTTTTTGAACCAACATTTAGTCCCATTTATCTTAGTCACTGAATACAGCAAACTTTGAGGGAGATTTTGCAAGTTACACCCAACATTTTATCACATTTATAAAAATAAAATCCATTGACATGAACTTTCACAAAAATAATACCCAATATTATTCATGTTTTTGAACCAACATTTAGTCCCATTTATCTTAGTTGCCACTAAATACAGCAAACTTTGAAGGAGATTTTGCAAGTTACACCCAACATTTTATCACATTTACAAAAATAAAATCCAATGACATGAACTTTCGCAAAATAATACCCAATATTATTCATGTTTTTGAACCAACATTTAGTCCCATTTATCTTAGTTGCCACTGAATACAGCAAACTTTGAAGGAGATTTTGCAAGTTACACCCCACATTTTATCACATTTACAAAAATAAAATCCATTGACATGAACTTCCACAAAATAATACCCAATATTATTCATGTTTTTGAACCAACATCCAACATTTTTGGGATCATTTGCTGATAACACAACCCAATATTAACAACAACAAAAAAAATCCAAGTTGAACTAAAATAACCTCTACCAAGATAACTTACTTGGATCAGTGTTGGTCGCAAGTGCGCTTCCGGCAAAGTTGCAAGCATCAGAGGTTTGTCCCTTTCTCTGGTAATAGCTATTGACAGCATAGTTGCAGTGCGACTTCACCGTATTAGGGTTGTAACAAGCCCCATTTTGCAAAACAGGGCCGCAATCTGCTCCGGCTCCGCACGCATAGTCGAGAGCCTTTTGTAGCACCGAGTCGCTTACATCAGTTCTGCACACACACCATGCAGCATCTGCTCACAACAGTAGACATCAAACTAATAAGCAAGCAAAGTTTTAGCTCAGAAATTAAGAGAAATTACAGAGGCTAATTAAAAATAACAAGAGTTCAATGTATTCTTCATCTTTCACTTTATAGTTTATACCAAAGGAAAATAGGAAACAAAAGACAAAGAAAATTATTTTTTTAACAGGAAATTAACAAAGGCCAAAAGTAAAGTTGAAGAATAATTTCTTCTACAGGAGTTGTAATATATACTGCCTTTTGCTTAAAGTCAGGACAAAGAAACCATTTAGTGTTAACTGTTAAGCAAACCAAACGTCGCTTTCTTCCTTCAAGATTACATGAAAACAAAAATAGATGAGCAAAAAAAAATGATACAGAATGAAAATAAATAAAAGAAGTAGATTACCTGATCTTCCAAAGAGAGACAAGACGAGCACTGCATACACTAGAGCCGCCATATCTCTTCACTAGGGAGATCAGGAGGAGAGAAGAGGAGAGGGAGGGAAGGAGAGAGAGAGAGAGAGATGCAAAAAGAAATAAATAAATGAGGGTGGTAAATGTGGCACTGGGATATATAAAGGAGGAAAGAGTTGTTGATGGGTCATGGGGGTGTTCCTACTGGATTCATATTAGGATCTAATGGAGAAAATTGTGTCAAGATTCGTGCAGATTAAGTCGGAAAATATGATCAAATATTAAGTTAGCAAGCATCTATTCATTCGGATCAAATATAAATCGTTGAGTCTATATGGACGGTTCAGATATAATTGGAACTATTTAATGAAGTCCGTATGAAGTACACCCATCTTTTTCTCGCAATATGAAGTACAGCTATCCGTTTGAGGTTCGTGCAAATATATTTAGCACTTAATAAATTTAAACAGTTATTTAAATCTAAATTGTCCGTGTAAATTTGACCGAACCGAATCTGCTGCAATTATTCAAGTGTGAATAGTATATCGAAATCACTGTTTTTTTCAAATTCAGCTGTTAAATTGCTTTGGGACATATACATAGAAAAATCAGTTGTTTCGAAATGTGTGTACAAAAAAAATTGAATGATTGAATTAAAAAAAACAGAAATCATAAGTTACTGTTTTACAACTTCGGACCGCAGCAGATTTATTTCCAAATTTGATGTAGATCGAATGATTTCGGATCGAAAGCCTTTTGGACAAGATTCTAATCCATAATTGAGATGTTAGTGCAATTGTTTTTTAAAAACTTTCTATCTTTTGAGAACTAGCTTTTAGTCTAATGACAAAGACACATAGTCTCTATGTGAGAGATCATGAATTTGAAATCTAGATGAAAGAAATCATTTGTTATAATAGCAAAAGTATTAAATAATTGTATAGTTGACCTCCGACCTTTACTTAAAAAGAAAGAATTTGCATCTTATCTTAATTAAGGATGCAAACATGCAAGATAGATCATTCTAGTTCCAGTAATCCATGCTATACATAATGTATCAACTTCATATATATATATGGCTATTGTATTGCGCAACAGCGCAAGTCGTATCAGCAAATAAAAAGTAGACTTAATGTTTATGTAAAGAAACACTCAAAATGTTTCTCATTGCTTATTTCAGAGATACATTTTGTAGGGAAAGAATTGGTGGCACTTAGAAAAGCTCAGAGTAATAAATTTGTGCACCCACCGTCTGTTGGATGCTTTTGATTCTCTAGATGGGAAACAGTAACAGAGGTAAGATGCATGTCTTCACTGTTTTGGTTGGCATAATGGCATGGGAACCCGAGTTGCTGTCCTTTTGGTTCTGTCTTTTTATAAACGGTCCAATTCCTTACACCACATCCACCTCCTCTCTGGTTTATACTACTGGACATGTCCATTTTAACTTCAAATTTTGAAATTTTTTCTAACAAACGGAGAAAATCTAACTAGTCTGATTAACCCATTCTCGATTTTAAGTTACATGTAACATGTTTATATGCAGTTTGGTCCAACCAAAACTTAAATTTAATGTGAGAATGCCATTGGCAGAAATGGAAATGTGGGCCCCAAAAGTAGGTTTGCACTGAGCATTTGCCCGTTGGAGGTACTGCCACTGTCACACGTAGGACTGAGGCTTGACAGAGAAATCATGATATATATATATATATATATATAATAAATAAAATGCCACTTCATAGAACATATATACTTGTGTGACCTCAGATCTGGTGTTGAAATTAAATAGGGTTTGTTTGCTTTGTTTTCCATGGACATGCCACGGCACTCGTATTATTATTTAGAGTAAGTAATTAAATTAAGGGGGCATGCTAAAAGCAACTAGCAATCAGAAGCTAGTCAGGATTCACCATGTAATATACTTGCTCAGCTTGTACTTACTAGATTCTCTGTATTAAACAATACCAAGCACATAGTTTCTACTTTCTACCTGAAAGTTAATATATTATAATTACTTCTAGTAAAGTACAAAAAAATTAATGTTCTTTATGATTTGAAGGGGTGGCAAAAAAGTTGTAGTTCAGCTTGATCGTTAATCTCATCTGACTAGTTTGTTATTAGTTCAGTTCAGAATTAATAATTTTAAGTTGGGATCTAACTTGCTCGCTAATTTGACGAGGTATTAATTTGAGAATCTGTATGAATGTGGATGCATTTTATATTATTCAGTTTGGTTTAGCTCGGTTTAAAAAATTTGTATAATTTATTTTCTTCTTAAAACAAGATCTAATCAGACTCAGCGAGCCAACTTGTCAACTCGCAAGCTAGCTTGGTCCACCTTGTGACGATTTTAAACTGAGATTTTAGCTAAGATCTCTAAAGTTAGCTCACTAATGATTTGGATAAGTCAGCTCATAATGAGTTCAAGCTAGACCTATCTTGTGACGAGTCAGCTCGTTGCCACTTGCCACCCCTTATGAACCTCCAATCCCCTCCTAAAACCTCAACAGTAATTCATTGTTTCGTGTAACTTCGTTGGATATATACTTGCAAAGTATAGAGAAAAAAAGAAGATAATAAATTAATAATAAGAGGGTTTGTTGTGGTGCTTGCCAAGTATAGAGAAACGAGGCATATACATATTCTATCATATTACGAGGAGCTCAAGATTTCTTACAAGTTTTTTTATTGTTTTCTTTTTCCTTGGTAGAACAAAAGAAAAGGCAAAATAGCACTTTAATTTTGGGCTCGGATTACGGGATTAGTGTAGTTGTGAAAATAAAACGGTCAATGACGATTCGAAGTTAATTAGTTGTTTACAATCTTTTTTTGGCTAATATATATTGCTCATTCTTTTTATTAGAGCGCCAATTTACCAGTTAACCAATGATACTAATTTGTGGCAATCATGTATGATTAATTATTGAAGTTACTCAGAGAGCTACAAAAATAGAATAGTATTTGTAAGGATAAAAATGATTTTTGTCAACAATATTGTTGCAAATATTTTTGTTGATAAGAGCATCTGCATCGCTGCAATAAAAAAGAATACTGAATAGGCTAAAAAAAATTAATTCAAATTTGATTTCCGACGTTCTACATCCCAACAATTAGTTTTAATTTATTTCCAACACTCATGATAACTAGAAAACAAATAAGAGAGGAGTATTTTACCAGGTTGTCATTTAGAATACATTTCTTTATAAACAAATTTGCTTAATAAGAAATGGATGTACAACGCTGCAATAAAAAAAGCTATTGCCACGTAGATTTAGCAATCAAATAAGTTATTGCCGATGTAGATGCTCTAATACCAATGTGCTTAGAAATAACATATTTTTGTTAGTATACTTTCGACAATAATATTTTTTTTATCTTTACAGATACTGTCTCATTCTTATAGTAGTGCCGACGCACAAGTATTCCATTTTTGTACTTGATTACTCTAACAATCTAACTTACTGGCGCTTTTATTTAAATCTGCGGTCATCATTACATGTGTGCGTGACCCCTCATATATTGGAGGGGTGCCGCTGCTCCTGCAGAGCAAATACTTCACATAAATCTAAACCCAACTTGTTTTTCTTCAAGTTCCATTTTATTTATATTTTTAATTTCATGTAATAGAAATGTACTGGATGCAAATAGTTAACTATCTGGAATTCACATCATTTCCATTACCTTTATCGGAAATCTTTTACAACTAGTAGATCTGGACCGTTCTTTTTAACTTGACACAAATCTTAAAAGCTAACTCGAATTCTAAACTGACTGAGATTTAGTCTCAAAAGTTCTCTGCAGTACCTGAGAGGATACGAATCCGTCACTAGTTATTGCAAAAAAGAGAAAGAGAGACATTTATCCTTCAACGGTTCAAATACACAGAAGCCTACATAGCTCTATGATGATTTTTTCTGATAATGTCTCCGGTATCGACACCATTTTGAGAACCGGTCCATGTACACTTGAAATACTGCAAATGTTTTGGTAGGGTTTTGACGAAGGAGAGACAAGAAATAAGAAAAATAATATTATGAGAAAGCTTAATTGTATTATTTAAACTTTATTCTTACGTATAGTACAAATGACATAATTTATAACAATATAAATCTCTAAAAAGAGATACTATAAATGACATATCCTAAAATACCCTATACTAAAATACTAATTCTTCCTTCTTAATAAGTTAATATAGCCTGCCAAACATAGCCTACTATTCTTAACATCCTGCTAAATCAAACCTGATGAAAATATATGATGAAATGAGAGGCATACATAACATGTTTATGGGCAGGTCATTGTGCATGCGCTTAGTGTGGGAAAAATAAACCGGCGGAGCCGACTCCATTATGAAATGACATGACATGTGTTATTGTTTCATGCCGTAGCTCACGTGTCGTATATTGTGATCACCCCTTGATATTTTGGTCACGGCACGCGAAAGATCTGATTACGGCACAGCACGCAATCACGTGAGCCGCATGTAATTAAGACCATTATGTCTTAATCAAATGGTGAATCTTGAAAAAACTAACTCAAATTATAAACAAAATAGTTAAACGTAAGAAACGTAATCAGTTATGTTTGAACGCGGCACGTGAATAGTCACATCACGGCGTGACTCGCGTGCCGTGACCACTTTTTAACATTTTGATCACAATATGACACGACATGTTATAAAACCAAAGTCATGGTGTGTTTAGTCACAGCACTGCACGGTACAATTTTTTTTCACTCTACATGCGCTCTCTCTGACTGCATAATGGCACTTTTTATTTATTTATTTATTGTGTTTTCTTTCCATTTAAATTGCGGCAACCCAAAACTTATATCTAAAAACACATTGCAAGAACTTCAATTTTATATTACAGTGGACTTTTATGTTCGAACTATATTGACAGCAACGGATCCGAACTTGCTTTTTTTTTTTTCTTGAGAAAATGAACGTCCTCTTTTTTTAAGTACTTACCATAAATTAAATCAGGGACTTGTATAAATCAACTAAGTATTTATACAGAAGACTTAGACGTACTGTTGCTCTTCAATGATTCCAGTAAACATCACTTTTTTAGTACAGTGGACCTCATTCTCAACTGTTTTTGAAGGAAAAAAATAGAAAGTTAAAAAGAAAAGTGGAGTCACTCCTATTCTCAACAATATGAGCCGATTTGAATTCGACAACAACAATATACAGACAAAACAATCTCATTGACAAAACAAGTACACATCTACAGCGTGTCAGCTCTTGGCTCTCGCCAAGTATAGACCATACTAGCCTAAGGCACCTAAGGTGTTTTGGGAAAGTGTGAGTAAATAGTTAGTACATCTCTAAACAGTTATCAGCAAGGAAGCAGGATTTTTGTTATAACGGAGTAATAATCGGATGCAAATAATTTATTAGGTTCAAATCGAATAATTTATTGAGTACAATTCAACATAATAAAAAAATATCAATCAATATAATAAAAATTCTAAATTACTTAAAAAAAATCAACAATTCAATATTTATAGAGAATTTGGAACCAACATTTTGGTTTAACTTGCCAGTCTTTGTCTTTGAATTAAAAAAAAAACATTTTAGTTCAACTAATTTTCGCTATTTGGGATCCACTAATTTGTTTTACTCAGAGTTTATATGGACCCCGTTCCGTCTATTAGAATTCTAGAATGGACTACAGGAGGACAATTTGAATTTCAGGAAGGAGCAGAGGTCTTAAAAGCAGACTTTTAGCACTATTTTTGAAAATTCAGCAGGGGTAGCTGACCCCCCCTCCCCCCGTGCTACAGTGGATCCGCCCCTGATTATCAGTAAAGTGAAATTCGGATTAGTTATATTTAAACAAATATTTAAAAAACTAAACTTACATTATAACAATTAATTAATTATATTGAAAATGTCGAACACACTTTACAAAAATTAACGAAGAATCTCTTCCCCTTAGCATGAGAAAAGACTAAAGAGTGAAAGATTTGAAAACTATTCTTAATCACTATATATATATATAAAAAAAAAAAACTTAAGAAAATGAAATAGAAAAAAAACTAGAAGTACATGTCACTTATTAGGATCGAAAAACACAAACAAAAAATCACTGACAATCAAACTCCAGTGAAGCAAGCAGGAGCAAAACTATAAAATTAAGATAAGGATGGCTAGATGAATAAGTGTGATGTAATTTTGTTTTATAAGAGGGACTAATTGTAATAATATTTATAAATATAAAAAAAATGTAAAGAGCAAAAGTAAAAATTTCAATTCATGAGATGACTTAGCCACCTTTGACTTGGCTTGAGTTTCACCACTGAAAGTTGGGGCACGTGGTGGTCGTATCATCAAATGAAAATATAATATTGTGAGGTATTGCGTGGTTTCTGTCATGTTCATTATTAGTAAGGCTTATATTTATATCTAAATTCATAAGAAGAGAATAGAATCTAATTAAATGTGACAAATGTTTATAATAAAGAATCAGTCTTTGATCACGTAGTAAAGATATATGCTCTCTAAAATCTAAATTGAAGAAATAATTTGTTATAATAATATGGGTGGATTTGGAAAACAGGGACTTTGATCTAGGAGAAGAGACATATGTTCTCTAAAATATGGATTGGAGAAATAATTTGTTGTAAGAACATGTGCGGATTTGAAAGGCAAAGATCTCCATTTCTGATTAAAACAAAATGTTTAAAGACAATTTTGTACGAAGAATTAGCTCAAACAAATGCGGACTCCTCCCTCTTTACCTCTACTTCTTTGGCGAGGCATCACACATTGCTACAGGTAGTGTTTTAAAATGCAGTTTTGTTCATACATACGGAAGGCTATTGCATATCGCATATGCGGTATGCAGATTTAAAATAAAAATTCACGTATATATATATATATATATTCATATTCATATAATTAAATTTATTTCTACATAATAACATAACCAACAATAATTTTTTGATTTTTTTAATATAAATTTTAATTAAAATACAATTAAATTATCAAAACTGTATGGAAAGACTGTATGGCCGCATATTTAGATTGCATGGTCGCATATTCGGACCGTATGACCACATTTTTAATCTACATGACTACATATTAGGACCGCATAGGTAATTTGAGCACGGCTGCCGACCACATACGCATATGCGGCCCATGCAGCTGCATTTTAAAACACTGGCTACAGGTAGAACGTGTTATATATTTTTTTTGTTCTGACTACTTTTTCTTTCTTTCGAAAATATGCCGCCTACTTCCCCATTTCACAATGTGTTACATTACATATCAAATTATGTAACACCGAATTTAATTTTCTGACGGGCCGTTGTTGAACTCTCGCTAATTTTGATCAATGGAGTTTGGTTGAAATTATGGATAAAAGAAAAGAGAGAAAAATCGAGAAAAGAAAAATGTTTTAATTCAATTTAACAGCTGTTTTTTACGGAATATATTTTCATAAAATGGAATTATTTTACAATTAATTGAAATACAAAATGAATTGCTAAGCATAATTATTTAGTATCATATGGTATCATAATTTAAACTAACAAATTTGTTGTGGGCCATTTTTTGTTGAAATCGACCACGCTAAATAGTTTAGTTGTTACAGCTTTATTTATTTTATTTTATTTTTAAAGTAAGTTGGTTACTGTTATCTTACAATTTCATTCATAAAAAACTTACAATTTTATTTTATTTCTTGGAAACCTATATAATAACAATGGCACACATCATTAATTAATGTTATTAAACCTTCTCTTTTCTTAGTATTGTTTAAATTAATCTCGTTATTCAAATTCCATTTTTCATTCTTTTTTTTCTTGACTTGATCCACGTAGCAAACTTTCTTTTACTCGTTTTCTGGCTAGCAATGTCCCAGTACATAGTTTCTCCTCTTCTTTTGTTGGATTGACAAAGTCAAATCTCACATAGTATTATTTCCTAAATTCTATTCCTTAATTGCAAAAAATAAGAAATAAAATGGGTCATAATTTTAAATAAGCTGCCTCCAATATCTTAAAAAATAATTTTTGAATAAAATATAATCATAATGTTAATTTATTAGTACATTAATAATAGACTAGTGGATAACGCTATACTTTATTGTTTATATAGAACATGATTTTTAGTGTTCACCACTTCAATGATGAGAAATGGAGAAGTCATGTTATATCATTTCAATTTTATGCTACCTACCTTTTGCATTATTAATCTATTTCAAATTAGATGATTTAGTTTATTCACATCTTTTTCATTGCATTTCAGAATAATACAATTTATAATTGATAATATTATGACATTGGAAACATTGGCGGGATTAATGATATTGTCAAAAGAAATATTCTTATAACATTTTTTTTAAATAAATAATTTTGAACAAAGCGACAATCTTTCATGTGAAAAAGAAAGAAAAAGAGAGACAATTCTCCTAAAATTTTATTAAATTAAATTCTTAATATTTATCATATCTATATTATATATCTAATTTTGAATAAATAGTTCATAACTCGTCTACACTAATATGAATAGTGAAAATAGTGAGATTGACAAGTGGATTCCACATATTAGCGACACAACTCGTTCCAACTTTTTTTCTGCCTTCTCTCTCGAAAGTTCCCCTTTTCTCCTCTCCCCCATCTCCGAATCCTCCTCTTTGAAAAGTGCTCCTTTCCTCTCACCTCCCATTCCCTTCTCTTCCTCTCTCGCCCCTCGCCTTCTCTTTCTTTTCTTTTTTGAAAAATTTGGCAGCGGCTGCCAAGATAATTGTGTTGAAAATAAATAGGTAACGTCTTACAACCATACATCATTAATTAGAGAAACATTTCTCCTAACCGGTATACACAGCTATTAGAAATAACAACGAAAGTAAAAAAAAACCTACAACAAAAACAAAAACCAAAAGACCAAAAAACGACAACAAAAAATAATACAACATGGCTACACCCATTTCTTCCAAAGCTCTGTATCTTCCACTATGTGGTTTGCTAGGTCAGCTGGTTGCATATGTCTTTCTCCAAACACAATTTCATTCCTTAGCTTCCAGAGATGCCAACATGCACAGCAAGAAGTAGTTGCCCATTCTTTGACAGAAATTTTGCTGGTGTATTTGACCCTTTCCCTTGAATTCACCCAAATGCCTTTTACAGATGTTAGAGGCGATATCATCTGAAATCTCTATTTAGCCGATAGTAAGCACCAGACCTCAACCGCAAAGGGGCATAGGAAAAGCGGGTGTAAAATCAATTCTGCGGGACAGTTTTGGCACATAACACAGTCAGGTTCCTCGCAGTGCATAACTCTATGTCTCATCAAATCATGTGTAAGTATCATTTCATGCAATACAAGGAAAGCAAAAATTTTGACCCGTGGGTGTTGCTTGCATGACCATATCTCTTGAAAGCCCTAACTGACCCTGCCCTTTGTACAGTGACCTGGCTGAGTAGATGCCAGTCGATCCCTAGCGCCATATTAAGGCATCCGGTTCATTGTCTAGTGAAATCTCTTAGTGATCCATCCTCTTAAGGAATATAAGTAGGGGTGCACAAAAAATTCGAGATTCGTGATTCGATTCGAGTTTGATTCCAAAAAGTTTGAAAAAAATTCAATTCAATAGCAATTCGGTTCGAAATTAATTCAAACCAGTTCAATTCGAATTAATTTCGAATTCGAATTCTAACCTGGCCCAATTCGATTAGTGTGATTCGCGAATCTGGCCCAGTTCAATTTGTTACTCTAAGCCTTATTTTTTTACTGTCAGTTAAATAGTTATTTGGGCCCAACTTTTTCAGTGCAATTCTCTTGGGCCCAAATTTCTCAGTGCAATTCGTTTATGCTGCGGAACAGGCTGTCAAACATTGATACGATCCATTGAGTCATTGACAGCTGCCCTCTTGGCTCTTTTTCTAATCCTCTGTGGGACAGAGGATTGAAAAATTATAGAACTAGATGAACATAATAAATTGCTTTGACCTCATGGGATGGTTGGTTGGTATTAGTTAGGGACGATCCACCCCCAGTTTGCTTCCTCCTCCCTCCTTTTTACATTTTTTACGGCCGGTTAACATCAATTTCGAACTAATTTCGAATTCAAATCGAACCAGTTCAAATTATACCGAACCGAATTCAAACTGACCTTTTGAGTTTGGAATCATTTTAATTTCGAACTAGGTTCGATTTGAATTAATTTCGAATTCGAATTCGAACTCAAACAGATTCGGTTCGGTTCCTTTGCAGGCCTAAATATAAGTACACAAAACATAGTTCTCTTCTATTTAAGGAATAAAAGATCCATCACCTTTTGTTTCATTTTGGAATATAAGTACACAAAACATAGTTCTCTTCTATTTACTAAACCATCTTTGTCACATCAATTTAATCACAATTTCATTCTGAAATATAAATACACAATGCATAGTTCTCCTCTATTTACTAAATCACGGGTGAACCTAAGTGTTGTCTACTTGTCTTGAAAGATAAATATATTAGACAACTATTTTATCAATTTTGTAGATAAGTACTATCTTAATGTGAACATCCACTCTCCCACAGGAGAAGTGGGTTTGATTCTTGTCATAGGCAGAAAAAAAATGTGTGTGTGCAGCCTACGGATTAATGTTATTAGAACTGGACCGGACTGGTCGGTTCGACTGAAAAAAACTGGAACCGGTCACCTGTCTGGTTTGGTTCACTTAATGGATCGGATATGTTACTAAATCGAAAAAAAATAGTTGAACCGGTCGGATTGTATTTAATACTGCTGAACCAATTTATTAAAAAACCGGTTTAAAGTAGAAAAAACAGTTTTAAAAAGAGTGCACTCTCTCTCTTATTAAACCCATGTGATCTCTTTACTTTTTGGTAATATCCATATAAACTTGATTCACAATGTTCCTTCAGAAATTCACTTTATGACACATAGTTGTGTACCAATTCTAAACAAAAATAAAGCAAAGAAAAATCATTCAAAAATCAAATGAAAAGTTAACTTTTAACTGAAAAAAGTGCATGATTACTAGGCATAAGGAATTTTATGTAACAAAACCGTAAAGTTGTAAAAATAATTTGGTTTTAATATTAACTTGTCAGTCACTGCTGAGAAGGTTTCAAACAAAAAACAAACAAAATGAAAAAGGTGAAGAGAGAAACAAAAGAAAGAGAAATTGATTGATTTTTATGGTTAATTCATTTTCCATCTATATAGGTGAATTGGTATGTATTGGTTGAGTCAAGTTGAAACTATAAATTTATTAAGACAAAAAAATATATTTTTTCATAAAATATTGATCGTAATTTATGACAAATGATTTTGCATTTCTATATTAGAGATATTAAACTTTTATTTTATTGCATGAGGCTACTTCAAATGTATATATGTATGAAATTACTTGTGGTAGTATATCATATAATCAGAATGTTGAACTTCTATTATTTTTGTTAAAATACGCAAAAATAAATAAACAGTTTGATTTTCAGATAATAAGTTATATATGCTTTAAAAAACCAGCAATTGAACCGGTTGAACCACCGATCCAACCAGTAAACCATTGAACCGAAGCTTTGACGGTTCGATATCCTGTCCGATTCTGATAACATTGCTACGTGTACAGCCTTTGCCTACCTGAAATCGCACGTGTACAGCCTTTGCCTCTTTAGTGGCAGACATGTACCCAGCATTATTTTGGTTCTCATTTTTTACTATCAACTCACAACTTTTTGCAGAAGTTTTATTTTGTTTCTCATTTTTTACCATTTTCCGTTAGTATTTTGAGAAATAACTTCACTTTAATCGATGATTATTTTAATATCGATTTCTGCTATAAAAATTCTGTATATCCAATTCCATATATAGCCAGGGATTCAAAACATCCAAAATTAAAACTATTTTACCCATTACAATTTTATTTTGTTAACATAAAGACCGCATTTTGTAATCAATTGAGCCGAAATTTGTATTTATATCATATTTGAAAAAAATTAAACCAAAAAGCCACGTTTTATGTGAAATTTCAAAAATAACAGGGCTGTTAATTGAATTTGTGGTCTCATTCTTAAAGTGGGTTTAAATTGAATCGGAGATCTCCCTCCCCCTAAAATTCAAAAATGCACTGTGATATATTGATATTTAGGTTTTATGAGGGACCTCCAATTCAGTATGTGGTCTCCCAAGAATGAGACCGCAAATCAAATTGAAGACTCTGATACTTTTCGAATTCCAGAATTTTGTAAGTGTTTTTTTTTTTTTTTGAAATGGTATTAATAAATATCTCGGTCAATTGAGAATTTTAAACAGGAAAGATAGGAAACACAATGGTGACTAACAAAACATTTTTTTCAGCATGGCCAAACAAAATATTTTTGAGCCAATACAATAAATTGAACTTTCACGATCAACTGTCACCAGGGGGACCGAAATTATTGAAAGGAAATTGGAATTTTTTTATTGTTCGAACAACTTTTCATTGTTTTAAGATTATTGTTAATTTCTATTTTTATCGTTGGAGTCATTTTGTATATTGAATTTTCCATGAAAGGTAGTTTCAGGTTTAATTTTCTATTAATAATAATTGTGAAGATTTTATGCAGTAATTTGATTTAATATTCTGTCATTTTAGGTGCCTCCGTTCTGGATCCTCCATAATTATCTAATTTGAGATTTCAATTACAAATTTGAATAAGGGGTGGCAAAAAGCTTGTAGCTCGTAACTTAGTGACTAGATCGTGACTTGTACCTGACTCACTTTCTAACAACTCATTCGTTATTGGACAAGCTGTGAACGAGCTAGCTTGTCACTAACTCGATCTAGAAGTTCGAGTTCAAGTTGGAGCCTAGCTTACTCGCCAGCTCGATTAGGTATCAATTTATGAATTTGTGTGCATTTTATTATGTTCAGCTCGATCCAGCTCAGTTCAACTTGGTCTAAAAAGTTTGTAGAATTTAAACAAGATCCAATTAAACTTAGCGAGCCAGCTCATTAGCTCGCAAGCTAGCTCGATCCAACTCGTGACGATTTCAAGTTAAAATTTCAGCTCGGACCACTAAAGTCAGCTCACTCGTGACTCGGACGAGTCAACTAGTAACGAATTCAAATTGGATCCAACTCGTGACAAGCCAGCTTGTTGCCACCTCTAATTTGACTAATTAAGAAAATATACTCTTTTAGTCAAAAAACTGTTTTAAACCTATCATTAGATATACCTCCAAAGCTATGTTACCCCGACACTCCTAGAAATCCATCGTACCCGTGTCTGATACATATCCGACACCGACACGCCTCCGACACAGCCACAATACGTATCAGACACGCCAGCTGGCGTGTCAGATGAGTTGGCGTGTCCCAACTATGTTGATACGGTCTCCGATACCGTGTTGACATATTTGATACGGTCCGGACACGTTGGTTCGAACTTGGGACCTCCCAAGTGTGGGTCAAAAACTTTACCACTACATTAGAGCATCACTTGTGTTAAGATCTAGTTAATATTGTATTTATCTTATGCTTGGATGAATTTTTTTTTTTTTTTTACAAATTTGATTTAAATTATGATTATCTAAATATAATATATAAATTAAATAAAAATAATATATGTTAATAGCCGTGTCGTATCCTCTATTTTTTAAAATTGTCGTATCACCGTACCTGTGTCGTATCTGACACGATACCCGTACCCGTATCCATGCAACATAGCTCCAAAGCTAAGTTCTAATTTTAAAATCAAGATACTGGAGTTTAAGAGGACGTTTGATTCGCTCTTTTGGAAGGCGATTACTTGTCATCCTAATATTATTTTATTCGTTACCATATTTGGCGAAAATAATAAGAACATGAATATGTTAATTTGTGATTGCTTTGCCATTATAATTTCATAATTGATAATTAATGATTATTATTGCGATGCTCATATTAACTATGGATTTTTTTTTTTCTATTTCAACTTGACGTGCATCAATCTTTTTGGAAATAAAAGTAGCCATTAATTTTTTTGAATTCCAATAGCCATTGTAATATATAAGCTATGTTTGAATATACTGAGAATAGTGTTGTTCTAATTCATTCAAACATACTCAATTGCTATTTAGAACAATAAAAATAATACTGTTCTGCTATTCCTACAAAAAGTCAGAATAACAATTGCTATAAAAAGTCAGAATAGCAATTGGTGCTCTCTCAAATGTTCAATCCCTTCATCGCTATTCTAAATGTTCAATCCAAACAACATTTTCACTATTCAGAACAACACCACATCAATACTATTCTCACACTCTTCCAAAAATCACTATTCTCATATACTATTTTCAAATAGTAGCTATTCTAACTATTCTAGAGTGCATCTATACTACTCTAACCCTATAATCATATATTTTCAAAACCATAATATTTCTTGATATTATATTCTCTGAAATTTTAATATTTCATAGAATGACCTACAGTGCGAATCAAACACCCCCAAGTATTTCATCATCATATAACAATTTTTATTTGATCACTGTTCTTTTTTTTTTTCCATTGATATAACCTATATTTTCATTATAAATTATTTAATTTCTACACCAGTGAATTGCTACTCATATATCAGTTTAGTTGCTTTAGAAACAAAAGCATAGCAATTACAGCTACTCATAATCCATTCATTCTACCCGTATACATGACAGTTCATGAATCATCTATGATAAAAATAGTAAAATACACAATCCAGCAGAGGAAAAAGGCTTCCATATTCACATAACATACAGGTCTGAGGTAAAGTCACAGCAACCTTTTTGTTACATCATTACCAACTAGTTACTCCCAATCAGCGTCAAAGAAACCAGCATCCTTCATCTCAGAGTAATACACATTCTCCAATCTCAAATCTTCCTCCTGTATATTTTATTCATAAAATTGACGTATGAGTACTGATAAAATCAGA
Organism: Carex pumila; assembly: GCA_033356055.1. NCBI lineage: Eukaryota > Viridiplantae > Streptophyta > Magnoliopsida > Poales > Cyperaceae > Carex > Carex pumila. The sequence goes on from JARJHM010000025.1 coordinate 276,237, forward strand.
ACCAGTAATTACTTGTTAGTGGCCACTTGATTCTAATAAAAAAATAAAGACTACCTGGAAAAAGTCGGCAAGGAATGTGACATACAAAAGTGGGAGGTAAAGAGAATGGTAGCATACTGTCGCCAGATTATACAACCTAAAAAGAGGGGTAAAATGATATTATCATTCTTAGCACTTTCATATGAAAGAACAGAGTGTTAACTTCTCAAGACAAAAAAAATCAAATTATTACCACAAGCCAAAACCAGCTCCATTTCCTAAGAGCACACATCCAAATAGCGAAACCACATTTAATAGCAACATTGCGCATATGTAGTTGTAGAATGCAGGCCTTGCTGAAATAAGTAAAGACAAACCAATATTTGTTTCAGACACAATTTTTTTAGAAAAAAATGTTAAAATCTCAACATCACCACTATTAGTAAATCTCAGTAGCAATACTGAAAATGTTTCAATAACCTCACAAGGCGGGAAATACCCTTCATAACCTACTTTTACTCCAATTTTCTTCAGAATATTCCTAAACTACACCTTTTTCACTCTTGACATCTTCAAGCACAAGTGAGAAAGGACAGGCACTCCCAACAACTTTTACTAAAAGAAGAACCAGAGCTGGGAATTAGGGATGGAAAATATTTATGGAAGGAATACAGGCTCCTCATCAAACTACCAGGATCAGACAACTTAGAATAGAAAACAGTTTACAAATTTATGCCACTGTAATCTGCCGTTAAAAATTCCAAGCGTGCCTTATTTACATTTCCACAGCCTATAGATTCTTAGCCAACAGAGATACTCTCCCATATGGCCAGCACCTTCTGGCAGGTTAAACTACCAGAAAGAATGGAAATCTTCCTGTCTACAATACTACAACAGATTGCTCACATAAGAGCTCTAATGGGGCCAACAAATTTTAGAAACAGCTGTGCATATTTTCATCTCCTGCCCACTTGCAAAAAAGGTTGTTAAAACACCTTAGGAGACCATATGTTAATTCTTTGGCAGCACCTATTTCCTCAAGACAAAGCAACCTGGTCCCTTATGCATAAAGATGTTACTATTTTGATACTTGGGCAGAAAATTTGGGATTTCTAAACCCACATATACTACTATTTTGATACTTGTTGATTTGATTGACCGGGGCATCACTTTATGGAAGAACAGCACTGAGTTTACTTTATCAATGTATTGGGGATCTCTTTCATATGCTATGTATATTGTTTCATTTTTGGCATTATATTCTTTTTCTAGGTTATATAATATTATTTATGTACGCTTTTCACCTATTTTAATTTTTTAGAATTTTAGAGTACCTGGTAGGCGTTCTCTCCACTTTGAATGGTGCATGAAAAGAATAAATCCATAGACTGAAGTAAGCAATAGTTTGTGTACAGTCCACAGGCCCCATTTCACACGAGAGTGGCTTGAGTCAATAAACAACGGTAAACCAAACCCGAACACATAAATTACCTAAAAAAGAAGCATATATACATTAAAATAAAAAGGTTGTTTGATCAGATGATATTACTAATTTCACCCAAAAAGAGAAGAGTATGGTTATTTGGCGACTGAAGCTGTGACTGATGCTAATCAATGGCTAACTTATTGCAAATAAAATCTGCTGCCTAATGGAGGGGGGAGATCAATAGGGACCTGACTACAGATTTGCCATTTTCAAGTTCTGCATTTGATGGTGTGTGTTTAGGCTCTTTTAATTTAACTGTGGTGTATGAAAAACTTTGTAATCTGTTTTTAATGATGGAAATTGTTAGTTGGTTGTTTGCAAACTAACCTTCACAAGAAATCTGCAAAACACCTAATACTAAGTCTTTTACAACTAGTCCTATATTATAAAGAGATTGAAAAATTAGCTTTAAAATACCATAAGAGTTACTCAATCAATAAACTTAAATTTTTTATTGTTTAATCAAAATTAATTTTTATTATTAATATCTAATTAGTACTTTTTTTAAAATATCGCATCAATTAACAAAGATAAAGAATTTCTTAAGTAATTAATTTTCTCATTAGTTAATTATAACGCTTATCAACAATGTTGACTTCAATGAATGGTAAGTTTATTTTGGAAAAAATTCAGATTTTGGTCCTGAAAACCTTCCTTAAGTAACTGAGTCTTCAAAGTTTCATTTGCACCAAATTGATTGTTGGAACATTGGAGAGAAAAAAAATAAAAAAAAAAAGCTGGTACTTGAAACTTTTAAAAAAGGACAAATTTGATCCTTGAACTTATATATGCACTGAGTTGGTCATTGATCTTTCAAGTAAAAAACAATTTGGGCCTTGCGAGAATGACCAATAGAAAGACAAACTTGTATAATTACGAGAAAAGTTTAGTAAGTTATTTTTCAAAAGTTCAATGATTGATTTGACGCAAATGAAATTCCAGACACCAACCTTTTTTTTTTTTTGCAAAATTCGAGGAAGAATCTGGTGCAGATAGAAATTGAAAAACTAAGTTGGTCTTTTTCGAAAAGTTAAGACCAACACCTGAATTATCCCTAATTTTGAATTTTCCAACATAAGATTGTTGAGCAAAATCCTTTTTGCAACTTATGAACATGCTTCGGTCTTTTCATAATAATTCTTTATTATTTTATGAATCTATACCTTAAGCAATAAATCTGCACAAACAATGACACCAGAGACAACAAAAGTACGCGTCAAGGTCTCCACGCCACTCGCATTATTTCCTTGAATCATAAATGCGATGAGACTAATTTCAAGAAACAGCAACCCTGAGTTTGTTATTAGCGACAGCATGTTCCATGAGAAATCTTTTCCTGATGTGCACTGCCATGTCTGTAGAAAACAAATAAAAGAACACAAGATAAAAATTAGTATGGCGTCAGATTTTTGCATTTGTTTCTTTTGGCTTCATGGTGCTAATTAAAGTACGGCTTGACCACATGTTAGATTGACTACAGTGTACCAACACCAACTAGTGATACATGGTATGCAAGAACATGAAGAGTATAACTATTTCTGCTATTGCAATTAACACCCAAAACCGAAGTAAAATGACTAAATCAAACTTTTTTTGGTTTTCAAATTTAGAACCGAACCAAGCAGATTAAACCCATCAACCAATTAAGAACCAAACCAAACCAATCCATTTAAACCAAAATATTCTGGTTCAGTTAAAAACCGAAAAACTGAACCGTTTGAACACCCCTAGCCCCAACTATTTCATATTCTCATCCAAGGATTACAATCAGATTGTTGTGCCTTATAATTAGTTAAATTGTGCAGCATAGAATTTAGAAGCAAGATTTTCAATGGGTATTGGGCTTTCGAAAGCATCATGCCATCACACCGATTAATGTTTCAGTGTTAGATGGAGGAGGCAATACTAACAAGGTAAAAAAAAAAAAAGAGGTGAAAACAAACCCTAAAAATTTCATATAATTTTGTAATTTTGTTACCTGAAGGAGGCACCAGAGGAGATTGAGGATCGTAACAACCCACAGCAAAACGTAGTAAGCGATCATGATATGAGATCTCCCATATGTGAGCCTGGCAAAGCTTCTGCGAGCTTGTGAGCCCAGATAAGCTATGAACAACACAGTTGGAATGATCAAAGCGAGGTTGTACAAGATCCCATGGCAATCGGACAGCCACCAAGAAGCCACGCCGTCAGTTACACCGACTATCTCCCCCTCGGCCAACGCCGGAGTTATGGGTAGCTCTGCCAATAGCGACCTCATGATTTCAGGTGCGCATCAGGAGAGAAAACTGGGAGTTTGGTGGAATTGAGAATTGGGAATTTGTCGGAATTGAGAATTTGAATTTTGTCGAATTGGGAATTGGGAATTGGGAATTGGGAGAAGATCAGAAGGAAAAGTAGAAAACCCTAATAAGTGGAGTAGATTGATTTCTGTGGTCGTCTCTGTTTCTTGTCAAACCAAGAACGGTCAAAAGATTCACAGACTTCGATGGGAAGCATACAAGATACAACACAAGAGTAAAGTAATTTTGTTCTTTATTATTTTTTAGATTAATACCGAAGGTAAAAAAGTAAATAACTCAGTTCTTTTTTCTGAAATTTTTATTTATACCGTATTAAGAAAAAAAATAAATAAACCAAATGAGCTTAGATTTTGTCCTATGATATGCTCTGCCGGGATTTAAATCTGCTCTTTTTTTTTTTTTTTAAGAAAATGAGCACTCATTTTCTGTTGCTTCGGAAGAAATAGATAGAGAGAATGAGAAGAGAAGTGTCATATTCTAAATCTGAGCCGTTCATTTTTTCTTATCAATTTCACCTCAAATAAGGTATCTGGGGGACACAAACTCTTATATCATATCAATTACTGCAAATAATAATTATAGAAATTATGAGGAGGGTTCAAATGCACTCAAATTTTTGTATATCCAAATACACTCTATTCTTTTTCTCTGTTTTTAAAATCCGAATAGTCAATCCGAACCGTTAGATACGATATATATATATTAAGATGTGTTTGGAAACCAAATTTTTTTTTTTTTGAAATTTTTTTACTATTTATTAAGTCACTTTGAAAAATCGCTGATCCAATGATCCAAAAAATGTAAAATCAGCAATTTTTAAAGTGGCTTAATAAATAGTAAAAAAATTTCAAAAATGTAAAATTTGGTCTCCAAGTACATCTTAATATATATATCGCATCTAACGGTTTGGATTGACTATTCGGATTTTGAAAACATAAAAAAAAGATTTGAAAGATAGAGTGCATTTGAACCCTCTCATTATAGAATTCTCATTTGTATTGGATGGTCATCAATATTGACAAAGTTGATAAATTTTGACTTTTGACTTGTGTTATTCTTGATTGCAGCTATTTCTTTCAATTTGTCCGTATCAAACAATTAAGACTTTCAACTTTAAGAATTTATCTGACAACAATACATAATTTTTTAAGAAGTCATGGTTGACAAGATGATCATTCTTTGTTGAGTCAGAGCTTAACAAGAAAGCGTACTTAAATTAATGTAAATTAAGTCAGAAAATTCATTGACACATCAGAGATTCACATTCTATATGATGCATTAATATCTAAAATATTCTTAACGGTATTGATAACTTTTAATTGAACATAAATTTACTATATATATAATTCATAATTATTTTACATATAAGTTTAATATTAAATTAATGTCCAACTTGCGAAATGATAATCCAACAATGTCAACATTTTATTATCATAATTACATTCAGATGACACATTAGTATCTAAAATATTCTTAAGGTATTGATAACTTTTAATTGAACATAAATTTACTATATATATAATACATAATTATTTTTCATACAAATTTAATATTGCATTAGTGTCCAACTTGAAATTTCTTTTATCTATAAATAAATTAAGACGTACCTAAATAGAAAAAAGGTATTGTTTCTAACAAATATAGAAAGATTAAATATATTGAGTCCGATTAATCGGTCTAAACGGATGTTTTTTACAACGCTGGTTATGAGTTCGTGTGCCAGCTGGCATGTGCCATACGACAGGGCAATAACTTGTGAGCCTTGTCTTTTACTAGTATTATGGAATAAGATTGAAGGACCCGACTCTATTTTTTTTATTTTGGATCGTCTAATTTGAAGTAATCTTATCAAATCATTTGCTGATACCATACAAAAAATATTTAACTTTGATGACATGAACTAAATTTAAGCATTGATAATGACTCGAAAAGCACAATTGCAATTTGAATCGGAATGAACTTTGTCACCTTCGCTTTTCCAGAGCGGATTTCAAATTTAGCAGAGGATAAATAAATCATATTATAATAACATTCAACATGAAATCATTGTACAACATATTTTAAATGAGGAGGCATCAAGTTACAACAATTTTTTTTTTTTTTTGAGGAAAACATGTTACGACAATTTTTGAGTTACAATAAGTTACAACAACTATTTTTTATATTTTCAAAATCCAAATCATCGATTCAAACTGTTAGATGTGATCTCCACAGTAAAATATGCTTTCAAATCAAATTTTATATTTTTTTGAACTTTTTTACTATTATTAAAATGAGTATAAAATTCAATGGTCTAAATTTAATTAATTTTTGTACCCATCTTAATAAATAATAAAAAAATTTCAAAAAATGTAAAATTTGGCCTCCAAACATATTTTATTGTAGAGATCACATCTAATGATTTGAATCGACAATTTGAACTTTGAAAACGTAGAAAATTGTTGTTGTAACTTAATCCCTCCTCATTTTAAATACAATCTAAATTATATATTCAAGTTTCAGATTACATAGAGAAACATATAAATTGCATACTTATATCATATCTATATTTTTCAAGATCATTTGGGTACTCAATTGAATTGAATACACTGGAATCGTAAGTGTACTTCATAAGTTCCCTTTCCAAATTATTAATCCTCATCTGTCATATTGTCACCAGATACTATGTGAAATTAGCTTAATTTCACACTATTACAAAAATAGAGAGTTCAAAGAAATGAAAATAAGATATTCCGCATTAAGAGAAGTTAATATTAGGTTAATTCTGAAATTGGCAAATATTACTTCAATATCAAATATTAAAATATGGTATTATTTATTCCTAAATATAATACCAAAAACAACATAACTAATTTCAAAATTAGGTGAAATTTACAACGTGTGTTGTCAAATGGGGTCTAAGTCAATTGCTTCAGTTCTTAATGCCTAACTTATCATCGTTCATGGGGACTGACAGGATTCATTCTATATCATTATACATTTTACATAAAAGATTAAGCTAGAATCTCTCCACGACAGTTTAATGATAAAGCATCTAAATGTATGTAACCAAAATCATCAAGATTTCATAAGTTCATATTTTGGATCAAACTAATGCCTCGACCAAATTTAAGTTTTGCATATCATGTGTAAAATTGTGCTCTCTAATATGCTAGTGTTTGTGGGAACACTAATGTCACTGAATATTTGAACTACGCAGCCCGCAAAGCAGAAACAAGGATGCTCGGTGCAAACCCCACAATTATTTCATGCATCATTCATGCCCATAAATTGAATTCAGCAAATGCAGACAGTAAAATCCATCGACATTTGACAAAATTCACCACTATTTCACATATGTTAATGCGCCACCAAATGGTCACAAATATTGATTTCTATTTAAACAATTAAACTGCCTGCCATAATATGTAAAGCATGAGAAATCAAGGCAAACCATTTCAGAAAAAATATCTGAGGTTGGGTACTAATCTTCATCACTGTCAAAAACCATAGCCTTTCTACGGTGAGCTGGGGCCGCTTTCTTTGGTGGAGATTCATCTCCTTCATCATCAGATGGGATCTCTTTGCGCTTCTGGCCGACTCCACCTCCACCTGCTTCCTTTTCCTTCTTCTTCTTGGGCACCTGCATAGATATTTATATTGACAAGTTAAGCATGACCAATCTGATTGTCTAGTCGGTCTCTCTCACGTACTGAGCCAGAATGTCTTTCAATGGAGGTCAATGAATGCAAAAAGGACATTACAAATTAAATATTAGAGTTTGATACCATACCAAATGTTGATATCATTGCAATGATCACATCAAAAGCAAGAATTATATATACAGGGGGAAACCATTCTGGCCTGTCAAATTTGGTGAAACCATTTCACAACTGGCTTAGTACTCCCAGTAGTTAATAAAAAAGACATCTTAAAATTTTGTGCTACTTGCAGTAGCACCTGCAAGTCACACCCCTGACCTTGAGATTAATATGAGAAATAAGGTGATTAATGTCTTACAATTATCTCCACTTGTACCGAACTTTTTTTACCATTTAAAAAGGAAAGAAAAGAGGATATATGTGATGGATTTGAGGTTTATATTTATCGGCTAGAAAGCAATCTAATTAGTTCAGGGTAACTGACAAAATATTGGGGGGGGGGTTGGATTTAGTCGTTAACTGTGTTTTGTTTAAAGGTTGGAATTTTTGGCTGATAACCAAAAGGATGATGGGTGCTAGTTGCAAGCATGAAATATTTAGAGTTCTTTAATTCTATCAGTATGATAAAATTTTGGACCGACTGAATAATAATAACAATAATAACAATAGTAATAGTAATAACAATAACAAAAATAAGGATATATCTTTAGTCAAATAACCTCTTCGTACTCTTCCTCTTCCTCGTCAGAAGCGGGGCCGGGGGGCCCTTCCTCTGCCTCCTCTTCCTCGCTGTCCTGATACTCCTCTTCATCATCAAGGAAATCGTCCTCCCTTCTCCCGCGTGGTGGCGGGGACCCATCCAAATCCTCTCCCTCTGTTTCATACTCTGATTCATCCTCGTACTCATCTTCCAATCTGCGCTTCCCTGGTCGGGATGCTGAATGTTTGTGTAAGCTACTTTTGTTCATGCCCGGCTGATTCAAAAATAAGGAGGGTACAATCCATAAAATGTTTAGGAAGAAAAAAATGAAAAAACAGTTTAGCATAAGGGGTTTAATAATATGCAATTTTGGGTTTTCAATGCATATCAGAGAGTAACCTTTATACAAATCTATAGGATAAAGGATATTTTCTTGGTTTCCTAGGTCTCCAGCTATTATCAAATTTGAAAAAAGAAGGCAGTCCCAGAAGCTTGCTAATGTTTCATAACTTGTCCTTGAAGCATAATAAGTGTTATTTTCAAAAATCAACACAGCAACCCCAAGAACTAGATATTAGGTATGGAAACATTTAATCATTTAATAACGAAAGTAAAGCTAACCTTCTTTAAACTCGTGGGGCGCCTATGTCCATGCGCTTCAGCTTCCAATTCATCCTCAAATCGATTACGAGATGAGCCCCTTCTCGAATTATAGTAGTCCTGATCTTCTTCCTGGACAAACAAGGCACTAAATTTTAGAAAGCAGGAACTTAATCAAAGAAAAAAAAAAAACATTTCTCTTCAAAGACAATTTTGGTTCCAATTCATTAACCCAAGCTCAAGGGCATTTAAAAGAGTGTAAAACCCTCGGCCCTTCTGTCCTGTTGTCAGAACCTGTGTGAGAGAGAGAGAGGTGGTGGCACCTGTAAGCTGTTAAATGAAGCAAGACAAGAAGTGCAAACTTGAGAAAAACCTGGCTTCAAGAAAAAGATGAGGAAGAAAACCTAGGTGGAGTACAAACTCCCATGACAGCATCCAGATGAACATTTGCATAGGATTTTTTGGGAGCAATTAAACTCTACTTAGGTAAATACCGCTTCCATAGAGTTCGTCCATGGCAGTGGAGCAATCCTCAGTGATCCACCAAGGATATGCACCAAAAGAAGAGATGGAGTGATGGGTACCACAGCAGGTAAATTGATTTGGGATGAATTTATACAAGAGGGTTATATAGAGATTCCAAAGTGGTGAGAAGATCTCATTGGGATCATTAGAGGACAGAGACAATACCGATTGGATCACAAGGACAAGACAGATTGCATGGTTATTGAATCAACTCGAGAAAAGACCCGATGGTGGGTCAACAGGAGTGCAATTTTAAATGCTGTCTGAAGCATCATATCAACTCAAGAACCATGCCAACATGTTGTTGAATGTGGGAGAAAAATGTGTTGGAGATTAGGACAACCCTCAGCCATGGCAATACCTTGATCAGGGTTTAGGGGGTTTTAAAAGGAAATGCACACAAGAACGAAATCCCATGTGCAAGCATTCTGTGAACCAATCTAAATAGCATAGTGCCAAAGAGATGTATCATTGTACCAGACAAAAATATGTCACTTGTGCTATACTGTTCATTGTAAAAAATATATACACAAACAAACTGACCTCATCACCATCTTCCAAAAAGTTGGGAGTAAAGTCGCGTTGCTTTCTAGAAGGCAGATGTGAATATTTCATGTTCACCTTTTGTTTCTTCTTTTGTAGTTGTGCCTGTGCTCTTATTTGGAGGCCCTCGGCCTGTAATCATAACGAAAAGCTTTCAATTTTTTTTTTAATCTAAATCTTTTTATTATTATTCTTAATGTCATTTCCAATAAAATAACATGTTGATCTCTGTTTTCTTAATTACAGAAGAATCCAAAGGGGCACTTTTATTGGAACCTTTAAAAGTAACTACAATATTATGGCAAATAAGAGCTAGCGAATAAAATACAGAAGATATCAGAACCCAAACCAATACTTTCTTAATATTAGCAATCTGTAAAACTGAGACATCTACATTTCAGAAGCAAATTCATTGGGTAAATATGGAAGTCAATACCAGCATGAACAATAAATCTAGTTATGACTGAATACAACATAGCAATAATGAAAATAATGTGAAATGTTGGGTGCGGTCTTCAAGGACACAAAATTGAAATCTCTGCCCTATACCATCCATAGATAAACTTATTGTATACAAAACTGATTCACAGAGGATCCTTACCCTTTCTCTTTCTTCCTTCTCTCTTTCTGGATCAGTTTCTGTTATCCAGTTTTTGACCTTAAACACCTTTTTATGGCGAGAGTCAACAAGAGCAGTCAAAAGTCGGTGTGATTTGGAGGAGAGAGAAGATGGCATGAACCTCATTTTTCGTAGAAGCCTCCCTTGAGATTGTAATATACCCTATGACAATGATAGATCAAAATAAATACCAAGCACCCATACAAAACCAAATAATATCAGGAGGAAGAAATTTTGTTCTTTTTGTTCTTTTCCAAAATTTGCTAGATATGAGTAAGGCTTCTACCAAGACCAAACCTACCTACATAGATGCAACCTGCTTTAATTCATGCAGGATACAATCTGACAAGACTACAGCTATGATGCACGCAAGATGTACCAGCCAGCTGATATGATTGTTTAATTGGTTTTTTAAGCACTGTTACTGTCTGGAAACATCCAGACATGGCAGGAACCCATCACATTATTGAAGCAATACCATAGCCACATTACAACTCCAAAACAATAAAAGAAAAATAGGCAAATTAAACTACATTCATTTATCATCTCCCTGACATCCATAATTTTTTCTAGTTCAAGCTAGGGACAAGCAGGTTGGAAGAGAAGATGGTACCTCATTCTTTTTCCCAAATTTTGTTTTTTTTTTTTTTTTAAATCAATACTACAGTTTTGTAATGAAAGAGGACTCAATTTCCTGCATAGATGCCGAAAGATGAAAAAAAAAAACCCAAGGTTTTAGGGCAAATGTACTGGTGGACTCTGCATCATCAGTCCACTAATTAACCCGAATCTTCAAGGGATATCTAATGTTAAATTTAAATTATGTTTTTCTGGTCATGGAACTTCAGGAATAACAGAGGATTAAAAAAAGGAGGATCCAGCGTGGCTCCTTTTCTATCCTATGCAACTCACCTGGTAGGAACTAGGAAATATTGTAGTTTATCAAAACTTATGGTGGCACACAGTTAATTAAAAAGTAGTTCATGAATAAATAGAAGTAGGATGTAAATCTTAACAATTATATAAGTAGGCCTCAATCCCCAAGACAACAGTGACATTCATAGCCTTACATTGCTAAACAATAAAAAAAAGAAAAACAAAGGGCAGGAAATTCACCTTTCCATGTCGAAGGAAGAGGTGAGATTGGTCATGAGTGGATTCGTGCACAGAAATGTCAAGAACTTCGTTACCGATTAACAACTGTAAGCTACCATCCTTCCACTTTACAAACCTAGCATTGCTCTCATACTACAAAAAAAATGATGAGAACAAGTTAAAAGTCAAATGACAGTGGAGGAAAGCAACCTATAAAGAAAACTAAACTTTACATACCGAAACAGTGCCATTGCGATTCTTAACAGATCTCCACCTTACAATATTATCCTCTAGTCGGATCCTTTTTTTGTCACCAGTTTCATCTGTCACAAAAACATCTTCTTCTTCATATGTTTTTGGGTCGAAGGGTTTTGACTCAATCCCCATAATGTTTGACACTTTTATTACATTCATCTGCATACCAAACAAAATTTCAAAAACCATAAGCCGAGTCGCAGACAAAAAAAGAATGAAAAGAGTCATGCAGGTATATACCCTAAAGAGCCCAAGGAACATTTGACATATCTGAAATACAATACTTGGCTTAATTTATTGAAAAAAAAAAATTCATGCATTCCTTATTTTTTTCTCCCTCCAAATATGAAACATGGAGCAGGTGCTTCGGACATTTTCAAAAGCAAGGAGAAACAAAGATTATTGGATATTCCTCATTTTTCAGGACATATTGCCACAGACCTGAAATTTCCACAAAAAAGGATATTTTCAGGACAAAGGAAGCCCGGATCATAGACACAGAAGTACAACTCACTCTATCAGTTCGTCCCGGTGGGTGGACAAGAGGCACATCTAGCTCTAGCGGGGGACCCACTGGTTTCTCTTTTGGCTTTTGCTCGAAGTTCTCATCTTCAGATCCGTAATGTGCATCTTCATCAGGTATGATGTCCTCTGGTTGTACATCTTTCTCATAGCTACCTTCCTCCTCCATAGGAGATGTCTATCAATTCATAACAAAGAGAAGTAATTGCAAGCTGCCATTTCTAATTTCTGCTCTACAGTATCAATGTGTACTGTATAGTATTCACAGTTCTTATATATACCAGCATATAGGTTCCTTCATCAATAGAAATAATTCTTTTAAAGCAAAAAGGTTGATCAGTGAGGGTCATGTCAGTCATTCTGTGACTTGCACTTACAGGTGATTCGTGGTGGGATTCATTCTGAGGAGCTCTGTATGGTGAAGGTTCATCCTCGTCACTATCACCAAAGACATCTCGAACCACTTTCTCATCCTTCTTATCCTCTGATGGCCTGCAACAGATTACACATTTAATATTTAACTTCATCCAAAAAATATAAAGAATAACGAAGCATACATTTATCTTGTACTTATGTGCAAATTTGGAACCAAGTATCACTCAAATAGCATCACTCAACAAAAATAACCATTGGCACCTCTTCTCACACTCGTTGGCATTACAATGAAAAATTCTTGTACTAAGCGGTGAGCCTATTTGGTATTTGAAAATACATTCATTGATCTAGCACTGCAATTATTAAGATATAGAAAATGTACGGCAGAGCTACCTCTCTGCACAAACCCCCAAATTGGTGCAACAATAGTATTTCCATACTTCTATTAATCACACTTCCATACAGGGCCCAAAGCTTATCATTCCATTGTTAAACATAGTTGAGTAGGGGTTATAATACATTACAATCTAATAATGCATCTAATGGTGAATCTTTACTTTTTATATCAGATACGTGCATTTAAACTGTAAGACTGCAATAATACTTTTTAACAAAAATGTAGACACTAATATCAACTTTCAAATTTATATTGTTTGACTATCTACAACCCATGTAGTTCACCAGTTATTTATAAAGCTGTTAGATCAACCATTTGGGCCCGGATCACTTATACATCGCATCTAACAGCCTCTACTGGCCACAGATTCAATTAACAAACTACTTTTGAGTAAGGGGGTTCAGACAGGTCTATTTAACACTGATTGTACTATGTGAAACTATGCAATATTATTCAGATAGCAACTTCTATAATTATAAATTTGTTTTATGAAATATTATCTTAAGAAATGAGAAGGGCACAAGTGCTAGTTTTCTGGAAAGCTAAAATGCTGTCTGGTGATTAACTTCCCTCTATTGTACTTGTAGACAACAATTAACACAAGATGCGTACTAAAATAATTCTTTACCTAGCTTTTTTATTATGGTCCACACCATCCTCTTCATTATCGACATCTGCCTCGTTATAACGGTTATGGGAATAGTAATTCCCCTCTTCCTCCTCTGATCCTGACTCGACCACATCTCTTCTCTTGCTTGTGACCACCCTTTGTCCATAACCCTCGTCCTCGCTCTCAGCTTCTTCTCTCTCTTCACTCTCTATCCTTCTCTCACTAACCTCTCTGTCCCCCTCTTCTTCTTCTCTCTCTCCTTCACTCTCTCTCTCCCCCTCACTTTCTCTCTCGCCCTCACTTTCTCTCTCTCCCTCGCTCTCAACATGCTCGGCTTCAGGTTCTTGTTCCTGGATTTCATGCTCAGGTTCAGGTTCAGCTTCACTTTCTATTTCGACCTCACCAATGCCTTCATTTTCACCTTCTCCCTCAATTTCTGCTTCATCTTCTACTTCCAGTTGCCTCTCATCCTGGTTCTCAGCCTCACCTTCACCTTCTCCCTCGTCCTACATTATTTTAAAATTGTCAGTCAATGTAGAAATTCAGCACATGACATTAGTTTACATTGCTGAAGTAAAGAAACTGAATAGTTCAACAGAAGCAAAATTTTAATTGGTATAATTAAATGTACAGGCACTTGCCTTAAATTGGTTATTTTCTTTGCTTAAAATATATCTGATGATAATCAGGTAAAATCATAGAGTTATGCACATGCAAGAAAAAGAACTGGGTTATGTAATAGCTAAGATGAACCTAGATGATTAACTAAGCTGAAACTTCAAAAGTTAAATATTTGAACTAGTCATGGGAGTACCTAATCTGGGGGTCCCAAATGGAATCCATCTTACAATAATCAATTTTATGAACTAAAGATCGATATGAATTTTACATGGCTAATTTTACACGCAAGTCAGAAAACTATGAAAAATACGAAACAGTACCAAACCTAGAAAAACTTTAAAAATTGAAAAAAAAAAAAAAAAAGGGTATCAATACGGAAGGATAATCGGATTGATTAGCGGCGCGTTCGTGCTCGGAATCGATCTCAGGCTCGTCCTCGGATTCATCCTCTTCCTCCTCCGATTGCTCCCCAAAGAGGTTTTGCATCATCTCGTTTCGTGCCACATCCTCCATGTTGTTGCTGTTGCTAGTCCCTTCTTTCTTCATCTCTCCTATCTCTTATCTCCACGTTTTCTCTTTAGACCAGTGACGTGGGGTTTTCGGTCGAAGATGGAGGTGACTAAGGAGAGAGCGAAAGAGCTCGTGAGGTGATACGGGACGACGGGAGAGTGAGAATGCTGGAGAAGAATAAATCTGCTGTGATTCCATTGGAATAACAGGGTCCTGTTATTCAGATCTCAACCATTCAAAGTTTTTCATGCGCGAATCTCAATGAAAAACTTTTTCCTGCACAAATCTCAACAAAGTTATATGGTTGGGAATCTAATAACAGGACCCTGTTATTCCATTGGGATCACATCAGATTTATTTCCGAGAATGCTCGATCTCCTCCGTCGACGAAATGTGGGACCGGTGGATCTTAGTGGTGTGAATAGCGGTAAGTCGCTAATAAGACGAGTGCGTATATATCTCTTTTCCCCGCATATGACATCACTTGTTGTTTTAAGCAATCTTGACTATTGAGACTAATGTAGCTGCTACCAAAGTAAAAAAAAAAAAAAAAAAAAAAGACTATTGAGACTAATTAAAAGATGATTTAATCCTTTCTGCTTTTCAAATATCATCTTTGTTTGACACATTTGTATTTGTCTGACTACCACTTTTACCAGTGGAGGTTTTTCTATCCGTCCTTTATTCATCCAAATCAATTTTATCGTTTAATTTTTTCTCTTCAAAAAAACAAGTACAAGAGCGCATATATTGACAGTAGCAAATTCTATCACTGTCGTCCTTATTTGTACAGTATACCCATCCGACAAAGCAAAATTGTAATAAAAAATTTCAAACTCTTGAAGTAATGCAAACTCTCTTTCACATTAACTTTCACACTAACATCTAAGCTAATAAGGACCAGTTTAATACAAATAAAAACGACAAAACAACATAACCTTTGGGGAGTCCGCACATTTTCTAGAAACCTGCGCTCTCCCCTCCAACTCTGCAAGGCTAGCAGAAAAGAATATCAGAAGTTCTGGCGGGTCGTTCCGAGTCTCCATTTTCACCTTCGTCTCCGCTCTCGTTCACCTGGTCTACTTCGCTTTGTTTCATTTAAGTGGATGATTATATCTGATGAATCTGATTGCCACTCGAAGCTTCGCCTTGCCCTATCCGAGTATGTGCTTCTGTCAAACGGATCTGACTATCACTCGTTATTTCATCTTGTTTCACTCTAACTGAGCAGGTGCTTCCGTTCAGTGAATTTGGTCACAACTCATCGATCTGCCTCAATTCTCCTAGTTTGACTGAAGATGTTGTAAATTCATTTCACCCCTAGTATCTAATATAATTATATATAAATAAGATACACATTGTTATGATTGTGTGATAATGAATATGTTCTCTTTGATATTTTTTTTTCCCTCTTTCCCTCTTCCTCCTATCCTTCTTCTTTTTCTCGATGTGACTCTTATGAGATGATTGTCTTGGTCCAGCTGATTTAGTTTCGGACTGGTTCGATTTAGTGCCTTTTTTGTTGAGTGGTGACTGTCCTGGTTAGATTGATTTAATTCTCTGTCCGGTTTCAATTCAATGCCTCTTCGGCTGAGTGGTAACTATTATAGTCTGGTTGATTTAGTTTCTGGTTCAATTTGATTCAGTACCTCGCAGGTGCATATTCTTCTAGGCAGTGTCGACAAAGTGAAGTCACACTCGCTTGACTACTACGGTTGCATACTAAGAGAAGAAAATGAATAAGCCATTTGACTTGCTAATTTAACGCGAACTAAGTATTTCATAATTATTGGTTTTATTTTTTTTCTTCTCTTTAATTTTTAGGAGTGAAAGATTTTACTAGTTTAATATATATGATGTTATCTTTGTGTATTTATATATCTACATTGGAACAAACTTGTAATTTGCTCTGATGTTTTAATGCAATTGCTTACAATAAAAAAATACAAATAAAAACTTAAAGCTTAATTTTTTTAATTAATAATTAATTTACTGCAAAATTGTGATAATGACATAGTTGTTTTGAAAGAATATTATATTTAAAAAAAAGAAGTTAAATATTTGTCCATATCAAATTAAATGGTTACATATTTCTATTCATTCGAACTATGAAGTAGAAACACTAATACATTTATGTATATCACATAATATAATACAATTTTGTATACAATCTTTTTTTTAAGTAAAAGTTGAAAATCAAGCTATCCAATTATTTCATATCTAAAAAACTCCTCTTTGAATTTTGCATTAGACATTATTTTTGTTATAAAATTAAAAACTGATTTTTAATATTTTTTATAACTTTTATTAGAAATATAATTATTACAATTAATGAACAGGTTTTAGTTACAAAATCACAACTTCCAACCCCAAAACATATGATAGCGAACAGAACCTTAATATTTCTCACAAGTCAGTGAACGAACGGAACGAGACAGAAAAGAGTTTAGGTTCCATCACGAAACACTTTGTCTGGATACTGCTAAAATGTCTTGGCTATTAGGGATGGGATGTTCACACGGTCGGTTCAATTGAAACCGAACTAAAATAACTAAATTAAACATTTTTCTGATTTTTTAAAATAAAACTGAACCAAACTATTAAACTCATAAATCTATTAAGAACCAAATCAAACAAATTGAAGTAAATTTTGATTTGTTCAATTTAAACTAAAGTAAACCTATTGTTGCTATTATTAACAAAAATTAAACATGTTTATACACGAGTTGCTCAATTCTATACAAAATACCTGGATGGTCTAAAATATATAAACTAAAATAAAAGAAAGGAAGTAATTATTGAACCAAACAAAATATAAACTACACTCGAACCAATATAATTTGGTCGGTTTGATTTAGTCCGTTTTGAAAAGTCTGAACCTAACCGATCCATTTAAACCGAAATGATTCAAAAATTCAACCCAACCAATCCATTAAAACTAAAAAACCGAACCATTTAAATCAATTTTTTTTTTTGTTTCAGTTGAAAACCAAACAAACCGAACTGTTTGAATATCCCTATTGGCTACCGACTACTAGAGTGGGAATAATGGCATGGCAAATCCAGCTCCATTACAAAACAACACAATATGTGTGTCAGTTACGTACATCGATTCACGTATTTTTGTGACCATTCAAGTATTATAATTATTTTTTAAAACTTTAACGCAACGTATTACGTTACTTAAAAATCTAATCACGACATAACATCTGATGACGCGACGCGAGTCACATGTGTTCACGTAAGTCACTTGTAAATACGTTGGTTGGTTTATTTTCAGCGATTGCAGCAGGAAGGGTCCAAAGCGAGCGGGCTGAAATCTAGTAAAGGGCAGCACAGATAGGCGTAGTCCGGATCTGTGATTTACTGTGTGTATTATCGGCGGCTCAAGACAGAGAGGAACGAGGAAAGAGAGAAAGAGAGAGAGAGTATGAAGGAGGAGGCGAGCACAGCGAATGACCCGAGAATGCCATCGGCGGCCAAGCCTTACGTTTCTCCGACCATATCGCCGCAAGATCTCCCCATCGACTATGCGGGATTCCTCGCCGTGATCTTTGGCGTCTTTGGCGTCATCTTCCACGTAAGCAATTTCTTCCCCATCTCTCCCTCTCTAAAATATCATTTACGACCTAGTACAGATCCTTCACCTGTCGGATCGGATTTGGCATCTCTTCAATTCTACCAATATACACTTTGTTTGACTGATTGGAATCCCAATCACACATTCACACTTAGACCATGACCCCATTAAACAGTTTGGGCTGCTTAGTCCATTCTTAGCCAAACAGTTCAGATCTGGCATGAACCAGCTGAAATTTGCCTCAGTTTTTTAGTTCATCCAATTTATTTTACTTATCTTATTGAACTTAAGAAAGAGCCTATTTATCCAAAATCATCTCATGTGGATTACTAGGCAACTTGTAACCCAAGTAGTGTGAATGATATATTGGTTTAACATTAATTGCTTGTTACAGTATAAACTGTGCTCGTGGCTGGCTATTATCTTCTGTGCTCAGTCTCTATCTAACATGAGGAACTTTGAAGCTGAATTTAAGCAGATCTCCATGGCATTCATGTAAGCCCCCTTTTTCTTTTTTTCTTCTTTGTTTTTGATACACCAACCAGTATTGTCCCTCTGCTGTTTTGTGGGATTTCAATTCCCGATACTGGTACAAATTCAGTCAGGTCCTGTGCCAGTAGGTCCGGTACAGTTGCATGATATATATGCTGCAATTTAGGAGGGATGTGCCTTCAATAAAGTTGCACTCATGGTATAACAAAATTGGCAGGTTTGGACTGATGGGACTGATAACTACTTACTTTGGGCCGGCTCGTCAGGTGAAGAGCAATCGCTAAAATGATGCAACTTACGATTTCTGTGGCTTCTGTCTGTGCTTTTATGAGATTTATTGGCCATCGCTAATAAGCCTTGATGACGAGTATGTTAGGTCAACGTGTTTTATCATCATTACAAAATTGTGATATCAATTCAAATCATGCTTATTTTACTTTTTCTAGTTGTTTTATTTACATGTCTTTTAGTTTTCTACTAATTGTTTATGGCTATATAAGTATGCTATATCTTTTGTTTGCAGAGAATGTCTGTTACAATAACCAGACCAGTATATTCTGCAGCAATTCAGAGCAGCCACAAGTGCTTTTTTCACGTAAAATTAAAGATTTGAATGCGACTAATTCGGATTCCCTAATGTAACCCAATTTTTGAGTATTGATCTGAACAGTATGATTTGCTCTAACACAAATATTAAAGCAACCCGTGTTTTCCACCACGGGCAGTATTGTTTGATGACGAGCATGTTAGGTCAATGTGTTTCATCATCATTACAAAATTGTGATATCAATTCAAATCATTCTTATTTTACTTTTTCTAGTTGTTTTGTTTACATGTCTTTTAGTTTTCTGCTGATTGTTTATGGCTATATAAGTATGCTACATCTTTTGTTTGCAGAGAATGTCTATTATAATAACCAGACCAGTATATTCTGCAGCAATTCAGAGCAGCCAAAAGTGCTTTTTTTTCACGTAAAATTAAAGATTTGAACGTGACTAATTCGGATTCCCTAAAGTAACCCAATTTTTTAGTATTGATCTGAACAGTCCGATTTGCTCTAACACAAATATTAAAGCAGCCCGTGTTTTCCACCACGGGCAGTATTGTTTGATCGGATGGTCCGGATCAAAACTACGAAATTGGATAACTTTATGGGATACAGAACCCCTCCTCCCAAGGGTGTGCGCCATTACTCAATCCTTAAAGGAAAGGAAGAGGAGGGCCGGAGGGGAGGTCAATTGGGCTGTGCCTGAACTTGTCCGGAGAGTTTACTTGCTCCAAAATTGAAAATTCAGAGATAAAGACAAAGGGAGGGGAGCAGAGTGAAGGTGAATGCTATGTAGAAAACAAAATCTCTCACCCTCAAATCAGGATGTAACTTTCCATTCCCCTTCTCTTCCCTCCTTGCATAGCTGTTCTAGAGTACACCATTAGAAATCCGTATCACAAATTATTAATATTTAAATGTATGAGAAATTTTATTTAAAAAGATGAGAAAGTTTACAGCAAATTATTGTCTAATTACTTTTTTACATTTCTTTTCTTGTTTTTGATAGATGAGTAAATATAAATAAATATACATTTTTTTTAAAATAAATTTAGATTTTTCACAACTAATTTTATAGTACAACTGGATGTTTATTTTGACATATTATCATAATCATTTTTGTGCATATCTATGAGTATCGGCTCTCGCACAATCTCATAACAAACAAACATATCCTTATTTTATTGATAGCCTAAGATTGAATCCCGGTACTCACCAACTGTTACCGCATTACGAAGTCAGCACCAGATTATTTTTTTCTAGCCGCCCCAAGTTGAGTAATCAATGAAAATCTACGTCGTAAACAAAAGTTTTTTCTAGCCGCCCCAAGTTGAGTAATCAATGAAAATCTACTTCGTAAACAAAAGTTTTGAATGCACTTTAAAATAAAAATAAAAAAAACTTTAGTTTAGCTTCTGTTTACAAGCGTACACAGAAAGAAGTGAGAGTAGCGCTATTTCAAAGCCTACTTGCATTATGCTAGTATCATGTCTGTACGTTGTATCAATAACATATTATAAGATAACAAAAAAAAATATTTTTTACACAATGACATATTTTTATAAAATAAATAGACCAATAAAAGAATAATTATTCAACAATAATATAATAAACCAGCATATTCTCATACAAATATAAATTCAATTCTTTAATGATATACCTATGAGCTTTCTTTTTTTTACTGGCACATACCTATTTTTTTTATGTTGCTTAATAGAGAAACAAGAGAAAAATTTTTATCAAAATGTCATATTTTCATAAAAAAAATAAATGAGTGAAAAAAATAATTATTCAACAATAAAAAAAATAGACCAACACATTCTCATGCAAATGTAAAGTCCATTCTTTACTGACAGACTTGTGACCTTTCTTATTTGTACATACCGTTTTTTTTTTTTTTTGTTATGTTGATTAACGGGAAAATAAGAAAAAAAATAAGTTGTATTATTTGTTGTTGTCATATTATAACACCTTTTGTTGTTATATTATGACTTTGATTATTATTATCCTTCTTTATCTAAGATTTATATACATTTGTGTACCTAAATAAATAATAGAATTATGTTTACTTAAATGAGATCATTAAATAACAAATAACATTTCTTATTTGATATAAACAAAAATGAAAAGATATGAAAACGTGACCAATCAATAATCAATCAATCCAAAAGTTCCTTAAATGACATTAAAAAAATGAAAAGAATTCAGAACCAAAAGAAGACATACTAAATAAATTTAGACTTGTGGCGATTACATATATAAATAAATCTAAACTTCTACATGTAAAACATATAAAGATGTATAGAATCAAAATAATATAAAAATATGCATATATGCATATATGGTTCCACATTACATGGCTCGGAATACTTTTCTAGCAACCTTGCTTGAGGAATTTTTTTTTTTTTTTTTAAGATTAGACTGCTTGAATTATGCCACTAACAATTTCATTAATTAAGAAAAATATATTTACAAAGTTGTAGAGCCAATTTATTAAGCGGCTCTCAAGCTCCATGAGGCCATATTATGGTGGAAACAAATCTGCTGAAATTGTATGCTTTGAGATTCGTGCATAAAACTGTATGCTTTGAGATTCGTGTTTAAAAAATTGTAGACAGTTGAATTTTGAATTTCAGGGTCCAATCTCCAAGGATTTCAGCATATTGATTCCTATTATGGCTACTTAATAAGTCAGGTCGTGACTTGTTTAAAATAGAAAAACACTTTTTCTGAGTTTGTCCAGTGAATATGAACAATTATTGGCATTAGTTTTTATGAATTAAGTCACACTACTTGAGAAAAAAAAAGTATTTTTGTACACCTCTATTTTGAAATTGAAATGCAAAAGTTCACATCCTTTCCATTTCATTATAGTTTGTTTCTTCCCCTCCACTCTTTCTTTCTGATGTCGACCCTATGACAAGAGCTAGGCATAATAAAACGAAATAAAATACAGACTTTTCTTGTTGCAACTTGCAAACACGCTGAAGAATATAATGAATAATATGACCAAAAAAATATAACTTTATCTCAACATAACAAGATCTGTATCATTTTCATCGGGTGTGGCTTCAGAATTTTCAAAATAGCGAATCAGATTGACAAATCTGAAGAAAAGAAAATGTTAACTTACTAAAATTGTACATACAATCATAAATAATTCAAGTAAATTATGACTTTGAACTTTTCAGAGGGGTTCAAAATAATTTTCAGAGGAAGGCAAAAATTTTTTTTTTTTTTTTTAAAAAAAGACATTTAAAAAAAAAAAAAAAAAGGCAAAAGTCCATTTCATTAGATTGAAATTGGTTACATACAAAAGTGTTGATTTTTGTGAAGTCCAACAAAAAAATTACATCGACTAAGTATCTAAGATCTTAAGCCACAAAAACAAAAAAAAAATTCATATACCATACATTTAAGTACCATCGCTAAACACAAAAAGTAAGACATAATATCTAATACTGAGCCACTCTGGCTAAAGGGAGGGGAAGGCAAATTTTATGAATCGATTCTGCTTGATCGCACCGACATACTTAAATACAATAATATTGGTGCAGTGACTGATATTTATATAGATGAAAAACCCTGAAATACGTGGATCTAATAATTATTATTAATCAATATTCAATCATAAGCTGCGACACTTTAGTTTCAAGAAAAAAAAAATCGAATAAAATAAAATTATTGCGTAATTATTTAGAAATAGAATTAACAGAAGATTTGGAATATTCTTTTCATGATCGATCAGTTGGCTAAGCTATATTGGCCATATATTCAGGATTCAGCCAATCAAATTGTTGTCACGGTGTATTTTATTGCAGTACACCGAGAAATTGCCAGATCTTATCCAATCTATTATTTCAATAAAAAAAAAGTCACAAAGGAAGGATAAACAATATAATATCTCCAGTAAAGAAGGAGACTTCCGGGGACGTTCCTTTCTCCTTCGCCATAAAAATAATAAAACTAAACGAGTCCACATACACTCAATCAGTTAATCTCTTTCTTTCCTCATAAATGAAACTATCCCTGCCAAAGAAAAAAATAGTCGTTAGAAGACCCACACATTAATTTCAAAGCCTCTTCTTTTCTCTCTCTCTCTCTCTCTCTCTAAACCTGACTCTGTGTACATTGATAGAGAAAGCGCACAAACCACTTCTATGGCGTCTGCTCATGTTCTGATGTTGCCTTTTCCATGCCAAGGCCATGTAATACCCATGATGGAGCTTTCTCATTCTTTGGTTGAGCATGGAATCAAGGTCACATTCGTAAACACAGAATTTAACCATGCAAGAGTTCTTCAAGCCTTGTCAAACAAAGAAAGCGACCTGAAAGGAATTAATTTGGTCTCAATTCCTGACGGATTGCGTCCCGGTGAAGATCGAAACGACCTCGGCCTTTTGACTGACGGATTTACTAAGTTCATGCCAGGTTACCTGGAAGAGTTTATCAGAGAAAATAATGCGAAAGGGGAGGAGAAGATTAAGTGGTTGATAGCAGATGAGAACATGGGGTGGTCGTTTGCTGTGGCGAAAAAAATGGGTATTCGAATCGCTTGCTTCTGGCCTGCATCGGCCACTTGCTTGACAATAATGCTGTTGATCCCGAAATTGATTGATAATGGAGTTCTTGATGAAAAAGGTAATAAGTTCTGTTTTTGTTTCAATTACTTAATTTGTTATTTGGGTTGGTAGATATGTAGATTATATTTGAAAAGAAAACATAATATGTGTTTCTAGAAAGAAGTGATAATTTAGATTACAGAAATATTGAATTCTGTGGGAAATTTACATTTGAATAACAACTTATGATTTAGAGAGTAGATAAGTATAGGATTAGATGATTTTATGAGAATAAATGAGTTTAGATCTGTAAAATAGCGTTATTTGACTCGTTGTAAATACGTTTTTAATAATGAAATTATTAGTAGACATTTAAAGTTAAGTAACCTTAATTACATGTGTTACAAATCACTGGTAGGAATGAGTAACATTTTTTTTTTTGGCTTCAGCAAAGCATTTTACCTGGGTTACAAATTTTAGTATATGTGGTAGAAAGTACGGAAATAAATCTGCTGTTGTTCTTGAGGAATAACAGGAACTTGTGATTCCAATCTCATCCGCTGATCTTGATTGAGGTTTGCGCATGAAAAAGCTTTGTGATTGAGATTCGCACTTGAAAAATGTGAACGGATGGGATTGGAATCGCAGGTTCTGTTATTCCTAAGAAATAACAACAAATTTGTTTCTAGAAAGTACACTTTTATTATGTACCCAGATTATTGTTTTCAACAGTAACTAATGGTTTGAGAACTAATCTTTGGTCTAGTGGCAAAGACACATAGTCTCTATGTAAGAGGTCATGAGTTTTAAATCCGGATAAGAAAAATCATTTGTTATAATAATAAGGATATTAAATAGTTGGGTGACTTGACCTCTAATTTTTACTAAAATAAACAGTAACTAATGATTAGTGTATATTGTCCTTTAGAAGTATCTATCACAAATGGCAACAAAAAGCTGCTCTTTCTTTGTAAATTAATTCATTAATGCTTCGTAGATAGGTTATTTTGACTTTTAATTCCCTTGTAATTTTACATTGTTTGCGGAGAGATTTCTCAATTTTCATAATGAATTTCTCAAGGTTGGCCCGCTAGAGATGAGGTGTTGCAAATTGCACCCAAAATGCCCCCCATCCACAGCTCACAATTGTCCTGGAACAAGGCCGGAGATCCGAAAAGCCAACCGACCATTTTCAAGCTCGTTAGTGACAACAACAAGAACATAGGGCTCGCAGAAATTATTGTATGCAATTCATTTTACGAGATTGAATCAGGAGCATACACACTATTTCCCGAGATCCTCCCGATCGGACCGTTACTTCCCGATTTGAAATTCAGCAAATCGTTAGGTCTCTTCTGGCCCGAAGACACCACCTGCATGAAATGGCTTGACAAACAACCTCCAAAATCCGTTGTCTATGTTGCATTCGGCAGTTTTACTATATTCAGTGAAGCTCAGTTCAAGGAACTGGCACACGGACTGGAACTAACGGGCCGGCCTTTTCTGTGGGTGGTACGGCCCGACTTCACAACCGGACTGAACAAAGAATGGGTCGATCAATTTGTGGAGATGAACAAAGAGAAAGGGATGATCATTAGCTGGGCCCCACAGCAGCAGGTGCTGGCTCATGAATCAGTTGCTTGTTTGATGTCGCACTGCGGCTGGAACTCTACTTTAGAAGGGGTTAGAAATGGTTTGCCATTTCTTTGCTGGCCGTATTTCACCGATCAATTCTATAACCAAAGCTACATTTGCAATGTTTGGAAAAATGGACTGAAGATGGAGGCCGATGAGAGCGGGATTGTGTCTAGAGCGAGAGTGCGAGATAAGGTGGAGGAGTTGGTTGCAAGTGAGGAGATTGCAAGAAGAGTTCAGGAACTGAAAGAGTTGGCTTGGAAGAACTTAAGTGAAGGGGGTACTTCATACGAGAATTTTAAGAAGTTTGTCAATTTATTGAAGGAATGAGAGAGAAGTGCTGTCAGGGTGAACTATTAATTATCTGTGTTGTTGTATTAAAGAAATGAATAGCGCTAAATATCTTCAGATCTGTTGTAGGTAAACTCTTTCCTTATTTCTCTTGGATTAGCATTTTTTAACGATTTTTTTTGTTAATTAAGTACGACTACTACGTACTATGAAAACTACGAATTTGCTTCTAGGTTGATTCTAATATTGGATCTAACTTGGTTGTTTGCATAAATTTATATTAAATTGTCAATTTAAAGAGCGAATCCAACTTTTTTTACTATCTAGCGTGTAATTGTATTATGTAAGTGGTAACTGGTACGCTGTAAGAACTTGGCTGTGGGTCGGTACCAACCGCTGATACCTCCAGCTTGTGATAATAATATGAAATCGGTGGCTAAGTTCACTTTTATTCAAAAAGTAACTAGTTAGCGTGGGTAAAGTGTGACTATCTGCGAGAGAGTATATAGACAGAAATGTATTTTTTCTATTAGTGACAAGAGTATTTATAAGAATATACCGACAGAATCCTTCACAGATACTGTTTCATTCTTTTGTTAATTGCTTGGTAGGTAATTTGATTTTTTGATGGTTTGAAATTAATAATCCATGCATGATGTATTACAAAATAATATTCAAATCGTATGAAATTTTGTCAGTATACTATCATATATATGTCCAAAATTGCGTCTATAAATTTTTATTTTTATTTTTTAATATTAATTTAAAATATTGCCAAAATTATCAAGTAATCCGTTTTCTTATCTAAATAGTTAGTACTAAGACAATAGTTATCTAAATAGTTATAAATAGTCGATCTACTTCACGTGAGATATATTTACATGTTAAATTTATAAATTTTCGAATTAATTTAGTATAAAGCCAAACTGTAAAAAAAAAATGAATTCAAAATTTTATTTTTGACAACCTAACTTTATAGTAAATTAATTCAAAAATTTATAAATTTGACATGTAAATACATAACTCATGAAATACATCAGTTTTGGCTGCTTAAATTTATTATTTAAAGTCATTTTCAACATATTTTGAAGTTAAACTCACCAATCCTTTGATGGATTTAAGAGCACCATAATTTTACTTAAAATAATTATATATATAGTAATCATACTTAATTAACCAAAAATTCGTCAGAGAAAATGCTATCTAATTAATCCAAAAGAAGTCAAAAGGAAAGAGTTCAATTTTTATTTTTGATTGGAGAAAAGAGTTCAACTTTTAGCGTTATTCTTTTCTTTAATACAAACACAAATTGATAGTTCACGTTGAGCTTCTCTTTCATTCCCTCATCAAATTGACAAAATTCTTAAAATTCTCGCATGAAGTACCGCCTTCACTTAAGTTCTTCCAAGCCAACTCTTTCAGTTCCTGAACTCTTCTTGCAATCTCCTCACTTGCAACCAACTCCTCCACCTTATCTCGCACTCTCGCTCTAGACACAATCCCGCTCTCATCGGCCTCCATCTTCAGTCCATTTTTCCAAACATTGCAAATGTAGCTTTGGTTATAGAATTGATCGGTGAAGTACGGCCAGCAAAGAAATGGCAAACCATTTCTCACCCCTTCTAAAGTAGAGTTCCAGCCACAGTGCGACATGAAACAACCAACTGATTCATGAGCCAGCACCTGCTGCTGTGGGGCCCAGCTAATGATCATCCCTTTCTCTTTGTTCATCTCCACAAATTGATCGACCCATTCTTTGTTCAGTCCGGTTGTGAAGTCGGGCCGTACCACCCACAGAAAAGGCCGGCCCGTTAGTTCCAGTCCGTGTGCCAGTTCCTTGAACTGAGATTCACTGAATATAGTAAAACTGCCGAATGCAACATAGACAACGGATTTTGGAGGTTGTTTGTCAAGCCATTTCATGCAGGTGGTGTCTTCGGGCCAGAAGAGACCTAACGATTTGCTGAATTTCAAATCGGGAAGTAACGGTCCGATCGGGAGGATCTCGGGAAATAGTGTGTATGCTCCTGATTCAATCTCGTAAAATGAATTGCATACAATAATTTCTGCGAGCCCTATGTTCTTGTTGTTGTCACTAACGAGCTTGAAAATGGTCGGTTGGCTTTTCGGATCTCCGGCCTTGTTCCAGGACAATTGTGAGCTGTGGATGGGGGGCATTTTGGGTGCAATTTGCAACACCTCATCTCTAGCGGGCCAACCTTGAGAAATTCATTATGAAAATTGAGAAATCTCTCCGCAAACAATGTAAAATTACAAGGGAATTAAAAGTCGCAAAACAATTAAGGAGTTAATTTACAAAATAGTATTAGCTTTTTGTTGCTTTGTGATAGAATTCACCAATCCTTTGATGATCTTAATTAAATCATAATTTCTTATTCATATGTAAATTTTTGATAGAATTCAACCTTCTTTCTAGAAACACATATTCCATTTTCTTTTTGAATATAATCTACACATCTACAAACCAAACCGAAATAACAAAGTAATTGAAGCAAAAACAGAACTTACCTTTTTCATCAATAACCCCATCCTCAATCAATTTTGGGATCAACAGATTTATTGCCAGAGAAGCAGCCGATGCAGGCCGGAAGCAAGCGATTCGAATACCCATTTCTTTAGCAACAGAAAATGACCGCCCCATGTTCTCATCTGCTATCAACCACTTAATCTTCTCCTCCCCTTTCGCATTATTTTCTCTGATAAGTTCTTCCAGATAACCTGGCATGAACTTAGTAAATCCCTCAGCCAGAAGCCCGAGGTCGTTTCGATCTTCACCTGGACGCAATCCGTCAGGAATTGAGACCAAATTAATTCCTTTCAGGTCGCTTTCTTTGTTTGACAAGGCTTGAAGAACTCTTGCATTGATAAATTCTGTGTTTACGAATGTGACCTTGATTCCATACTCAACCAAAGAATGAGAAAGCTCCATCATGGGTATTACATGGCCTTGGCATGGAACAGGCAACATCAGAACATGAGCAGTCGCCATGGATCAATAATTAGAGGATGAGCAATTAACGTAGTAGTTGTTTGTGTGCGCTTTAATTCTCTATCAATGTAGACAAAGTTAGGTGTACAGAGAGAAAAAGGAGAGGCTCCGAAATTAATGTACTGTTTAATTTATGAGGAAAGAAAGAGATTTAACTGAGTGAGTGTATGTGGACTCGTTTAGTTTTATCATTTTTATAATTTTATGGTTCATGCATGGGCGAAGGAGAAAGCATCGTTCGGAGGGTTCCTTCTGTATCCCTTGCTAAACTTGTACCGTATATTGCGACGCACGGACATTTTTATACATTAAATTATAATTCAAAATTCAAATAATTGATTCAAATCTTTCATCTTGTTCTCCATATTAATATGTGTTTGGAGACTAAATTTTATAATTTTTGAAAATTTTTTACTATATTTTAAGATTTATTAAAAATCGTAGATAAATCTAGACCATAAAAAAATAATAATTTTTAATAAATCCAAAATAATAGTAAAAAATTTTCAAAAAATATAAAATTTGGTCACTAAATATATGTTAATATGGAGAACAAGGTGAATGGTTTAGATCGGTTATTTGGACTTTTGAATTCGGTGATTTATAGTCCAATGTACGAAAATGCTTATACATTGCAATGTATGGTAGCCTTACTCAAACTTCAATATTACTTATACCCGTCAAAAATTTATAATATCATATTTGCCCTTTAAAATTGTTAAAATTCACATATCTATTCTATTCATCAATTTTTCATTAATTTTAAATCCATCAACCTTCTAAATTTATAATTTCTTTTATTATAAAAACTAAAATAAACTGAAGCAATCTTCCCGAAATTTTTATTAATTGGAAAATAAATAAATAAATAAATAAATAAATATCGATAATGGAGAAGGAAATAGTGTAAAATTGAGATCTTGAAAAAATGAGATAGTAACAATGACGGCCTGATTAGTCTGCTCTAATTAGTCTCTAATTAAACTGTGAAAAAAGAAAAGTTATGGAATTCATAAACTATCACGGCCAGAGAATACCTAAACTTCATATACTATCATAGCCGGAGAGGCAAGAAAACAAATTGATTGCGCAATTTCTGTATAAAGTCCAAGTATACTCTGACCGTGATAGTCAAGGTATACTCTGGCTCTAACCATCTTGAGCTAACTACTAGTATTGTCAACAGCATAACCCAATGAATTAACCTAACATAATCAATTATAGGCTTGAGATCTCAGCTTTACATATCTTACATGTTGAATTTTAAATAAACAAGTTAAAGCATCAAAAGGGGTTTAAAGATCAAAGTCATTTTGAGCTGAATTTCCAAATTATGAATTAGATCCACAAAGTTTGGAATCGCACTACAAAAAGGTCTTCGAGGCCCAAATATTAAATTGCAAAAATTAACTAATATTGGGCCGAACTCAATATTTTTCAGGCCTGAATTCGCCCCTTTTGCAATAGTGTGGTTCACAAAAGAGACGCTTTTGAGGATTTCCATAAAGAGTTTTGTCAAGTTTTTTTTTTTTTTAAAGTTAATATGTAGCAATTTTTGGAGGAAATATTTTAAACCAATTAAATCTCTAACGTCTATCATTTAAACCATTACGCTCAAGTGTTTAAACATTAAATCTAAGTAAACAATATTTTTTTTTACAGCTAATATCTGATGTTTATAATTCAAACTACTACATTCAAACGTTTCAAACTCAAATTTAAGTTACACTTTTCAAGTCAGTATACCTCTTGGAACACAGCTCCTCACCCATTTAAACGCTTAAATATAGTATTTTTAACGGTGACATCAGAGGTTTAAATGGTTGTAGACTGATGTTTAAAGTTAGAAAATTTAAAGTGCTAATGGACTTTACTTTGAAGAACAAGAAGAAAACGACTTCAAAAGAGCTCAAAAATATTTCTTCATAAATCTCATTTGAAAGAGAAAATGAGAAGAAAACGGTTGTTTTTTTAGATTCCTAAAATTTAATCACGAATCGTTAGGAAAATGAACGAGAATATTCAGAGAAAAATAAAAAATAGAGTGGGTAGAAGGAATTTTTCCCTTTTTGGCTTGAAAATAAAGATAATTAGAAATTAAAACTACACCGATTTAGAATTTTAATGCTTTCAGATAAAAGTTTAAATGTTTTTTAGTAACATTATAAAATGTTATAAACAAAACTTTAAAACTTGAATATGAGTGTTAAAAATGAAAGTTAGGTAAAATTAGAAAGTTTTTTCAGTTAAACTAGCTAGGGGCACGCTCGGATATGATGGCCCAGGAGGCCCGAATATTTCTCATAAAAATAAAAGTAGAATTAGGATGTTCTTAAACTCACCAATTTCTTTGATAAGCTTAATTCTAAAACTTATTATACTAATTTCAAATGATGAATGTAAATTGTTTAAACTGATCTAATTTGCGAGTGGTACGTCTACATGTTAAATTTATAAATTTTTGAATTAAGTTAGTATAAAGTCAAACTATTCAAAAATAATGAAAAGTAAATGTATTGAAATTAACTTATAAATTTATTTATTTTTGACAACTTAACTGTATATTAAATTAATTTATAAATTTGATATGTAAATATATACTTATGGAGTAAATCAGTTTTAACAGTTTGAATTTATTATTTAAAGTTTTTTCGATATATTTTAAAGTTAAACTCACTAATCCTTCGCACCCTAATTTTACTTAAAAATAATAATACAGTAGTCAAACTTTAAATAACCAAAAATATTAATATCGTCAGAAAATGCTATCTAATCCAAGAGAAGTCAAAAGGAAAGAGTTCATTTTTGTTCTTCTTTTTTATTGGAGAAAGAGTTTATTTAACTATAACAGTTCTGAAGATTAATTTTTAGCATTTATTCATTTCTTTAATACAACACCACAAATTAATAATTCACCTTGAGCACTTCTCTCTCATTCCTTCATCAAATTGACAAACTTCTTAAAATTCTCGCATGAAGTACCACCTTCACTTAAGTTCTTCCAAGCCAACTCTTTCAGTTCCTGAACTTTTATTGCAATCTCCTCACTTGCAACCAACTCCTCCACCTTATCACGCACTCTCGCTCTAGATACAATCCCGCTCTCATCGGCCTCCATCTTCAGTCCATTTTTCCAAACATTACAAATGTAGCTCTGGTTACAGAATTGATCGGTGAAGTACGGCCAGCAAAGAAATGGCAAACCATTTCTAACCCCTTCTAGTGTAGAGTTCCAGCCGCAATGCGATATGAAACAAGCAACTGATTCATGAGCCAACACCTGCTGCTGTGGGGCCCAGCTAATGATCATCCCTTTCTCTTTGTTCATCTCCACAAATTGATCGACCCATTCTTTGCTCAGTCCGGTTGTGAAGTCGGGCCGTACCACCCACAGAAAAGGCCGACCCGTTAGTTCCAGTCCGTGTGCCAGTTCCTTGAACTGAGCTTCACTGAATATAGTAAAACTGCCGAATGCAACATAGACAACTGATTTTGGAGGTTGTTTGTCAAGCCATTTCATGCAAGTGGTGTCTTCGGGCCAGAAGAGACCTAACGATTTGCTGAATTTCAAATCGGGAAGTAACGGTCCGATCGGGAGGATCTTGGGAAATAGTGTGTATGCTCCTAATTCGATCTCGTAAAATGAATTGCATACAATAACTTCTGCGAGCTCTATGTTCTTGTTGTTGTCATTAAAAAGCTTGAAAATGGTCGGTTGGCCTTTCGGGTCTCCGGCCTCGTTCCAGGACATTTGGGAGCTCTGGATGGGGGGCATTTTGGGTGCAAGTTGCAACACCTCATCTCTAGCGGGCCAACCTTGAGAAATTCATTATGAAAATTGAGAAATCTCTCCGCAAACAATGTAAAATAACAAAGGAATTAGAAGTCAAAATAACCTATTTGCAAAGCATTAATGAGTTAATTGATAAAGTAAGAGCAGCTTTTTGTTACTATTTGTGATAGAAATTTCTAAAAGACAATATATATATATATATATATATATATAGAGTAAGGCTTGGGTGCTATGGATAGCATAGAGGCCTCTATGCTACGGCTCAATATTCAAGTTTTTAAAATCCAAACGGTCGATCCGAACCGTTCATCTTATTCTCCATATTAATATCTGCTTGGAGACCAAATTTTATAATTTTCTGAATTTTTTTACTATTTATTAAGTATTTTACAAAATTATTGATCCAACGGTGGCTGCACAAAACAGTAAAACCGTTGGATTAGCGATTTTTAAAGTGGCTTAATAAATAGTAAAAAAATTCAGCAAAATGTAAAATTTGGTCTCCAAGCAGATATTAATATGGAGAATAAGATGAACGGTTCAGATCGACCGTTTAGATTTTGAAAACTCGAATATTGAGCCGTAGCATGAGAGGCCACTATGCTATCCATAGCACCCCAGCCTAACTCTATATATATATATATATATCCGCTGAAGCAAAAATTAACAAAAATAAACAGTTACTCATTATCAAAGGTTTAAATAGTGTTTATTGCATCATAACGGAATGACTAAAAAAATGGTACTATACCCATATAGCGCTGCTATAGCGTCAATAGCATTATAGCTTTTATGGTCCAAAAACGCTATAGCGTGCTATTTAGAACCTTGCTCGTTCTTGATGGTTCGTGATTTTAATTAAATCATAAGATTCATAACTTCTTATTCAGATGTAAATTTTTGACAGAATTCAACATTTCTATAATCTAAATTATCCCTTATTTAATTTCTAGAAACACAGATTCCATTTTCTTTTCGAATATAATCTATATATCTATACAAACCAAACCCAAATAACGAAGTAATTGAAACAAAAACAGAACTTACCTTTTTCATCAATAACTCCATTGTCAATCAATTTTGGGATCAACAGATTTATTGCCAGGGAAGCGGCCGCTGCAGGCCAGAAGCAAGCGATTCGAATACCCAATTTTTTCGCAACAGCACACGGCCAACCCATGTTCCCATCTGCTATCAACCACTTAATCTTCTCCTCCCCTTTCGCATTATTTTCTCTGATAAACTCTTCCAGGTAACCTGGCATGAACTTAGTAAATCCATCAGTCAAAAGGCCGAGGTCGTTTCGATCTTCACCGGGACGCAATCCGTCAGGAATTGAGACCAAATTAATTCCTTTCAGGTCGCTTTCTTTGTTTGACAAGGTTTGAAGAACTCTTTCATGGTTGAATTCTGTGTTTACGAAGGTGACCTTGATTCCATGCTCAACCAAAGAATGAGAAAGCTCCATCATGGGTATTACATGGCCTTGGCATGGAAAAGGCAACATCAGAACATGAGCAGACGCCATAGGAGTGGTTTGTGCGTTTTCTCTATCAATGTACACAGAGTCAGGTTTAGAGAGAGAGAGAAAGAGAAAAGGAGAGGCTTTGAAATTAATGTGTGGGTCTTCTACAGTTCTACTGTTTAACGACTATTTTTTTCTTTTGTAGGGATAGTTTCATTTATTATGATGAAAGAAAGATTGACTGATTGAGTGGGAAATAAATCTGCTGTGATTCGTTGGGATCGCAGGACCCTGCAATTCCACATCGGCCCTTTTATTTATTTTGAGATTCGTGCATAAAAAATAATTGCTTCTAAGATTCGTATATTCCACAAAATAGATGGTGAGATTTGGAATTGCAGGGTCCTGCGATCCCAAAGAATCACAGCAGGTTTATTTCCGATTGAGCGTATGTGGACTCGTTTAGTTTTATTATTTTTATAATTTTATGGTTCATGGGCGAAGGAGAAAGGTCTCCTGCCTTTATTGACTTCTTTTTTCATGTATCCCCTAATAAACTTCAATATTACTTATCCTCCTCAAAAGTTTATAATATCATATTTACCTTTTAAAATTGTAAAAATTCACATATCTATTCTATTCATGAATTTTTCATTAATTTTAAATCCATCAACCTTCTAAATTCATAATTTCTTCTACCTTATAAAAACTAAAATAAATTAAAGCAATCTTCTACTGGTATTTGAACAAGTTGAACTTGTCGCAACCAGTTCTATTCTCTTTGACGATTGAAAATAAGTTCTAAAATAGTTCAAGCCTAATGAATGGTGTTTCCGAGAAGTGTAATTGAACGCTTAAGGATAAAAGCAATAAAAAATAAATAAAAGACCAATACATTATTTTTTCTTTAGCTAAATAGAAGGGGAAAATTAATAGCCTGATCTATACATTTCGTTTAATTTCTATATTTATTAAATAACCATCTTCAGCTAACTACTAGTACTGTCAGCAGCATAACCTGATTAATTAACCTAACATAATTATTTGTAGGCTTGAGATCTCATCTTCACATATCTGATTCTTACGTGTTGATTTTATTTAAAATAAACATTTTAAAGCGTCAAAATTATGAATGAGAACCCCAGTTTGAAATCGCACTAGAAAAGATCTCGCAGGCCCAAATGTTCAATTTTTAAAATTAACTAATATTGGGCCGAACTCAATATTTTACAGGCCTGAATTCGGCCCATTTGCATTAGTGTGGTTCACAAAAGATACGCTTTTGAGGATTTCCTTCAGAGGATTGAAAAATTGCCAAAACAATTGCTTTCTAAACGGACACAATTCAATTTCATTAAGCTAATTATGTTAATTAATCCTAAAATTTGTACTGATTAAGTGAAATTAGGTTCTTCTTTTTATAGCATTTGCAAATCTATTCCCTGATTTTCATCCAATGGGTAATTTATTTAAGGAAAATAAATCTCCAATATTACATTTGAATGAATGCTCTTTACGTGCATTGAAAACAGGATTTTCTGATATGAAAAATAGGAAGCTTAGACGCAAAATCTTTGATTGACAAGATCATACATTATCTTGCAATCTATATAACAGTGACAAGACCAGAGGTCAAGAGCAATACAGAGCAAAAAGAAGAGAGAGCAAAGAAATATTAAATACAAAAAGATAATGGCAGTGTTTGTGTCTTCTTCTTTCTTGGTGCTTGTGGCAATGGCCATGGTTGGAATGGTTACCGGTCAGGACTGGGACACGGCATACGCCACATTCTATGGCGACATGACTGGTGCCGAGACTATGGGTGTGTAATTAAGGATCCCTTTACAAATATTTATTTCTCTTAATCAATCAATCTATCATGCAATCATCATTTTTTGTTTTCTTATATATGTTGGAAGCATCATCCTGTTATTAATTATTGATTATTATTTTTTTTTGTACCGCTTCAATACAGGAGGAGCATGCGGTTATGGCGACCTATTCCAGCAAGGATACGGTTTGCAAACAGCTGCATTAAGCACTGCTTTGTTCAATAATGGCCAGACATGCGGTGCATGCTTCGAGCTTCAGTGCTACAACAGCCCTCAGTGGTGTGCACCGGGTACCATCCAAATCACAGCCACTAACTTTTGCCCTCCCAACTGGACGGAACCAAGCGACAACGGTGGATGGTGCAACCCACCACGCAAGCACTTCGACCTCGCCATGCCGATGTTTGTTAAGATTGTCAAAGACTACCATGCTGGTATTGTCCCAGTGCAATTCAGGCGCATTCCGTGCGTGAAGCAAGGCGGCATCCGTTTCTATATGCAGGGAAATGCCTACTGGAACTTGGTTTTGGTTTTTAACATAGCAGGAGCCGGTGAGGTGACCGATGTTTCGGTTAAGGGGTCGCAGACGGGTTGGAACCCGATGACGAGAAATTGGGGGCAAAATTGGCAAACTGGCGTGCAACTTCTCGGTCAAGCGTTGACCTTTCAGGTCATGACTAGTGATGAGAAAACAGTTGAATCTGACAATATTGTGCCACAGAACTGGCAATTTGGACAAACCTTCCAAAGCTCACAGAACTTTTAAATCTTTTGCTTGAGGAAATATTATTCCATTGATTATTGGTTCTATTTTTTTTTTTCCAATAGTCAATGAAATTCTGTCTGTGGTATGTTTGATTAATTTCATGAGATAGTTCACCTTTGCAATGTAATGTCAGAAAAAAAAAAAACAACCAAATTGTTAGTTAAAATCAAACAATGGGTGCTGCAATTTTGGAATACACCTGAAATAAAATAAATTTATTAGAGAAATTAGCCATATGGATAGGGGTGTCAACGGGTACGATACGGGTCGGGTGGAGACATTTTCATACCCGTACCCGTTATGATAACGAAAAAAAGTCTTTACCCTTACCCGTATTTTCGAATACGGTACGGGTCGGGTAAACAGATAAAAAAATGTCATTAACATTTCAATTTGTGTTTTCGATAAAATAATTTTTAAAATAAGAAGAAGTAATAATGAATACAACTAATTTGTATTATGAAAATTTAATAAAATATAAAAAATTTATTGTATCATGTTTCATCTTCATACAAATACGTATTTATATATGTAATTTTATTTTTTTTAAATTATCTTATACTAAAACGGGTAAGATAACGAAAACAAATCATTACCCTTACCCATATCCGATTAGCTAACGGAATAAAAATCTTACCCTTACCTGTGTTTTCGGATACGATACGGATCGGGTAAACGGGTAAAAGGGTGCCATTGACACCCCTACATATGGAATTAACATAGAAGAGCTGTATGTCTAGTTATGGAATTAATTTGCAAAGAAGAAATGCTGTCCTTCAAAAATAAAAAGTATTTGCAGAGATTGTAAAGTCCTGAGAAAAATCGAACTCTCTTTAATTGAATTATCAAAATGGAAAAGATGGAAGAGAATCAGATTTGCTCATGTGAATTATCCAAGGAAACAAAAATTATGTTTCTGAATTACAAAATTAATAAGGCCCGTTACGGTGACTCAGATCTTAATTCATTCTAAAGGTGTATTATTATTATTTTTTTAAAAAGATTTAAAGATGAAGTCGAGCAGACTCCTTGAATAAAAACTTGACTAATTTTCCTTCAAAAAAATTGCATATTTACAATTGTATTCCAATCTATACTTAAAAGAAAATAGTTATGTATTTTTTTTTTTTGGAAGTTGTCGACAATGTGTCGGTAATGATATATATTAAAAGAAAAGTATTTACAATACACTCTTATTGCTTCTCTAATTGGAATAGTTATGTAAGTTCTTAACTATGTCATATGACATATACTACTAACCATTCGATATCCTTCTCTTATTGCTTCTCTAATTTCACAACATACATATCTGAGTTAGCGCTATTATTTAGGTCATCTAAACACCTCCTCTAAGGATGTGTTTGGATGTGTT
Source organism: Carex pumila (assembly GCA_033356055.1). Lineage (NCBI taxonomy): Eukaryota > Viridiplantae > Streptophyta > Magnoliopsida > Poales > Cyperaceae > Carex > Carex pumila. The sequence continues at coordinate 314,363 of JARJHM010000025.1, forward strand.
AAGAATAGAGACTATTCTAGAATAGCGGCTATTTGGAATAGCAATGTGCATCCAAATAATATTTGAAACTAGGAGGTCTTGTCTTGAAAATAAAGATAAAAAATTATGAGGTATGAATTTGATGGAGATCTTTCCAAGCATTAAAAAAAAATCTCAAAAAAAAGAAATTACTACTATTGAGGCTTGCTTGCATTTATTCTTTGTCTCATTCAAATACACTATTTTTATGTTAAATAGTAGTTCGAAATAGTCGCTAACTTGAGTTAGCACTATTAATTATTTGCCTCATCTAAATGCACCCCTAAATGAATTAAGCAGCAACGTTTATAATCTGTTAGAAGTACGTAGCGAGCATATCTTATGAGGATAAAATAAAAAAAAAATTATGAGGTACGTATCGGATGGAGATCGTTGCAGGCATTAAAACAAAATTCTAAAAATATCGTTGAGGCTTGCTTGAATTTATTCTTTGCCTCATCCAAATGCATTATTTTTATGTTAAATAGTAATTTGAAATAGTCACTAATCTGAATTAGCACTATTCTTTACCTCATCCAAATACATCCCTAGATGAATTAAGCAGCAGTGTCTATAATATGTTAGAAGAAGCGAGCAGGTCTTATCTTGAAAATAAGGATAAAAAAAATTATGAGATACAGATCGGATGGAGATCTTTCCACGCATTAAAAAATTTATTACCGTTGAGGCTTGTTTGCATTTATGGATTTGCAAAGCAAGTGGTGAGTGCTTGCTTCTGCGTCGGGCTTATTATATGGAGATAATTATATGTTTCACAGTTGCTTTTGGTATTACAGGTGGTGTAAAATTGAGGCATCATGAAATGGTTTTAAGAATATCGCTTTCAAAATGTAATAAGAATTGTCTTATAGAAATATTTTTATGTTCGGACTATTGCTATTATGGTCTATGGGGGCTACAGAGACAAACTTTGGAACCCGTTTCGTCACTTTGTTTATAATGAGATCGAGGCAAAAGAGCATGACATTAGTAAAGCAAATTTGGAACAATAATGAATGGGCTTTTAACTTTTAACAATAAGAGAAAGAAGCCGGTTATGGTTGTTAACTTGTTATTGATGAGGAGAGACTCAATTATATTTTTTTTGTGACACTGAATTATATTTTTAATTTTTAAAGGTTTTAAAGTCTAAATAATTAATTCAAACTGTTTAATATAATAAATATATTAATGTGGGTTTGGAGATCAAATTTTATATTTTAAATTTTTTTTTACTATTTATTAAGTATTTAACAAAATCGCTATATTCAGACCATTGAATTTTTGTACTCATCTTAATAATAGTAAAAAATTTCAAAAAAAATATATAAAATTTGATACGTTAAAATGTAAATTGCAGATCAGAGTGCAAACAGTCGATCCGACAGAATTTCATACGCAATTTTTATTTTTTTTGAAAATATTACTGCTGTTGGGACAATGTGAATTTCGCGCGCTTTTGTATTATTATATTATATAATTTTACCAGGTAAGCCGAATATCCGGTCAAGCAATCCTGCCGTATTTAGGTCGTCTCATTCAATTGGTATCCTCTGCATCAACTCAAAAAAAATCTTTTGAGATAATGCATCTGGACCGTTCGATCGCTTTAATATCCGTGCGAGTTAGATCCGCACTAATATTAAAAGGCTGTGTTATAAATGGAGGACCGGATTGGCTCGTTTTTAAAAATCAGACAGTTGAGACTCAAAAGATGTTCTTTTGAGTTAATGCAGACGATGCGGACTCCTCATCATGTAACACTGATCTCAAGTTTTGACAATAACACAGGACATATCCAGTACCGGAAGAAGATAATATTTTACCTGCTCTTGATGGGCTCCACTCCTCAAAATACACTTGACATCTCCATTCCACGAAAACCGGAAGGAACCTCCGAAAGATAAAACTTCCATTAGAATCCAACTCTCGTCAGTTAAATTCCACGTGAATATTTCTCTGATTTGGACAGCTACCGGGTCAATAACTGTATAAAATTTTCGGACAATCCACTTGCTACATATAAATTACAGGAAATGAGGTACAGAAAACTTCTACTAGTTATCCCTCTCAAATCCTGAATTCGTAATTTACTGCAACTCCAAGCCTACTCTTACAAAACCTTTTCTCCGCCTTTGGTCTCGCTACCGGGCCAGTGTTTCCCTTAGCTCTACTCGCCTCCGCTCTCCCTCCCAAATCAACCACAAATTCCCCAAATTACCCTCTTCTCCCCCTCAGTTTCTCCAGGGGAAGATGGAGAAGGCGTGTAGGTTACCTAACAGCGTGCACTCGGAGATCGCCCCTGCGCTGTCTCTCCCGTCTCTCCACGTGTCCTTCGGATCCGCTGATCGGAAGTTTGAGATCGGAGATGGGCTGGAGTCTCTCAATCGACCTGATGTGCTTATGCAAGCCAGTACCATTGCCCAGTTGCTTTCCAGTTGTGACGTCAGCTATCTGTACGCGATTTTTTTTTTTCCTGGTTTCTGATTTTGTAAGATTATTACATTTGCAGAGCTAAACCCGAAGTTATCATCAAAATCTTTATTCAGATAAGTAATTTTTCACGTTCCTTAAGAGGGAAAGTGAATTTTTTTTTTTGAAAATGCTGGGGATAGTAGTATTTTTGATTTCATTGGTTCCAATCTATTACTTAGTCTACCAGAAGGAGTATTTGCCATTTCCTATTTCTGGAAATTGTCCATTTTCAGCAAAAAAAAATCCTGACAGGTTCTGTGAACTAGTGTTTGAATGTGAAGAAGTACGTCTGGTACTCATTTGAAACCGTAAAAAACTTGGCATCTGGTTTTAATAATTGCACATGCTCTTAAAACCTAAAAGATGTGCAGGTAAACATCCTGTGAAACATCTGTGAAATTTTTGGGCTTGCAAGGTCACATATTTTGTTTCAATAAAAAATGTTCAACTTTGACAGGAGGGAAGTTAGCACTTTCTATTTATCTAACAGGAAGAAGTACATACAAGCTACTAGATTATGAAATAGGTTGGCAAATATGAATCAACAGGCAGTTTTATTAGCTTGGCCAATTATGTCTTTCTGACACATCTGAAGTCCAAACTGATACATGGAATTTGTCAAAATGCTCAACTTCCAATTATGACTTCTAGTTTTGTTTCCTTTTTCTCTTGTGGCCATGCTATTGTAGTAATTTGAAGGATAAGAGAAGAGAAGTGAGTACAGACCACAGTGAAAGATCATGGCTGTACCATGAGGTACTTAAGTACAATCCAGACGCTTTCAAATGCTTACCTCGAGGTAATCAGTTCTCGATTTTCACGCATCTCTGATTTAGAATTAAAGATCTCAACTTGTTTGAAATTTGTAAGCATTATATCTCATGGTGCTATTTGTATCTTACACCGGTCAAGTTTCTCAGGTCCAGTCAAGCCGAACTCTTACATTCAAGTACCAGATACAAAGCCATTTCAACAAAATAATGGGTTTGATAGTAGTTATGTACAAAGGGAACCACCACACATTATCTTGGGTGATACTTCTGAAAGAAACATGGCTGAAGTGAGTTCTTGTTATCTTTATTATTCATTTACCGGATTCTGCATGCATTTTTTATCATGTAATATTCTCTTTTTCTCTGTAAAACAGAACTACGAGAGAAGTTCTTCTAAAAAGAAACCTAAAATTAGGAAAAGGGATTCCGATGCTGGTCCTTCTACCTCGGAGGCATTTCAACAGGGTTTGTTTATTTTCCCTCTTGTTTTCAATTGCATATCATTTTATTTTTTCACTTACTGTTACAAAATCTTTCACTTCTTTATTTATTTATTTTCCTTTTTTTCCTACTGTTTCTTATTTTTTATGTTTTCAATTGCATATTTATATTGCTGGCTTCGTTTTTTGGGTGTCTCGCAGCATCGCAACACCAACTGGTTGCTGATTCTCTTCCTATGACTTGATATAATACTAAATAGGTAATCTGTTACTCCTGTAGATGCCATTAAGGGGTTCTGTGAGACAGTTGATGAATTCTGTAGCAGAGCAGAAGCCCCAGAGGAGGAAGAAGGAGGTGAAGGTCCCGTGTTGTTACCATTGGCAGCCATTAAGGATCTTATTAATGAGATTATAAATTCCCGCTCCAAGAAGTTCCTGAATGAAGTTCCTCTTGATTCTCTCAACCGACTCCTGAGTGTGCTTGACCGTCAGATCAAGTTTGCCCAAGGCCTCTCTATTGATGCAAATGAAAATGTAAGGCCTATTTGCTACTGTATTTGTGTTTTCATAAATGCACATGAAGGCATGCCATATGAAAAGTGTTCTGGGGTGTGACATCCTGTGTTCATAATGTGCTTTTTAGTCCACAGCTTGACATTTTCCGGAATATGAAGTTTGACTACCATACAAAATCTGTCTATGAGTATCTGTAATCTTACCTTGAAGTTTAAATAAAATAAAATATTCTTCTTTCCATCTTCTAACAAGATTGTGACTATTGTAGGATGACTCAGATACAGAGGCTTTGGTTTTCTCTGCACTTGAGGCAACCCATGCTGCTTTGTTAATTTTGACTTACTATGACATGCCCAAGCAAATTTATCGTGAGGAGGTTTCTGCCTCTCTCTCTCTCTCTATCTCTCTCTCTTCCTTTTTAACTTGAGGTATATAAGATGCTAGGATTAGATAAGTTGTGTTAATATATATATGCAGTTGACACATTATTGTTTCTAATAACATCAGCTCTGCTTGTTTTATATACTATCTGATATTGTACGTTGTACTAAGCATTTTGGCTGGTATACAGGCTGAATGAGCCAACACCACCTGGTCTTAGTTCTAGACTTGGAAGTTTTTTGGTTCAGATAATATATGCTTTTGTTACTTTTCCATGATTTTGTACACAGAGATAGTCTATAGGTCTGTTGTTTATGCATTTATACTTTTAATGATGAACAAATATAGTTATATCAAATTGAACTTTGATTTTAGATGATAGAGAGGATAATAGATATTTCGAGGCATCAGATCAACATCTGCATCGGTGCCTTCAATCCGCAGCACCGCAATCTTAATAAGCCAACTGAAAATGCAGATGGTAAGATAATAAGATTCTTGTCGCGCATTAACCCCTTTTTTTTTTTTTTTGATATACTGTTGAGCAAACTAATACAAGGGGGCTTGTAGGCTATGAGGATGAAGATGATGATTTTGATATTGATGGTTCTGCAAGCAAAAAGAGGCGTACGAGCCGTAGTGCTGGTACAAGAAAGTCTTATGGGAGCAGGTCTGTTTATTAGCCATCTCTTCCTCCAGTAGTTACCCCAGTTACCTCTTTTATGACAGATGCTTCTTTCTTTTTGGTAGGAAGGATCATTGCTTTTTAATTCCTTAGGATACACTTAAACTGGTTTGGTGACAAGCTGATATGTTTCCCTTAAGATTAATTAAATTTAATGAATCATATACTTATATTAATAAAATTTTCTGATGGCACTTAATTAATAGTATAACAAATGTTCTCTCTTGTGAAAAAGTTTATGTTTTCTTATATTCTCTCACTATTTAATCCATTTTAAACATTCAGAGTCTCTCAAGCTATTCATTCCCTGGTGCAAAAGCTATGCTTGATTTTAGGGTTTCTGAGAGATCTCTTGCCAGTGATTCGACTGTCAGATAGCTGTGTCATGCAGCTTGTGAAAACTAGCTTTTCCACTTTCCTTGTAGATAACATTCAGCTCCTTCAGTTGAAATCCATCAATTTAGCTTGCGGGGTACATCTTTATAACTCTATAATCTACTGTTTATTTGCAATTCTGATATTATTTCTAGTTTCCCCACTAAAAGCTTGATTCTTTTTATTTGGGTACTTCAGCAAAGAGAAATGAAATTAAGACACTACCAGTTTGGTAACTCAAAAGACACTAATGTTAAATTTAAATGAAAAATATACAATTAAACTATAAGCAGTATGATGGTTCTTTATTGGTTAGTCTATACTTTAGGTGAACTTTTGATTCTTAAGGCTGTACGAAACCACTCAGCTCTAGGTTATTTTTATTCTTTAATTTTTTTATTTACCAATCATGGTGCATTTTCAGGTATTTGCATTTTATACACAACATAGAGGCTTTCTAATAGATGAGACGCTCCAGCTTCTTCGCAAAATGCAATTCTCAAAGCGTGCCCTCAGGACGTTCCACCTGCCAGATGAAGAGCAAAAACAAATACAAATGATAACTGCTATACTGTTGCATCTGGTACAGTTTAGTGCCACTGTGCCAGACAGCCTGAAATCCCCAGTTGTGAGTTGGAGCACACTTATTGATGCCACTGTGGATCCGAGCTATCCAATCAAGTGTCTTACAGCTGTGACTGAGGCATCATGTCAATTCTGGACGGGTGTATTGCAAAGGCTGACTGGTTCAAAAACACAAGACTTGTCAGAGGCAAAGGGTATTTTGGAGAACCTTGTTGCAGATTTACTAATGACGTTGAATCTACCTGAGTATCCTGCTTCAGCTCCTATTCTTGAGGTTATACCAAAGAATTCTTTTCATCTTCAATAAAGCTATTCTGTTGAGAGGGTAAGAAGTGGGGGATAAGGAATAACTCTTATTACCACTCTCACAAGAGAAAAGTTATTCCCTCATCCCCACTTTTTATCCTCCTACCATACATAGACCAGATGGCAGTAGCATATGTAGGCTTAAGCTTCAATCATATTTGATCTTTGGCAAAAAGATAACGAAGCTTTCTTGATACCAGAGTGATTGCGATGGTATTTACTATTTAATAAGTCCTACCTACTATTGGATTTGACCGTTGTTGGATATAACCTGGACCAGATGCCAGCAGCGTATTATGGGCTTAAGCCTTTAAAATCCTTAATCCAGCAAAGAACCTCAGAGATTGGAGCTTTTTAGATACAAGAGACATTGCAATAGTATTTAATAACTTCTACATACCATAACTAATGACTCCTGCCATGGGAAAGCGATAAAAAATGCCAAATGATGAAAATGAATAGTGATATGGTCCATGGTCCATATAAAAGAATCTAATTATTTACCTCTAAGATCCATATCTCTTGGTTTCACCAGCCTGCTTTGTAGTATTGTCACTGCTTTGAGCCAGTGCCGACCCAGAGGTGGCATTGAGATGTTATTATTTAATATATAGAACCAGAATGTTTAATGTGTAGGCAAAGCCCATTTCATTCATAGAATCAAACTAAAGACTTCTCAAAGAAAAAGTCAACATTTTCTATTAGGTGCTGTACTAACACACAGCTTGTTACTGAGATTGCAAGTGTAAGACCTTTTTTTCTGTTTGTTTTATATTGCCTTTTCTTTCCTTCTCTAGATTCTGTGCGTGTTGCTACTTCAAAATGCCGGATTGAAATCCAAGGACATATCAGCTCGGTGCCTTGCCATAGATCTCCTCGGCAACATAGCTACTCGACTTAAACGGGATGCTGTTACATGCACTCGCAATAAATTCTGGATCCTTGAAGAGTTGGATGCAAAAACTACCAACCTTGTCAACCAGAAAGGGGCATGCTCAATCTGTCAGGGTCGTAGAGGCATAAATATCTCCTGCGACACTTGTGGAAGATGTTTCCACTGGGATTGCATGGGGATTGGCAGCCATGACAACTATTTACGAGATGACTGGTCGTGCCACTTGTGCTCGTCTAAGGAGCAGCTTGAAGTGTTGCAATCCTATCACAAGTTGCAGGGAAGTGGGGGGACAAAGAAGAAAGGGAAAGCTGTAAGTGGGGATACAGTTGCACCACGGTTTGAGGCTGTGCAGCAGATTTTGCTGAGCTATTTGCAGGAAGCAGGTCAACAGGATGATAGTAACTTGTTCACCAGATGGTATGTTATTTGTGATACATTTTGTTTTGTTGTTGCTTCTGCACCCTTGCAAATTTGTCTTCTGTGAATACCTCTTTCTTCTTTGTATCTTGAAGATACACCTGATGATTTTGTGCGATTGGGTCAAATAGGAAATGATGTCTATTTGATGAAATAATTTTGGAATTTTATTCTCAATGTATTACTAGTCACAGGTTAATTTCTTTTGGGAGTGCATTTTTGGGTTTAGTTTTCAAAACATAAAAAATGCTGTTGAGGGCCAAATGGTAAATAATAAGCTTCTAATGATATCCCATGCAAGCGGATGAAGTTAATTTTTCAAGCATATATGCAGAAGTTTTTCCAAATGCTCTTGGAGATTGAGCTTGAGTGTTGTTACAGGTTCTACCTATGCATGTGGTACAAAGACGATCCTCAATCTCAAGAGAAGATCGTCTACTACCTGTCCAGGCTGAAAGCAAAGGAGATATTACAGGACCCAGGTGGTAGTTTGATTCTGTCTAGGGAGTCAGCCAGGAAAATCTGCCAAGCACTTGGCCAGCGCAACTCTTTCTCTCGAGGATTCGACAAAATCCTCACCCTTCTTTTGGTATGTCCTTCTTTCACTTTTATACTTGATCCTGGAAAGCCTCAACATATGCACAGAAGTAAGATGGAATACGATAGGGGTGTAAACGGATCAGATATTATCCGGATCCGAATCTGAAAAATTACCTAAATTATCCGATCCGTATCCGAGACTATCTGTATCCGTATCCGAAAAATTATAACGGATAAGGATACAGTAAGACTTTTAACTATCTGTATCCGACCGTTTATACTTTTAAACCACAACAAATGTGTTATATGTTCTTAAATTGATTTATTAAATTGCATATTGTACCCATAGTTTATTAAATTGCATATAGATATATATTTTGATGAACAATATAACACCATGACATAATTTGTGACTAATATTTTAATAATATAATAGATGTTTTGTAACCAACAAGCTAATTATGAAAAATATCCGTATTCGTCTGATATCCGATCCATATCCGTAACGTTTAATATCCAATCCGTATCCATATCCATATCCGAGACTATCCGTATCTGTATCCGAAAAATTATAACGGATACGGATACGGTAAGACCACTATCCGATCCGTACCCGGCCGTTTACACCCCTAGAACACGATGTCTTTTTCTGTCAGAAAGGCTTTACATTTCATTGAGCTTCTTCGGACAAATTTGATTGTTACCATACTGTGCTTTATGCACAGCCCTTATCCTGATATAATACTATCCTGTATTAACCTTCATTACATTCTAATTTTACCAGGCGAGCTTGAGGGAGAACTCCCCTATAATTAGAGCCAAAGCCTTGCGGGCGGTGAGATCTCAAAATCCTTGTTTTTCTTCTCTTTAGCGCTTTTGTAATGATGCATTGTTTTTATATCAATTTTTCATGTATAGGTGAGTGGTATTGTCGAGGCTGATCCTGAAGTGTTGCGTGATAAGCGTGTTCAAGCAGCAGTTGAAGGGAGGTTTTGTGACTCAGCCATCTCTGTTAGAGAAGCTGCATTGGAGCTTGTTGGCCGGCATATTGCTTCACATCCTGACGTTGGCTTACAGGTACTTGAACTATGTATAACTAATGTACCGTCACTATGCTACGCACTTTGTGCTTGTTCATGCTGGTACTTGTGTAGAAACTAAATTGGTATGTTTCTTTGCTATTGGTAGTATTTTGAGAAGGTAGCAGAGAGGATAAAGGATATGGGAGTGAGTGTGCGCAAGAGAGCAATAAAGATAATTCGTGACCTGTTCACATCTAACCCCAACTTCACTGGCACTAATGCATTTATCGAGATAATGTCTCGGGTCAACGACGATGAATCAAGTATTCAGGTAGCTATTTGTAGACACATCATTTGTTTAAAGTAACATTTTCTTTTTTCATCCATCTCTCCTTATTTATTTTGGTTGGATTTGACTAGATAAATATCATATAGAATTGTTCTATGATTATGCAAAAGTTAGGGACAGCTGATTTAGATAATTGAATAAAATCATAAAATGTAGTTACAGAAGAACTAGTACACTTGGTCCACGACAACTATGTTTAGCAGGACCAAGTACCATATGCGATTCAGTTAGCAGTATTCTTCATGACTGATACTGACATAATTATGTGTTGTTGTTCTTGTTCAAATTAAATCCTTATAATAGGATTTGGTGTGCAAAACATTTTATGAGCTATGGTTTGAAGAACCATCTGGAAGTGACAAGCACTATGTGGCTGATGGAAGCTCTGTACCGATGGAGGTAGCAAACAAGACAGAGCAGATTGTGGATATGTTGCGGCAAATGCCTAACCACCAGCCTCTTATTACCATCGTAAAACGTATTTTAGTGCTTGATTTTCTACCCCAGTCAGCTAAAGCAACTGGCGGAATTAACCATGCCGCGTTGGCTTCCATACGCAAGCGCTGTGAGCTAATTTGCAAACGCTTGCTAGAGAGAATCCTCCAGGTACAATTGAATTTTTTCTATTCATATTTCTATACAAATTTCATTTATATAAAATAGTCAAGTAATGCCAGAATATGGTATCTTTCTGAACTTGCAAATAAATGCCCAGTGATGTTCTTTTTCAAATAGTTGTAAATAACACCATAGCTATCATTAATTATGGAAGAGTTGGTTTCATTAAATGCTTACTGTGCTCTATTTTACTCCAAAATAACACTTGAGTTAAACTCGAACAAGCAGATTTACATGTTCCAAGCTGAAAACAATAGGTTGTTTTTATGTGTAAAATCTAGGGGCAATCTTTATGTTGTGGCTTAACTTAACCTTGATTTATTGTTTGTTCTTCTTTCCAAATGATTCGTAATGTTGCGCGGTAATTGAAAGCGGGAAAATATTGAGTTTGATTTAAAAATATTGGAGTACTTTTTTAAAAATAAAACTTTAAATTTAGATGAATTGTTGGCATTGGATATGGTTTGATTTGGTGTGGGAAATGTTGTTCGTCAGGTCAACGAAGGAGTAGGTGATGAAGAAGATGTCCCAGCACTTCCCTATGTTCTTGCATTGCATGCCTTTTGTGTTGTGGACCCCACACTCTGTGTTCCAGCTACAGATCAATCCCAATTTGTAGTTACACTTCAACCCTATTTAAAGAATCAGGTAAAAGATTATTTTTCTTTTCACTTGCAGTAGCAAACTATGATGAATTGTATTGATGATCTAACATTTCTATGTACAGGTTGATGACAAGGTGATTGCACAGTTGCTTGAAAGTATAATATTTGTAATTGATGCAGTTCTGCCACTGATAAGAAAGCCACAACAGAGTCTGATAATAGAGCTTGAGCAAGATCTCAAGCACATGATAGTTCGCCATTCTTTCTTGTCCGTTGTTCATGCTTGCATCAAGTATGTCCTCTATCACCCCAATCTTGTTCAATCTCCTGTTTTTTCCTCTTTAGTAATTTTGTAATCAGATGACTTCATTAATGGTATGGATAATTTCAAGGGTTTGAGTGTATTCTATCCAATAATGTTTTTGTTACTGAAATTAAAAAAGATATCTTAATTTCTTATTCTGACAATTTATTTTCATTAAAACATACTAGTTTTCCTTATGGTATGTAATATCAAAAGTTCTCGATTTTCTCTTCTTCCAAGCTACAGCAAAACGGAACATAATGGGACTAGATTTTGTTGTTATTCTAGGATCTTTTATGTAATGATAAGGAAATTATAAGGTTCTCATCTGTCATTATTTGTTTCTCTATTTTTTTTTTGGAAGGAATATGCATTACTGGAGAATATGCCATATTTGCTGCCTATTAAATAAGAAACCAAAAACAAAATGAATAAACAGCTCTACTAGTTCTTTGGTTTTATATACTACTCTGTTTCATGCAACTTATTGGTTCCTTTTTCTTTCTTTGAAATATATTAAAACTATTTCTACAAATAAGTGAAATATGTTTCATATAAGTTGTCTATTACTATGATAACAATAAATAAATGTCTTCAGCTTTTTCACTCAACTTGGCATACTCTCAGAATCTCAGTTACATGTATCTTCGGTTTCTTGCTTTTGAAGAACAATACAAAAAGTGACTGATACACAAGTTACTTCTCACCAGGTGTCTATGTTCACTCAGCAAGACAGCTGCAAGAGGTGCAAAACAAGTTGACTATCTGGTTCATGTCTTCTACAAGCATCTCCGTGGGCCCACCTCTGATAACAATCAGGTTAGCAATATATTTACCACAATTTAAGTTTCTTGTCGTTTCAAGAGGTTGTTGGGCTGCTGACTAATGAAATTTTTTTTATTTATATTTCATTTCATGTATGTGGAATGCAGATGCTGGGCCGCTCGTTGTTCTGTCTTGGATTGCTACTTAGGTATGGATATGTATTGATGGCTTTGTCTGATACTCGTATTGAAATTTCCAAAATTCTTGGATTGCTTAAAAGATATCTACTCATGGATGATTTTAGCTTGAAGGTTCGAGCTTTACAAGTATGTTCTTTCTCTTTCTTAGTTTATTCCATTTTCTTTTTTATTTCACATTTTTCTCTTTAGTTATCATGATAGATGCTGTTTTGTAAAGTCAACTATAATATCAGTGTGGTATTATGCTCTGCCTCAGCATACTGTTCCATTTTAGCACAATTTGGAGTTAGATCCTTACTTATTCCATATATGTTTTTTCTCCCTCTTAATCTTTACCTGCTAAAGTATATTCTTTTTTTGCCTTTAACATCAAACTCAGTAAAAGGGAATTACATTCATGTATTTATTATTTATTGATAATCTTTTTGCTTTTCTTTTTTCAAAATTTGTAATGTGCTACAAAATACAAATTATGTGATTGTTGTAATGTAGGCATTGGGTAATGTACTAATAGCTAAGCCGGAGTACATGTTAGAGAAGGATATTATGAGACTCTTAGAGGCATCCCTATCTTCTGATGTGGACACTCGACTCAAGGTATCACGAATGCTATATCAACACTTCTCTTATGAAGTGATTTTTTCTTTATTTGTACTGTCTGGATTTTGGGTACATCAATTGTGGTCAGCCACTCCAATCTAGTACATTGTCACTAAGCATTAACATTGGTAATTATATATGTTATACCATTTAAATCTCGAACTTTTGACTGCGGTACTGCACCATCAGGTGTTGTACACCTAATACATGATGGTATGGAAAATTCTGCCATACTTATTTTCCCTCTCTTTGGCTCACTGTTTTTTGTTTTTTATGAGAGGGCTTTGTAACCTGATTCGAATGAAAGGTTCAATGATTGATTGTCTTGTAACTGTTCATAGAAGTTCACTTCCTGCTGATCAAATAGATGTAAAACATTGGAAGTTGCTAATAAAAAAATATTGTCAAACAGATACAATCATTGCAAAACATGTACGAGTATCTGCTAGATGCTGAAATTCAGCTCAGTGGTGAAAGTGCTGAGAAGGCACCGCAGAATGAATATGGCATAAATGGCACTGGTGCAAGTCCAGTACCTGTAGCTGCTGGTGCAGGAGATACCAACATTTGTGGTGGTATTATCCAGTTGTACTGGAATAGTGTTCTGGCAAGGTGCATTGACTCAGTTGACCTAGTTCGTCAAACTGCTCTTAAGGTAGCTGATAGATTATATATGTTTGTATTGGTTGAGCTTTATTTAATTTAGGTGATTGCAGTTTATTGTCTAATCTTAATTGAGGGTATCTGATCTCCTAGTTGGTGCTTATAAACATGACATCACTGAATTTTTCCCAAAAAGCTCCAGGATATTGGTTCCAAGCCATTCCATACAGATGAGATCTCAATTGCATCAGTTTTTCCATCTCTTTTTCTGTGCTCAATACTTGCTATTCTTAGTCCTGCTTAAATATCAATAAATGCTCCTAGTAACATCAGATGCATTGGCCATGTATTTTTCATTTTCAGACAGCCATTCACTGTCCTTCTATCAGCTCATGGATTTTAATTTTTAATTTTTCTTAGATAGTGGAAATCGTGCTACGTCAAGGTCTAGTACATCCTATCACATGTGTTCCGCACCTGATAGCACTCGAAACTGATCCACTGGAGGCGAATTCGAAGCTTGCTCACCATCTTCTCACAAATATGAATGAAAAGTATAATATCTTCTTAATTATCTAGAGTTATTTACAATTTGTCATTTCATTCTTTTAGTTTGTTATCTTGACATCCTGTATGGCATGCCTCGAAGTTGCTGAAATTACTTTCAAACACTTTTATTTGCTTCAATTTCATGTTGTTATTGTTCCTGATGCTAGGTGTGAACTTCTGTTAGTAGAAGTTTGGTACATGACTTGAAACTGACATCATATCATTGCTTCTGAGATGGCTATAGAATGAAAAACTAATGCAAATTATTTGATCGTTTTCTTAGGTACCCATCTTTCTTTGAAAGTAGATTGGGTGATGGGCTTCAGATGTCATTCCGATTTTTTGAGACCATAGTCAGTAATCACAACATGGTGTCAGGGAATAGCAATGTGAAGGCAAACCCACTGGCATTTGTCAGGCCAGGGGTGTCTAGAATTTACCGTCTGATCCGGTCAAACCGTAATTCCAGAAATAAGTTCATGCGCTCCATTGTCCGTAAATTTGAGTCTGACAATCGTACTCGCCCTCCCATTAACTTCCTTGTGTAAGCATACTCCATCCGCCTCTCCTCATTACTTGACTTATATGTAAATCAAAATTGTGGCTAGGTGTTGCAATGGATTAGATCAGGTTAGGTAGGTGACCTTAATTATAGCCTGGTTAATGAGAATAATGTTAACTATGTTCTCATTTTATTTTTTGTTGACCTATAGCACAATGGGTAGCAGTTCGGGTTAGACTTGTAAAATTAGCAGGCAGTTCAGGTCAGAATAAGCAGTTCTTCCAATAGTTGTCGTCTTACGTCAGTGGATATATCTTTTAGCTTCCTCAATTCCAGCTTTTGGTTTGAAGTTACTCAAATTTTCTTATCCCTTTTTTTTATTTTTTTATTTTTTATATTTCTGTGTAGCTACTGTACCGAAGTTCTTGCTTCTCTTCCCTTCACAATACCGGATGAACCTCTTTACCTGATTTACGACATCAACCGGGTAATACAGGTACGAGCCGGTGCACTTGAGTCTAACATGAAAGTTTGGAGTTCTTTGGCACAACAGGGGGGTATGGTCAATGCTTCTTCTGGAGGTACACATAATGAGGTATTAAATGAGCGGGAGACAAATACCATTGATGGGCCCACAGATGTGACAACACCTGACAAAGGGTTTAAATTATCAGAGACTGACATGGAACGCCTCAAGGTACTGCTGTTATCCTGACAAAGGATTTGATAAACCTATGGCCTTTTCTAAGTTTATTTCTGCAAATAAATTTTTGTGGTTTGATATTGAGTATCATGTTATTCAGGCTGATTGTCATGATACAATTGCTTTGCAACTTCTACTAAAATTGAAGAGGCATTTGAAAATTATCTATAGTCTCAACGATGCCCGTTGTCAGGTTTGTTTTCTCTACTCTCCACATGTTGATTTAATAATTAATATTGAAACTGCAAGGTGCTAAATAATTTCTATTTCAGGCATTTTCTATTAGGGAACCCCCTAAGCCAGGGGAGACAGTCTCGAAGCAGAATATTCCATTGAATATTACTGATATCCGAACTGAATTACCTTCACAAGTCGAGGACATGGTACAGTTGTATCAGGTATTAATAGATTTGGTTCAGTTTATCTAATTGCTTGTTTCCTATTGCAATGATACGTGATCAGAAAAATGACCTCTGAATACAATATGTTGTGGAACCTTTTTTTAATAGGAGTATAAGACAGTGTTGAGAGATGATTCCATAGACTATGCTATGTTCACTGCATCTGTCCCAAAGAAACGGCAGACGCCACGCAACCCTAGGGTTAGAAAACCAGCAGCTGTTAGAGGTGAAGAATCGGAAGACGATGATGAATGGACAAGGGGCCCACGTAACCTTGACTTTAGTTCGCCAAGAAGTGGTGGGAGTGGCCGTGTTACCCGTTCTAGGAACCACCTATGACCATAGCAATAAAAAGTTGAAAATAGTGGGGTAGTTGATCTGACAGGATTGCATTTTGGCTAGTCGCAAATAGGAAAAATGGAATAGATTTGTGTAATGCGTTTCTAATTTTTGTACATTAATAGAAAGGATAGAAATCAGGAGTTAATTGGGGATAAATTTAGTACATAGGAATTAGGTTCTTAGCTAAACTTAGAATACCTGGTTGTAGTTTACTGATTGAGCATTGTTAATGCAATAATGCTCCACCCCCGCTTTGTAATTCTTTTGTTTTTGAGGGCTCGTAGCATCTTGTTGTTACAATGTGCTATATTTGCAAATTAATCAAATTAATTCTTTGCTCCTGTTGTATATACGTGATAGATTTACGTAATATTTTATTTGTGCCAGCTTTATAATTGTTGTTGATTGGGTCATCACATGATTAGTAATTTTGTTGTATTCAATGGGATCTTTTACGTGACGGATGGAATTGTTTGACAATTCTGATAATGTCACTAAACAAATTCAAAAGGGATTGAACATGTGAAATTTAATACAATTTGTGTTTCGTAGGATATGAATTTGTGTTTTTTTTTTTTTTACTTTTTTTATTTTATTATTTTTAACAATTGTCGAGATTGTTGAGTTTTTCTAAGAATATCGGTTCAAATCTCCGTGAATTACAAGTTAAATATTTTCTATAATTATTTTATTGTCTAACTCCTAAATCTGCTATTGACGTAGCAAATGACGAGGTAAAGAATGAGAACATGGAGTTGCCGGGTAGAGAATCTGAATCCATGTGCTCTTTCCGAGACAGCTATCTGTTTTTTTTATTCATTAGTTAGCATTTGTCATGCATAGTTTATTGTGTTCTCCATTTGTCGGTGTCGGTGCGTACACTGCAGCCTTAAATTGACTGAATTCCGACTGCAGCAAAACCTCTTCATCCTAATAACAAATCCTTGAGCTCTATATCTTATTACATATTTACATGTCAATTTGTCTTATCTTATACAAGTTCATATTTTACATATATTAAGAATTTGAGCAATCCAATAAAATTAAAATAAATTTGTAACTGAATTTCGAAACTAGGAAAATGTAAACCAATTTTAAAGGACATATATAACAGCAGAAAGTGACTTTTAGCTAACTATGACTCAATGAGATCGTACCAAATAATTTCTTTGACAAAAAAGAAAAATAAACCGACTCGCCATTAGGCGGTGGTGTAATTGAAAAAGACACGGTTACAAAATCCAATGAATAAAAGCGAATTTAAAGTCAAATGATTGCCACATGAAAGCCCAAATGAAGCCACTAGAGGCTAGGCTGGAAACTGAGTTGAATATTGTTAGCCTGTTTTTGTCTTCCCTTTCCCTTTCCCTTTCCTTTCCCTTTTGCCATTTGTTTGGCACATTGGATGTGTACCAACGTTGTGACTCTCTCTCATCGTGACAACGCTGCTTTTACTTGTTCATACGCCTAAATTAATCCAACACGTGTGATGTCAAATACCCCAATATAATAGCTGTCCAGTACAGTTGTATTAGACCAAACAAAAACGAAAATAGGTGTCCAGTGTTGTATTAGACCAAACAAAAACGAAAACTAAATAGAAGGATCAGGAAAAAAAAAATTGTAATATTAATTTCATTATAGGTTGTAGGTCAGCAATGTCATGAGCATTAATGATGAATAGCCATGGATTTAAATAGTGTGCTATAGCAGTGCTATACTGTTTTTAGATCATAAGAGTTATGACACTATAGCACACTATAGCAATGCAATATGATAATAGTGTTCAAGAGCGGATTCAGAATTTTTGTTAGGGGAGCAAAATAATATTGAATCGGATTTAAATAACTAATCAGATTTAAACTCATTAACTAATTGGGTACTCAATAAAAAACAATGCTTTGATTTGTATTTTCAATGACTTGTAATTTATGATGCTTTAACTTATAATTCTAATTACCAATTATAATTCAATAAAATTATTTTGATTTTACTAAATTTAACCCAAATTACAAATCAAACATCAACAAAATAAATTCTAGGAGGCAAAGTCGATCAGTACCGATAGATCACCACTAAAACTCAAAATTCAAAAAGTGACAACTGCCCCCCTGTTACATGTTGGATCCGCTCTTGATAACGTTGTTTTTTTAACCGTTCCGCTATGACATAATAAACCTTTGTGAATTACATAAGCAATTTTATTGTTACTCAGATTTCAGTTCTCTTAAAGCAAAGCATACTGACTATTTTTTTTTATTTTTATTTTTAATTTGGTTTTGCAATACGACTGCTGAGCTCATGAAGCACGAGGAGAGTGCCTCTTCCAACTATATCTTTTAATAATATTTTTGGGGCAGTTATGCGTGTATAACCAAACCAACTCTAAAGATGCCAAGAAATAATTATGACAATGTAAATTGAATTGAGGTCCGACGTCAATGTTAAATTTTGTTACGCCTTTTTGGTATATATTTATTCAAATTCGTGATAGAGATAATGAAATTATAATGTGTTTTAAAATTAGAACATAAACAATTCAGAATTTATAAATATAAAATAAAATAGAAAATAAATTTAAATTTTACAGTTATGGAGTGACGATATCGTTAAGCGGAAGCTCAAATGCTGATCTTCAATGGAATTTTTCAGGAAGAGGTGTGTTCAAATAATAGAAGAATAATTTAATAACTCTGAGGCAACATTTGAGATTAGTATAATTTATAAATAACAATATAAATTTTTCTATTAATGAATGTATTTTCATTAATTATGTAAATAAAATTAATGCACAATAATCAATAAAAACTAACAATTCGATCATACAAATAATAAAAAAGTAATTTTCAAAGCTGATATAAAGATATATTCCTTGTTACTATTATTATTTATTATTATTACCATATCTTAGTATTCGTTGTAATGGCATCATTATTCATTTCATCAACTTTATTGACATATAAAATTTGATTAATTGCTGAACCGAAAAAATGAATAACAAGAGAGTCACAAATAATAAAATTTAACAGAGACTGAAACCTTGGAATTGATTTCAACTCAAATAACATATGTATTTTATTATTTAATTTATAGATTCTATCATTCATTCGATTTATTTGTATGAGTGTGTCTATGGTACTGTGCATAACATATATTGGTCTGTTGTTACAATTATCACTACTATTAAACCGGTTAGATTTATGTTTAATACATACGGAGTGAGTCTATGGCACTGTGTATGGTACAGGTTGGTCCGAAATACGGATTAATATTTTTATTTTTTAAATTATAATCATTAATCCGAACCATTCAACATAATCTCTATATGAATATGTACTTGCATACCGAATTTTAAATTTTTTAGAATTTTTTAACTATTTTTTAAGATAGAAAAATCCCTTGATCTAAAAATAGTAAAAAAAAATTCTAAAAGATTGTGTTTTTCTACCTATCTTAAAAATAGTAAATAAATTTTTAGATATGATAACAATGATTTTCTATCTATCTTAAAAAATATAAAATTCGTATGCAAGTACATATTCATATAAATATCTGATTGACTGTTAGAATTTTGAAAATAAAAATATTAATCTGTATTACAGACCAATCTTTCGTGTGCATAGTACCATAGACTCACCGTATGTATTAAACATAAATCTGACCGGTTCAATAATAGTCATTATTGATTTAGATGCCTAACATATTCCAATAATTTCATGGAATTCATACAGTAACTCAAATTTTGAGTTTAGATCTGGTCCGTTAGATCTGTTTTGACACAAAGGTTAAGGGGCTATGCATTCCCCTTAGATCTAGAATTTAGACTCAATTTTATGTAGGTCATTTTCGGAAAGAAAAAAAAATGTTGAAAGTTTCTCCTCCAAGTTGTTTGTTTGATGATCTACTTTTAAAATTGATATTTTAGACCACAAGAACGGTTCAAAGACCCTCCGTTTGAACGGTCTTCTTGAAAGTTTCAACTAAATTAAGAGTAGAACTAGGGTGCTCTCAAGCTCACCAAAGTGTTTGGTGAACTTGACTCTAAAATTCATTAAATCGATTTTAAATAACGAATTCGAACCGTTGAAATCCGCTTACCTTACGTGTGATGTGTCTACATGTAAAATTTTTAAACATTCGAATTAGTTTAGTATAAAGTCAATCGGTCAAAATTAGAAGGTTAATAAATTAATTATAGTGCATTCATTTTTTGAATGTTTTTTGACCGCTTGACTTTATACTAAATTAATTCGAATATTTAAAAATTTCACATGCAGACACATCACACGTAAAGTAGGCAGGTTTTAATGATTCGGATTTGTCATTTGAAATCGATTTGATAAATTTTAGAGTCAAGCTCACCAAACACTTTGGTGAGCTTAAGAGCACTCTAGTTCTACACCTAAATTAAAATTGTTTATTTTAATTTCAACTATCTAAATGAATTGTCCAAAATTAATAATAAAGTTGGATTATATTTTATCCGTCCGATTCAAAATAAATACCTCAAATTCTTTGAAACCCCAAAATGCCATTATTTTTCTCAAAGGTTTAAATAGCGTTTATCGCATCATAGTGTGCCAGCTGAAAAAAATAGCGCTATTTTCAAATATTGCGTCATAATTTTTATGGTCCAAAAACACTATAGCGTGCAATTTAGAACCCTGCTTTTTCTTTATTTTGGCTGTTACTGTTGCTGTTGCATTGTCTTGTCCTATACTTGGTTGCTTCAATAAAAAGATATTTTATATTACAATTTTTTTTTTTATTTTGGTTGAAAGCTTCTTAAACAATTGTATCGATAAACAAGCTGTTACATAATACTAGTCAACAAATATTCTTAAAACATTCAATTGTAAACAAATAAATAAATATATTACAATATTTTTATGGTGTTTGATATAATTTCAGCATAGTGAAATTACGCGAAATAACAATTTTAATTTTTTTCAACCTAACAGTCTCTGTCAGAATTTTAAATAAATAAATAAATAGTTTTGAACCTGGCTTTTTATGATACTTTTTGTCCTTTATTTTTATTTTTTTTATACTATGTCAGAAGTAATATCATAGTCTCGGACGTAAATAAATAAATAGGGGGAAAAACAAGTTTGTAAGGTCAATGCCTCGTGGTTGGAAAAATAAATTTACTGGCGAATTAACTGAGGACCAATAAAATAATCGAAATTTAAATAAGGTCAATGTAACGAGGAATCGTTGCCAATCAAGGAAGCAACTTCCACATGTTGTAAAAATTTCGTACGAATTATTTTATTTTTTTGTCACAAGCAATCGTTTAAACAAAATTAATCAAATAATCGAAGATTTATATTTGAAAAACCAAATGTATCCATATCCTGGGTAAAGATATTAACAGAACAGTTTCGGCTTCATGCAGCACATGAAAAACCACATGCCTACCTCTGGATTTGAATTTTTATTTTCGATTCAGTACTAATTATTTAGTGTGCCTACTTTTGAAACGATATAGTGCCTATCTCTAGCTTGAGTTAGTCTAATTCTTGAACCGATTTCTTTTGTGCTTTGCTCGATTTTACATTTTTTTTTATAACTATAATGTTCTATTTTATAAATATAATGAGGGAGAAGAAGAGAATAAAAAATGTCTGACGGTGAAACCTATCATTATAATTTCAAGGAAATCAGATGGCAGAACTTCTTGAACATTTTATTATTCAATACATATATTTCTATTAAATTTTTATCTAAATTTTAACTGCAATTGCTAATTTGCTAAGAACAGTTCCACTTTAAACTGTGTCAAACGAATTTTTAATTAGTATAGAAAAAAATATTTCAATATGGTGTCAATCAATTTTATGACTATAATGTATTTTTAATAAACATAATTATGAGAATTGAGCTATAATTGTATATCCGATAAGCTAATAAATTTAAACCCAATTAATTACTTAAATCCGATTAGTTTTCTATAGTGCACGGCGAGTATATTATACAGAAATATAATTACCAACACAGCAACACAAAAAAAGGCCTTCTCCTTTGTGATCTACAATTGTACAAACAAAGATAATTACTCTCAAGATCTCTCCTTACAATGATACTTTTGAATTTTTATAATATATATTTTTTTCTGGTAAAATATTATTGCGTTGCGTATGAGTACGGCTCCATTGCATGTGGGGTCCTCATTCGGTGGCAATGTCACCAACCCTATTTTTGCTCTGCTTCAATTTTATAAAACGCAAAAAAGAGAAGAGAGAGAGAAGAAAAGGCAGATGGAAAGTGTGTGGGTTTTTAAGTGTGTCGGTCGATGCGTTCTGTTTCTTTTTTGTCACTCAAAGTAACATCTCTCTTGCTTAAACAATAAACACAAAAAAAAGAGGGGAAAAATAAATAAATCTCAGTACAACGGTCCCAGCTTTTTGTTGGTTTATATTTAGAATATTCAATCATTTTAGAATATTCAATTATTTTAGAATATTCATAGGGTGGTTCTTTGTACTAGATTTTTTTCTTTGGAGTGTCTCAGTTACATATATTTATCTCTTTACATAAAATAAATTTCTAGATCCTTTGCTCTCAAAATTTTTTTATATGTTGAAAATATTAAAATCAGACGTACGAAAATAAAAAAAATGACTTGTTTTCAATAAAAATAGAAAGATCGGGTTTGTTGAGTTCGATCCAAATATTATAGATCTGATTCAATGATTTTGATTCATTTTTTTTTTTTTTTTTTGGAGTTTGGATCCATACCAACCAATTAGAGAAGATTCAAGCTCTAATCCATAGATGATCTTAGAAAAACAAAATATTTGAATTTAGATGATTGAGTCAGATCCATATATTTTGAATCAGACTCAATAAGTCAAATCTTTTTATATTTTTTAGAAACAAGACACTCTTTATATTTATGTATGTCCGAATTTAATAATTTCTCTCTACTGTGCCTGACAAAAAATAAAATAAAAATAAAGTCTGTATAAATTTAAGCTTATTGATGATTTATAGTTTAATTGATTTCAAGTAATAAATTTGAACCGTAAATCTTTTTCATTCTTTGAGTTTATTTTATATAGTAACAAGATGTTGAAAATTGAATTATTTTTGTTTCATTCATTTTTGAATAATTAACAACCACTTGAGAAAACAAACTTGGAATAAAAATTTAGAGGAAAATGTTTAGTTCATCAAGTAGATCAAGATCAACAATTTAAGTTTGTCATTTGGGTCTAATACTATAATATTTTGAGTTAAACTCACAAATATTTTTCATAAATTTAACTTTGTACCTATTTTGTATTTTGCCCAATAATAAACATTTTAAGTTAGTAAAGCGTCACTTCAATAGAGTTTGAAATTGAAATTCAAATAGAGGAGGATTCACATTATTGTTATTTTTCATACCTTTCTCATGCTTTTAGTTTTGAACTTTAATAACTCTAAATTAGTAAATTTAAATCATTTATAAAACAAAATTATCAGACATGATCCATATTATTTTCTCTATTTGTACATAAATTTATGATATTTTCTACATCCTCCATGTTAGTCAGAACAAAATTAAGACGGTGTAACTTTTTTGTGTGGATATAAAAATATAGATTATATTTGACGATTTTATTTAATATTTGAGTTTTAAATATTGAATTATCAGAGTTCTGAAAATAAAATTATATAGCAAAGTTA
Organism: Carex pumila; assembly: GCA_033356055.1. Lineage (NCBI taxonomy): Eukaryota > Viridiplantae > Streptophyta > Magnoliopsida > Poales > Cyperaceae > Carex > Carex pumila. The sequence goes on from JARJHM010000025.1 coordinate 338,006, forward strand.
TAAAGATGGAGGCATTTAAACTCTTACCATTTATAGATGGTTTTAAGAGATACCTTGGTGATTTAATTTTACCAAATCATACTCAACATATAATATTTTTTATATTTGTGCACTAAAAATTCTAACATCTCACATAAAACAAAGAAACTTAATTCTGACGTTTAAAAGAAAAAAAAAATCTTTTTTAAAGGAAAAAAAGGAAATGCTAATATTTGGTCAGATGTCAAAATAGGCAATGCAAAATTGTTTATGGGTAGTTGGAAGCTTTGTTTGGTAGTTTTCAAATTTCAATGCATACAATACAAGTGCACCTAATTTCTTGTTTTTTGGTGATTAAGAAAGAACCACAAAATTGGTTGAAAAGTGATCTCATATGAAGATTTGAAATAGAAATACACAAACTTTGAAAATGCCAACTGCAATCAAATAACATGAAATCATGATTATTACCAACTGTGTGTACTATACACTTTTATTCTTTTGTCATTATTTTCTGCTAATATGATCAAAATGATTAGATTTTTTTTATAGAAAAAGATCTCTGCATGTGCGTTGGTGGATGATTGTTGGAGTGTAAAGTGTGGAGCTCACTACTGACTGTTTCAGATTCCTTTGAATCTTTTTGAAGAACTTTATCAAATGAGTTAGATTGATTTAAAACTTAGAAACAAAGGGAAATGATAAAATAATTATGTCGACCATAGATTATGACAATAGTTCCCATCAGTTGTGGTGCTCATCAATCATCATCATAGTCAGGAATTTTATCAACTTATTATAAATTTTAATTTATTTTATCAAAATATCATTATTATTTAAAGTTCAGAAGTAGGCTGTTTACCCCTATTCTTCAAAATATCATTACTCTTACTTTATGGTTTGAGATTAAATCTCAACTGGTTTGGGATTCAGGTTACCATTGGTGGCTGTATTATTGGGCTTTGAGATTCGTGCCAAGTTAAAAAGAATGGTCCAGATCTAATAATTGTAAAAGATTCTCTTATCAGGTATTTAAGAGGATGTGATTTCTATTTGGGTGTGGGTGTGGCTCCGCCTCTGATTTGGTGCTTTAGCCTTTAGGTCAAGTATTTGGAAGATTTGATAAGATGTGAGAATCAGATATCTATGTGAGATATTATGAATTTGAAACTCAGATGAAAACAAATCTTTTGTTATAATAATAATAATATTAAATAGCTAAGTGGTTTGACTGGCCTCCAACCAACACTAGAAAAAAAAGATTTTATAAGCTCTCTTATGGGTTCAAATAGTAAGGGGTTAGCTAAAATAATTAGTAGGATGAGACGAATTATTTGAATAAGACATAATTTTGTCATCTTTGAATATTAAGTATATTTTTATCTAAAAAAAAAGGATATTTTTTATAAGTTTTCTGAAAAAAAAATAGAAATAGAAGAAGAAAATTTCTAGGGCAGGCATTTTTATTTTTTAAGATTTGAAGCTCAAGTAAACTTTTATGTTTTGAAGAAAGGTACAAATATAAAAGTGTTATACTTAATAATTTTTTTCATCAAAAATAGAGATTCTGAAGATGGAGAATTTTTTATCTATAGAAAATATTAAAAAAGTAGAGAAAGAAATAGAAATAATACTGTTAGAATTTTATAAGTAGAAAGACCGATAAAATTTATACCTATTAAAAAATATGTTAAGTTTTGATCGGTAAAAATTTTACCGATCCAAACTAATTTTTTTTCTTTGACAGAGCTTTTTATACAATAAAAAGTGGAGCCCACACTATTTAATTAATATAAAAACTGATTTGTGCCATCATTTTCATCAGAAGTTACAATATGGGCTCAACTTTTGTATCTATATGAATAAAAAAATAAAAGATAAAGTTTAGATCGGTACACATTTTATCGATCTTTCTATACATAACAAAACAAGCAGACTCTTTATGTTTCTCTCATTACTTTTTTAATAATTTCTACCAATAAAAAACCCTGCTGAAGATGTTTGGATAGCTTAAATCAATCTAAAGAAACACCTCTTGCTTGATTGATTGGATTGGAGAGAAGGAAAAAGGAGGATTTATGCAATTTTGGAACAAAGTTGTTTATGCATTTATAACTTAAGCAAGTCTTTTGTATACTGATTTATCTGTATTTAATTCTAGAAGAACCAGAGTGTTTTTATGTTCAATAAGTTTTTTTTAGTAACTTCAATTTCAAAATCTATTAAATTGACTTCAAATTATAAATCTATACCGTTGGAACTGATATCCTTTATGAGTTATACGTTTACATGTTAAATTTATAAATTTTCGAATTAATTTAGTATAAAAAAATAAACGTATTATAAATAACTTAAAAACCTTCTATTTTTACTGCTTGATTTTATACTAAATTAATTTGAGAAATTATAAATTTGACATACAAACGCATCACTCGTGAAGTAGATTAGTTTCAGTAGTTTGAATTTGTCATTTAAAATCATTCAAATAGATTTTTACCCATTTAATTCTCCTTTTATTAATATATAAAATTAGAGTAGGTCGTCTTTTATTCGCAAAAAAATTCTTAATTAGTAACATATCTTATGATATATCTCATTAGAGAGATGACATACTACAATTTTACAAGTCAGATTCACGACTGCGGGATTGTTCTCTGCCTCCATCGGAGTGGAGAGACAGAAGTCTTGAGAATACATATAAGGTCACGGTGAGAGATGAAAGTCATATACATGTATTATTAAGAGATACAACTAAGAAAAATAGATGATTTTCTTTCTTTTTTTTCTAAAAATAAGGAGGAAAAAAGAATTCGCTTAGCTATTATAGAAGAAAAAGAAAAAAAAAAACCTTCCTTCTGGAAAAAAGGAAGAAGAAAAAAACCCGGAATTTCGCCGTCTCGGAAGGAGCATGATCTAATCTAATATTTGAATTGAAATACATCATGATGTCATTTAAACATGAATCAAGTCCAGGAAATGGATTCAATTGGAAGAATTTGGTTTCCAGGCCCCATTCACAAAAGTAGTTTCCTACTTAATTATTAATTCCTCCTCTGTATAGTAAATAATAATAATAATAATATAAGGTGAAAGTTGCTATACCTTTCTTTACAGACAAACTGGGGCTAAATTATATGGTTTGGTGGGTCTATCAATTGCTGTCAATTATTAATTTGAAAATAGGCCGTTTATTGTTTGTTATGCGTAGGGTTGGTAAACCATGATTGAAACATTTTCTTGTTTATGAAATAAACGTGTGATGCTTACTTACTGCTTGTCATACTTTTCCAGTTTTAAGTTATTTTCTTTCTTCTTAAATGTATATGTATATGTGTGATTATATATATATATATATAACTTTCAAATCAGCAGTTGAAGGCTGAACTGGTGGCTAAATTTACTACCAGCTGATTTGCTAACAGAGTTGGAATTAATAGATTGAGCGTAACAAATAAACTAAGCAGCTTCTTATTTTAAAATTCCTTACTCAAATGTAAATAAACTTCTAGTCTTTTCCTCCCTTTATTTTCATATCTACTTTTATTTTTCAAAAACTTTGTAAAATTGACATCATTGGTGTCTGAATAGAGGCGTATGAATTGGTAGATAGGATACATATCATTTATTAAAAAACAATTATGAACATAATTGTGCTTTCCTTATTCCATGACACATTATCCCCAGTCAACCTAATATGCTAATATTATATTATGATAATTGTATTGAGGCCTCTCTAGTTGGCAACCTGTTACTATAAATTAAATAGCAGCCATGTTCCCAATAAGATGTATGTAGTTTATTACCTGAGTAGTTGACTACTAATTAGAAGAAAAATACACCTTGTTCACTCACTTAATTGTGTCCACTCAATTCTCCATTATTTATTTATTTATTTATTTTTGTATTTTATATTTAAATTTAAAATACAAAGTTATTAATCATTATAGATTACCTATTTTATATATTTATATACATTTATATAAATAATGATTCAACATGTATATACATCCCTTGTGAAGTATATATATTAGTTTAAAAATTTTGAATTTTTCGTTTGAATTAATCATTTAGATTTTGAAGTTAAACTCACTCAGCTCTTTTGAGAAGCCTAGTACACACTACCATCATTCTTAATAATTTATGTATTTTATTTAAAATATATTTAATTATTAGAGTAGAACTATGGTGTTTTTGAGCCCATCAAGTTATTTGACAAGCTTAATTCTGAAAACATCAAATTAATTGTAAATGACAAATTTAAACAATTGAAATCGATATACTTTACGAGTGATGCATTTATATGTCAATTTATAAAATTTTGAATTAATTTAGTATAAAATCAAGCATTAAATAATTGATAAAAAAATGAAAGTATTAAAATTAACTTATGAACCTTTTTTTTACCGCTTGATTATATACAAAAATTAATATGTAAATGTATCATTCGTTAAGTAGATCAATTTTAATAGCGTCAAATTCGTCATTTAAAGCCATTACTATTTAGGTATTGAAGTTAAGCCCACTAAAAATTAGTGAGTTTACGCACACACAATTCTACTCTAATTAAGTAACTATAATTAACAAATAAAAATAGAAAAAAAAAATGTTGGACTCTTTAATAAGTGAACTCTAATTAGAATATGTATATTTTAGTCTTCAAAACCACACAGTGCTCGCCAACGGGTCTAATTTACAGTACACAGTATTGTCTTATTTTCATTAGTAAGAGTATTTGATGTGTTGTGGATCTCTGACACTAGACCCCACATGCTTTCCTTTACTCGTTACATGTTACGCTATATATATTTAATGATACAGTAAGTCAAATGCTGGACCAAACTGTTGACTAAGACACTGATCTAATTAATTACTTCTGTCCATGTCAAATTTAATTATTTACTTCTGTTCCACATCAAATTAATTACTATAAAACACACACACACAAACCTTTTGAAAGTCAAGTTTAAGGAAAAAAAAAATACTCCCGTCCATATCAAATTAATTACTACGAAGCTGACAGTAATTAAAGGTTAAAACAATAGGCTTCTCCTCTCTCTCTCTCTCTCTCTCTCTCTATATATATATATATATATATATATATATATTGCTTGTATTTCATTTATTTACTAAAATAAAAAAGGAAATAAAATTGAAGCCTTCAGAGCTTAATTTTTTTTTTTTTTTTACAAAAAGGAAATATATAGGGAGTTGGACTATAGTGCTTCATGAATTAAAGCGAGTGCTTTATTTTACATATATATTTTGTGATTTTAAAGTTTAAAACATTAATCTAAATTGTTTAAGTTGATATCCATATTAAATTATACTTGGAGACTGAATTTCATATTTTTCTGATTTTTTTTTAAATCATTGATTTTTTATGGTCCACAATTTTTTTAAAAATGGTGATTTTAAAAAATTCCAAAAAAAAAAACAAAAGGTTTATATAAAGGTAAAATTTGGTCTCCAAACACATTTAATATGAATATCAACTTAAACAGTTCGGATAGATATTTTAAACTTTAAAATTATAAAATATAAATGTAAAATAAAACAATCTCTTTAGTTCATAAAACACCGTAGTCCAACTCAATATACATGTTTTATAGAGCTTGATTTTTGTTGCATATATATTGAGCATGTACTTTGTTCTCTCTCTTTTCTTATTTAAGAAAAAGTAATTTGCTCTCTTGTTTTGTGGATCGTTACATAACAAAGAGGACAATTTTTCTTAATAGTACTTCAAATATAGCTTGTTCATAAATTGATAAGAATATATATTTTTTCAACCAAGTAATTAGAACACTAGAAAAAAAGTACAATCTAACTGTAAAAAAATTAGGATAGTAAATTTCTTTTGTTCCATTTAGAGTGTGCAAAAAAAAAATATTAAAAGAAAGGAAGGGGATGGTGATGGGAGATGCAAACTTTCTGAACAATAAAACATATACTCCGATTTGAGGGTGATAGATTTTATCAAAATTTACATGACGCTCTCCTCCAAACAATATTCGTTCCCTTCCGTTTTCTTCCACTTCCTCTCCGATTCTCCTCTTTGATTTCGTGGCCTCTCACCTCCACACAATGAATTTGTCGTTCCCTCTCTCTGCATCTCCCTGTCTGGAGCACGGTCTTAGGAAAAATTAAGAGCAGCGGAACTCCACAACAACCTCGAGGATATCACCTTAGCAATATTTGAGGCGACTCAAAATTATAGTTTTGAGAGTCATCAATTTGCTCAACCTTCCGCCGTCCGCCCTTCCCTTCTTCTTCTGTTCCAGCTGCGTTGTCTATCTTCTCATTCGAGTGGTGTTATTGCTCCTTGCTCCGCCTTGTCTATTAGAGCATGTGCTTCCGTCTTGCTTAATGAATTTGGGCACTGCTCTTTATTCCTTTCGACTCTCTAGGTTCAGATGGAGATGCTGTGAATTCGCTTCACCTCTTCTCTAGTATATACAATAGTTATATATAAATAGGGTACATGTTTTATGATTAATGACGACGAGGATGATAATGTTGCACTACCATTGTCTTCTTCTTCTCCTCCCTTCTTCCTATCTCCTTTCTCTCTGTTTTCTGCTATGTAATTCAGGCACAAACCTCATCTGAGTACGAAGGCTCACCTAGATGCCCCTGTCTCGTCTCAATTACAACAACACTATTTTGTGCTAATGACAAAAAATTATGCAGGCTCACAACCTACCAATCTAAGCACAAGCACAAAAAATCCTTTAGGCTCAATATCTACTTATCTGAGCGTAGAAACTTTTGGTTCTGGTTTCTTTTTCTGATTTTTTTTGTCTACTATTGTAAAAGGATTTTAGTTGTAATATTTAATGTATTGGTACAGTTGTTATATATACTGGTACAGAACTACGTATAATTAGTTTGTCCTAATTAATAAAAATACCTACGGTTTTTTAATTAAAAAATAAATAAATTAAGAGAAGCGTCTGATAAAATAGTAATAGTAGTAATACCAAGTAACAGTAATAATAGTAATAATAAACAAAGAAACAAATCAACAAATTAGGAGAAGAAAAGTGGAGAAAGGAAAGGGAAAAAGGTTTGGTTGAAAACGTGTTAATAGATGAGAATTGAGAAGAGAGCAGCGAAGCATGTGGGCTTTCAGACTATCACGCTGACCTTTCCTTCAATCCTTGCTTCCTAGTTCCTACCCCAGCACCCTTTTTTCTCGTACCCCCTGACAAATAGTTAATTTTAAGCGCGTATTAATCAGTAAAACTGTAAAATATCCCTCCCAACCCCCCCCCCCCCCCCCCCCCCCCCCCGTATAGGTGCTTTTCTTTTCTTCTCTCGGGTATTTATAGAGATACCCCTTGCCACCTTCTCTTCCATTCACAAGTAACCCCCTTTCTCTCTCTCTCTCTCTCTACAATCTCTTTCTAACTCCAAATTTGGATCTGAAACAACTTCCAGGTAATTTTTACAGCTTTCTGTATCAAATATGCATTGAGTACTATATATGTTCTTACTTAGATCTTTTCTTTTTATGGTTTCTTGGGATGGTCTGGCCTTTGTTTTAGGCAAATTCTAAACTAAGCCAGTTATGTTGGGCATTTACTTGATTAAGATGCTCAATTAGATCACTTAAAGTTCTGATCACTCTAGTTATGTTTAGAACACAAAGTTGTGTCAGATCTTACTAATTCATTTTACTTTATTTGCTTTTTAATATCAGATCTCACTCATGTTAAAGATTTCAGATTATTCCCAGTACTAAAATTTTATCTGTCAGTTAAATTGGGATGATCCTGCAATCATCACTTCACATCTTATTTTCTTTTGCTTTTTGTTAAAAACACAAATTTTTCTTTATCTGTCAGGTGACATCAGAAAGTGAAACAGCAAAAATGGTTAAGATATGTTGCATTGGAGCGGGGTACGTGGGCGGGCCCACAATGGCAATGATAGCATTGAAGTGCCCTGAGATAGAAGTGGCAGTGGTTGACATATCAACTGCGCGAATTGCTGCATGGAACAGTGATGTGCTCCCGATCTATGAACCAGGTTTGGATGAGGTTGTCAAGGAGTGCCGCGACCGTAACCTCTTCTTCAGCACCGATGTCGAGAAGCACGTAGCTGAGGCCGATATCATCTTTGTTTCCGTTAATACCCCTACCAAGACCCGTGGTCTCGGTGCAGGTAATAGCTTGATGAAACACTACTGGTTTTATACCACTGGCGTCAGTACATACTGGTACTTTACCAACTGATATAGCACCAAACTAGAAATAATAAGAGAAAGAATAGAAGTTTGTAGTGAAAGGTTTTTTGGGTAGAAAAACCAGCATGGACATGGTTTCATACATCAATCAGATCTGGTCCGTACACTATCAGTACCAATTAACATGCATTGTACCATTGCCAAAGTCAAATTCAGTGTTTTTTTCTTAATATTGTAGTCATATCTAGTTCTAAGCACTATGTCATCGTGGTTACAGATTTACAGATATGACTGAAGTAATACCAGTATTGGTATTGTGCTCGTATCAGTTCCGGTACCAATAACAGTACTAGTACCAGTTGCATGAAATTTCTATATCTAATCTGGTATAAACTATAATTGTACGACAGGTAAGGCTGCCGACCTGACATACTGGGAAAGCGCTGCACGCATGATTGCTGATGTCTCAAAGTCTGACAAAATCGTGGTCGAGAAGTCAACAGTGCCTGTTAAGACCGCAGAGGCGATCGAGAAGATCCTGACACATAACAGCAAGGGCATCAAGTATCAGATCCTCTCCAACCCTGAGTTCCTTGCCGAGGGCACGGCAATGGATGACCTTCGTGCACCTGATCGTGTACTGATTGGTGGTCGGGAGACTCCCGAAGGTAGAAAAGCTGTGCAAGCCTTGAAGGAGGTGTATGCACACTGGGTCCCAGAAGACAGAATTATCACCACCAACCTTTGGTCGGCCGAGCTATCTAAGCTTGCTGCCAATGCTTTCCTCGCACAGAGGATCTCCTCTATCAATGCCATGTCAGCACTCTGTGAAGCGACTGGTGCCAATGTGACAGAGGTGGCATACGCAGTGGGAAAGGACTCACGTATCGGGCCCAAGTTTTTGAACTCGAGTGTCGGATTTGGTGGTTCGTGTTTCCAGAAGGATATTTTGAATTTGGTGTACATTTGCGAGTGCAATGGTTTGCCTGAGGTGGCCAACTATTGGAAGCAGGTGATCAAGATCAATGATTACCAGAAGAGCCGCTTTGTTAACCGAGTTGTGTCGTCCATGTTCAATACCGTGGCTAATAAGAAGATTGCAATTTTAGGATTTGCATTCAAGAAGGATACCGGTGATACAAGGGAGACACCGGCCATTGATGTGTGCAAGGGTTTGTTGGGAGACAAGGCGTCAATTAGCATTTATGACCCACAAGTGACTGAGGATCAAATCCAGCGTGACCTCGCCATGAATAAGTTCGACTGGGACCACCCAATCCACATGCAACCAGTAAGTCCGACTGCAGTGAAGCAGGTGAGTGTGACATGGGATGCGTATGAGGCTGCCAAGGGGGCCCACGGGGTGTGCATTTTGACTGAGTGGGACGAGTTCAAGAAGTTGGATTACAAGAAGATCTTTGACAGTATGCAGAAGCCAGCATATGTTTTTGATGGGAGAAATGTGGTCGATGCAGAGAAGCTCAGAGAGATTGGTTTTATTGTGTATTCGATCGGGAAGCCGCTTGACAAGTGGCTCAAGGACATGCCAGCTGTTTGTTAAATGGAGAGGATCATGCAAAGCTACAAATGGATGAAGTAAGAGGGAATAATAATTTGTTTTGTTGACAATTCTTTTTATTGTTTTCTTGATAGTGGTTTTGGGTCGGGTTGGAGCCGGGTCTCTATAGAAGCCGTTTTTTCATTTTAGCTACTCAAAAGTGTTTTGTTCCAGAGTTGGTATCTGTTTGTAGTCGGTATGCCGAACCGACCTTTTGTTGTATTCTTGTTGTTACTTTGAACTCTTTGTTCTTCAACTTTCAGTGTACCTTGTCTTCCATAAATATAAATTAAGTTTCATGATATATTGGAAATAATGGGAGAAATATCTATATAACATGCTGGTATTGCCACATATAATTGGACTGAATCGCCCTTGACATTTCTTGAAAGAATTTTTCTTATTTTGACTGGATCAGAAACTCTAGCAGACAACTGAGCAAGGGTATTATAGTCAAAACGTCCGAGCACATGGCTCCGTGGAAGCATAATATTGACTTTTACTGCAAATAAAATATTGAATTGGTTCTCTGCGATCAAAATTTTGAGGTTCAATTTGCTGATAATATTGGCTAGTAGTGTTGGATTTGGGGATAGCCGTTATATCAGAGTAGAACAGTACGGAAGGAAAAAGGCGACGCGAAGATGGGCCGGTTCTCTGTGCATTTGGACCGCTGGTTGGTGGATTGGGACCACGCTGTCAGATTTAATGAGACCACGGAGCCCGCTGTCGCAAAAGCTATAACCCTTCAAAATGGCCCCACATATGCATTAGTAAATCAGACGATTAGACCACATAAACTTACAAAATTACAAACGGACTTGCTCTGTTCTCTCTCGAAAACTTTTGCAGCGGCTGCCAAGTTCTCTCTCTCTCTCTAAGACATCTGGAGGGAAGCTCTGATGCGAGCTTGACACTTCTCTTTCCAATGGCGCAACTCCATAGCAACAAGATCTCAGTATTCTTTTATTTTTTTTTTATGGGAGAGAGAAAGAGGAGGTGGACTTCTCTGTTCTCAGTCAGTACTCGGTTGATCGATCTAATATACTCGATTTTATTGTTATACCATTTCCACAATTACAGCCCTCACATCCAATTCAAATCCTCACTGTTTGGCGATAATGAATATATATTGCCTAGTGCTTACAAATTTCATGGGATCTACCACAAACAAACAAATCTCTATGTTTTTAATTTGAAAAACATTTTTTTATCTTGGATTAATTCGGAAAAAAAATTCGCAAGACCTTTAACATCAAAAATGACTCTACGGTAAATAAGTAACTACTCTTTAAAATTACAATAAATCTAAAATTGCCAATTTAATTACAAGAAATCTAAAACGTACCAATTTTTGCAAACAATTAGCAAATCTAAAATTTACCATTTCACATCAGAGTTGCTGTATGCGTTTTTAACGATACAGTCTCTACGCAAGGCAAGCTTTTTTTTTAGCTTTCTTTCCATCTTCCCGATCGCAACTATCCATGAAATGAGGTGAAGTGAGAAAGGATTTAAAGAGCTTAAAAAGATTTTAAACTATGAATTAAGATACTATTCAAGATCTTTTTTATTATTAAATAGAAAAAAATTATGAATTGCTTTTCGCAACCGATGATTGCAATTTTTTTTTTTTTTCAAAACACGCCCTAGGTAATTTTCAGTTCATTCAAATTAAAGTTTTACATAACAGAATTATAAAAAATAGGAAATAATTTTGTATAATCGGTGGCTTAGCTACTTCTTTAAAAAAAAAAATTCTGTATAATCTGCCTTGGTTCTTTTTCCTAAGTTTTTTAAGTTATCCGCTAACTCATTGTGGCTTCTAAGTACATGAGAGCAAGACCGATATTTTGTTTTAGCATAATGATTGTGTTTTTTAACTACTTGACTTTATACAAAATTTATTTAAACTTTTAAAAATGTGTATATAGATGCATCACTCGTAATGCAGGCAGCTTTCAATGGTTTGAATTTATAATTTAAAGTTAATCTGATAGATTTTAAATTTAAAATTACTAAAAGAGTTGGTAAACTTAAAAATTCTACTCTATTATCTAATCAATTTTGTACATTATTTTAAGATAAGATGATCCAAATTTAAAAAAAAAAATCTTAAAATGTAAGTTGAAAAATAACAACCGGAACAAATGCTAGGAGAAATATTTTACCATTTTTTATTGTCTTATATATAGCAACTATTTTTTTTTTTCAAAAGTATCTAAAGGACAGTTTTGGTGTTGTGTTCTTGGTCTCGGGACAGAAAGCAATATTGTAATTGAGAATTAACAAAGTAAAAATATTGTCGGAAGAGAAAGAACCAAAACTCGATCACGGCAATCTTATTTACATCCTAACCATTTGATTAAATAAAGAGAGAAGGATTCAAACCCATAGAATATTTGCTTTCTATATTGTTGGTTTTGAAGCCCCTGGTTTTCTTACATCCTGACTATTACTTTCTATATTGGTGGTTTTGAAGTCTCATAGTTTTATAAAATGATTCTGATAACAATCTCCACAGCTTTATTTCTGTAAAAAAATTTCGTACAAACTGTCAAAAAAATTATGAAGAGACCGCTCAGTCATTAATAAGTACTTCGTAAACTGTTAGTATTTAACTTGAAGCATCAAAATATTTATTTTGAATTTGCAAAATATTAATCCCTATGCAGTGATCTCTACTTATGAAAGAATAAATCAATTCATCAATTGTCTCCGCACAATTTTTTTTTGAATCGTCCCTGTACAATTGGGGACCATTAAATAAACAATCCCCTCATAAATAATTGTCAGTTTTTTCCGCACAAAATTTTCTTTTTTTGTATTATCCCCGCACAACTGGGGTACCATTAAATAAACAATCCCCTCACTCAATGATAAATACTTTTCAGACATAATAATAAATATTTTATGTTACATGGACAAATACTTTATGCTACATGGATAAATACTTCCAAAACATAATTGCAATTTTCAGTAAAAATATTAATCATAAATATTTCTCAGACATAATAATAAATATTTTATATTACGTGAATAAATACTTTATGTTACATGGATAAATACTTCTCATACATGACTGCAACTTTTAGTAAAATATTAATGATAAATACATCTCAAACATAATGATAAATACTTTATGTTAAATAGATAAATACTTCTCAAATATAATTGCAATTTGCTTATGTATAAATATCTTCTTATAATTTTGATAAAAAAAATTTAACTGAGAATTTTTATCCTCTATTGTGTATATATGCATACACATTATAATTTTCTTATGTATACGCACATATATGTTGATCCTTATACTTATCCATTGGAAATACAATTTTGTTGGAGACCTTTAACCAAGAGACATTATGTCATGGATCACATGCACACTCTTTTTTTTATATGTTGAATCTAATATAACTAAGTATGTATGAAATTTTGGTCCAAACTAGATCATAACCAAGCGTTTTGACAATATAATTACTAAGTGGTAAGGATATAAGTTTTATACAAATATTATGTTACATGGATAAATACAATGATAATGATAAATACTTCTCATATATAATGATAAATATTTTTCAGACATAATTGCAATTTTCAGTAAAACATATGTACGTCAAAGACAATAGATAAATACTTCTCAGATATAATGATAAATATTTTTTTGAATTTTGTTCTAGAACTTGTAAACAAGTAATGTTTTATCAAATCAAAGTATTATCATATCAGGGACAATGATAAATACTTCTGAGACATAATAATAAATACTTGTCAGAACAATGGTAAATACTTTCTTGAACATTAATAAATAGATAAATAATTATTAGCAGGGATTGTTATTAAAGGACAGTATAATTAATGCGGAGATTGTTATTAAAGGACAGTATAATTAATGTGATGATTGTTATTAAAATGATAATATAAATAATGCGGAGATTGTTATTAAATGACAGTAATTAATGCGGGAATAAATGAAATTTTTTAATGGAATTAATGGGGGAATAAAAAATAGTTAAAGAAGTTGACTTGTAAAGAAAGTTGAGAGATAAATAAGAGGACAGAAGTGAAAGAAATGATATAATTATTCTAAAAAAAAAAAAACTCAGGCAGTAACTCCAAATTTGAGTTAGCAACTTTTCATTATAAAGGTTTAAAAAAATTCTCATAATAAAACTACTTTTTGTCTTTTGAAGTCCATGAATTCATGAAATAGTCATTTTGAAATTTTCCCTTGATACGTGAATATTTGAACAACATCATAACCATTGAAGCTTCTGGTTTCAAAACAAAACAAAACAAATTAAGGAAACACTAACTCTTAATTTGCTCAAGTAATTTCTCATAGTAAAACTATTTTTTAGTTTTTTGAAGTCCATGATTTCATAAAATAATTATTTTTAAATTTGCACTTAATACGTGAATATTCGAGCCACATCGCAACAAGAGATCAACAGAAATATATAAAATTAGTTAATAGTAGAACCAGTGTGTTCTTAAACTTACAACATCTTTTTGTGAGTTTAACTTCAAAATCTATTAGAATGATTTCAAATGACAATTTAAATCATTGAAATCAAACTAGTTCACGAGTAATACATTTACATATCGAATCTATTAATTTTTGAATTCATATAGTATAAAGATATGTTATTTTTATTATCGATTGACTTTATACTAAATTAATTTGAAAATTTATAAATTAGACATTTAAACGCATTACTCATAATGCAAATCGGTTCAACAAATTAGATTCAGTTTAAAGTCAATCCGATAGATTTTGAAACTAAGTTCAGAAAAGAACTTGATGGTCATGTTCGGCAACGAAGATTAGAGTGTTGCAGCTTAAGAGTTTAAGCTGTGCTAAGGAGGAGATGTTCGACTAACAAAGACTTAGAGTAATGAAGCTTAAGTGTATAAAGATACTAAAGAAAGGCTCTAAGGAGGCACTTTTTCTTAAGCCTATGTTTTTTTTGGCTTAAGAATTTGCTCTAAGGAAGCTTAAGAAAGGTGTTCTAAGCTTGTCTAAGGAATTGTTGTTCGGCTAGCTTAAGCAACTAAGAAAGCTAAAACCACTCTAAGGAGGCTAAAGTCTTGTTGCCGAACATGACCGATGAGCTTAAGAACACCCTAGTTCTATTCTTTAAATTATAACAATTTTACCCCACCACATCAATTCTAACAAAAAGAATTATAATAATTTTTAATTATTTGATTAAAACAGACACTAAATATATTCAATTTTTTTTTAATCAGATCTTAGTTTTAAGTCTCCTAATAACTTGTTGTATTATTTGGACAGTTGGGTGTTGGATACTTTCAAACTTTTTATTTATGTTGTATCATATATGTTTTCAATCATCTGATAAAAGCTTATTTTCTCGTGTATCTAATTTGCCCGCCTAAATTTTACATACTTTTTCTTCACATTTAAAGAAAAAGTGTTTGTCGGTGTCTAATGAAAACAATATGCTTTTCTTCCTTTAAAAAGGTGCTTATGTGACTCATCATTTTTTTTTTTCATTATTTTCACCCATGATTTTGTAAAATTATAAAATTTTGTCTCCAAACATATTTTACGGAGATCAAGTTGAGCAGTCTAAATTGACTGTTTGAAGTTTGAAAATGAAGCAAAGAAAGTGAAACATGATTGAAACACAAAATCAATGGTATATTTTCACCCTGCTGATATGAAATTGACATTTTACTGCAACCAAATATTGATTTGGTTCCCTGCAATCAATATTTTGAACCTGAGTTTGGTAATAATATTTTCAAGCTTGGTAATTACGAAAGGAGAAGGCGACGAGAAGCTGGGCCAAATCGTTGTACATTTGGGCCACTGGTAGATCGGTTGGGACCACGCTGTCAGATTTGATAAGACAACGGAGCGACGGAGCCCGCTGTTTTGCATTTGAGAATACTTCGCTTGAATGGATCTGTACGAAATGTTGACTGTTGAGACCTTTGGACAAAATTAGGAAAGCGTACAGGTCGGGTGGATATGACGGTCCGGATCTAAACACAAATAAATATTCTGTGACAAAGTCGAACAGTACTAGAAAAAGAAGACGAAAGAGGATCTGGACCGGATCGTTGTACATTTGGGCTGCTGGTATGTACAATGGGACCACACTCTCAGATTTGATGAGACAGTTTTATATTAATTAGGGTAGATGACACAAGAATAGTTACTGTTTCTAGTAAGTTATTTTTACTATATTTTACGTTTGGGTAAAAAAAATGTTATTTTAAATACAAGGAATTTCTATGAAATGTTGGATTAGCGGCTATTCTGAATTTGGAGTTAGCGAGCTATTTCGAACTATTCTTTGTTTCATCCAAACGTACCCTAAGAAAAATATAAATTACTCTACCGAAATTATTAATTAATGGTATAAAAAGAAGAAAAAAAACACTCTCAAAATAAAGGAAATTCCATATTTATTCGGGCTGCTAAGTCAATCTGCGGCCCATTTATAAGGGGCCGCATATTGGCTTGGCGACCCTCTAAAAGCTCAAAAAATACATTGTAACATTGTTTATATTTAAATATTGAGAAATTTCTAAGCCAATATGCAGCTCCCTCATAAACGGGTTGCATATTGAATTAGCAGTTCAGATAAATGTAAAATTCTCACATTTTGGAGGTGTTTTTTTTTTTTGAAATGGTATAAATAAAAGTTTCGAATTACTCTACAAGAGTGAGGCTATGGTACTGTGTATAGTACAGATTGATATATATTACTGATTAATATTTTTTAAGATTAACATTTCGGATTTCATTTTCTACAAAATTTTGATATATAGATAAAATTAAATAAAGGAATCTACTATATATATAGAGAGAGAGTTTTGGACTATCGTGCTTTATGAAGTAAAGGATATGTTTTACTTTACGCTTATATTTTGTGTTTTTAAAATTCAAACAATTGATCCAAACTGTTCAACATAATATTCATATTAAATTGTTTTGAGAAACCAAATTTTACAATTTTTTGAACTTTTTTTAGTATTTTTTTTTTGAATTTTTTAAAATCACTGTTTTTTTATATTGTAAAATTTTCTGAAAAACTGCGGTTCTAAAAAATTCTAATAAAATAATAAAAGAAATTCAAAAAAATATAAAAGTTGGTCTCCAAGCACATTTTATCATTGAGATTATATTTAAACGGTTTGGATCGATTTTTTGAACTTTATGATCAAAGAAATAAGAATGAAATAAAACTTGCCCTTACTTCATGAAGCACAATAACCCAACTCTCTCTGTATATATCAAAATTTGAGATCTGAAGCCGTTAAATGTGACTAACGTGTCAAAATCTTATTATAAACTAAATTTTTTATTTTTATTATTTTTTAGATAGGAAGAAAATTTATTGAGAACTATTCAATTTCAAACAAAAATCTACACAAATAATAATAATATCGCATGTGCACAAGTATGATACGAAAGGTGACAATTCATAAAAAATAATAATAATAAATTAAGAATTGATTCAGACAAGTTCAATTATCTAAACTTATTAAAAATTTAATAATCTAAACTAAAGAGTAAATCTACATTAAAAAAATCTAGGTGGGTAGAGAAAATAATAGATTGATAGAACACCTTACGTCTGTTGGGATATCTTATCTTAAAATAAAATAATCTATTTTCTTGATAATATATTGTGCTTAAGTTAATTAGTATAATAGCTATATTCCTAACTTACTAAAATAACATAAGCCCATTAAATTTTATAATAAGTTATGGGACGAATATACACGTCAAACAAACAGAGCCAATTAATTTTATTATTTGTCAAAATCTCATTAAAATTGTACTCTTTTTTATAATATTTAGAAAAAAATGCTAAATGCACACCAATATTGATCTACATTTTAATTTTTTCAATTTAAATAATATTTTTTTGATAATATTTAGAAAAAAATAATTTTTTAATTTAAATTGATCTACATTTTAATTTTTTTAATTTAAATAATATTTTTTTGATAATATTTAGACAAAAATGCTATGCACACTAAAATTGATCTACATTTTAATTTTTAATTTAAATAATATTTTTAATATATGCATCATAAGGTTGAATATAAATTAGATGTGCACTGAAATTATAGGATGTGAATGAGAGAGAGATGGATTAATGAGTCCGGCAAGTATGATATCAGTGTTATATGACACTAATTTTAAAATTAATTAAATAGACTTCAAACGATTAATTCAAACCGATTTACTTTATGAGTGATACGTTTACATGCAAACTTTTTATATTTTTAAGTTATTTTTGTATCAAATCAAGCAGTAAAAATATTGATAAATGAATGTATTAAAAATAACTTCAAAACTCACTCATTTGACAGCTTGACTTGATACTAAATAAGTTCGAAAATTTATAAATTTGCATATAAATACACAATTAATGAAGTAAATCAATTTGAACAGTTTAAATTCACCGTTTAAAATTAATTTGATAGGTTTTAGAATTAATATTATATAGACATCAACATTAATGTTATACTAATCATACTCTAGATTACTTAGCCTTTTTAAATGAACTTCTTAGACCAATTCTGGCCTATTTGATTACCAGAATAAATATTACTCCGTATTTTTCTTAAAAACTAAATACGGTACTGTCGGTACAGCAATAAAAAATGTTTGGAAGGACTCCCTTATGACGTACCAATTTTGTTTTTTTTATGAGCTTTCAACTGCTTAAAATACAAAATCTAGAAATCTGATTTTGCAATGAGAAAGGCCGGGGGGGGGGGGGGGGGGGGGGGGGGGGGGGGGGTTGACAAAGTCGCCATAGTATGTATTGTTACACGCACATTTCTCCGGAACTTCAGCATAAAAATTGGCAATTATTTCTTAGAAAAATGACAAGAAACACAACTTCTTTATTGGAGTCTTATCAATCTGAACTGGTTAGGCACATGGCACTTTTGACCAGATTACTTGCTCTCAAATCTCAAGCATAGCGTGGTGATATATTTTTAGAATAATTATAATCTATCTCCACATTTCTATTTCTTCATTTATCTATGTACTTTTATTAAAAAAAATTATACTATAATTCTCACTAATTATATAGTTCTCATTTTTTAGTTACTATACTCGTATTGTGTTAACATTCATAAATATAAATACTAAAAATATAAAAAATTAATATTTACAAAATAAGATATTAATATTTGCATGCATAACTTGATATGACTACCCCATTCCCATCTTTCAACAGTCTCCGCATCAACTTTCATCAAATAAAGTAGTGGGGACTACACATCCCCGCATCAACCTTCTCCAATCGTCCATGCGTTAACTTTTTTCAAACAAAAACAGTTGATCACATAGGTATAAATACTCCAATGCATAAATATAAATACTTGTAATGCTTGATATTATTACTTTCATATGTAAAAAGTACATACAAGTATATGTATAAATACTTGTGTGACGACGAGTCCGAAAGTATGTCATCATGGATCTCATTTGAAAGAGAAAAGCGTAGAAAATGTTCATGATTTTAAATTTTCAAAATTCCTCGTAGATCGTAAAAAATAGGGACAAGATTGAATAAAAAAAAAAACTCTAAAAACGTGTATGGTCTCCAATGTAGTTTGAGATTTGGTTGGAGTGACAATTATTGATGTAAAAATTATTCATCTTATAGGTATAAATACTTTCTTGCATGGAGATTAATATTTTAGAAAAAAATCAGTGCTGGAGTTTTTATGCCCCCCAAGACAGTTATGGAAGTTAAGTGCAAAAATAAATGGAGGTAGAGGTGCGGGGATAATTTTAAGTATCCATATTTTTATTGGAGCTCATGTGCTTTATGAAGCATGTTTTATTTTACGTTCATATCTCATTTTTAAAGGTTAATCATTCGATTCGAATTGTTTAATGTGATAGTTATATTGAAATGTGTTTAAAGATCAATTTCTACATTTCTTAGAACAATTTTTACTATTTTTTAGATAGATTGAAAATTACTTTTTTTTTATAGTTCAGAATTTTTTTAATGAACAAATTTTCTACCTATTTAAAATTAGTAAAATAATTATAAGTACATTTTAATATAAAGATCATGTTGATGTGTTCACTGTTTAAACTTTAAAAGAAAATATAAATATAAAGTAAAACATAATTCTTAGTTCATGAAGACGAATAATTGAATTCTAAAAGCAATCGTTTATTTTATTTTGCTGCTCAATTATTATTTATTAATAAATTGAAGAGGTGAAATGTAGAACCTAGAAAGAAAAGAGCTAATATAATAAGTATTATTATACGGTTAGGCTAATACGACACTAGTGTTATATCAAACTAAATAACATCACATCTTAAATCCTTAGATCTGCTTTAAGATTCGTACAAAATGAAGTGCTTGAACAGTAAAAGCAGATATTACGAATTTTAAAGTAGATCTAAGGGTTTAAAATGTGGTGTTATTTAGTTTAATATAACACTAGTGTCATATTAGCCTAACTCATTATTATATTAATTTCAAGATGTGGACGCGAATTTTAAGAATGAACCACACATTCATAATAATAAATTTGCTTATAATTTGATGAAAAATTTAGTATACAATTAGTACATTAAGCTTGTTCATGGCGTATTTTTAGTATACAATTAGTACATTCATGACGTACCAATTTTAGTATACAAATAGTATATTCATAATAATTTTGAACAATTAGATATGGTTCACTTTTTTTTTCAGATTAATAATTTACTTAAAATACGTTAGAATTGAGTATAACTTGGAAATTCTCAAGCCCACCAAGTTTTTTTTTTTTTTTTGTGAGCTTAACTTATATACTATCCAATTTACTTTAAATGACAATTTATAATAGTTAAAACCAATCGACTTATTCATAAATGATACATTTACATGCATAATTTATAAATTTTCGAATTAAATTAGTATAAAATAAAACAATCAATAAATAATAAAACAAATAAATGTATTAAAATTGACTTATAAATTACTATGCAAAACACTAGTACCGTGGTTAAAATTATAAACAAAAAATTGAGTAAGATTGGAGATTAAGTCACTTAACTATTTGATATCTACAAAGAATTATTTCTTTCAAATTCAAACCTGTGATCTCCCTCACACAGAGCATTACATTTGTCAAAAAATTTGCATGTGACCTTTGTTCCTTTTTTTTTTTGTTTTTGGGTTTCTACCTTGTTCCTCCTTAATTCTATTTAACTATTTCTTTGTTCCTTATTTTTTGTTATTTGTTTTTGGGTTTCTACCTTGTTCCTCCTTAATTCTATTTAAGTATTTCGTGATACGTTGTGGTGCGAAAAGGTTGTTACATAAATTCACAAGCTGAAGCTGACATTATTCATGCCTTCATAGAGGACATAAAGGTACTAGAATCTGTACAATTAATATATTTATTATATAACAACAACCAGCGTGTCGTTTTCGGAGAACGCAACCTCTCAACAAACAAAAATTACAAACACACAAGTCACATCACATATACGATTTTGCTCCCATTTTTTATGTCACTACAATAAACAAATAAATTATATATATAGCATATCGGACTGTAAATTAACAAAACTAGTATGGAAAAATAAAATAAAATAATATGGCGGTATATAGTCACATGCCTATGACTCTCTTGTCAATATCACAGATTCACAGCATCACAGCAACCGAACCAGTCTGGCAATTTTAGTGTAATAATTGTAGAACATGATTGAAGTGTATATGATTCTCCGGAATTTTTATTAATAGAAAAATAAATAAATAAATATCCACAATGAGAAGGAAATGATGTAAATTTGACATATATCTAGAAAAAAACTTGATAGTTTATAATGTTCAGATAATCACAACTAGCTTATCAAAATCTAATTACTTTTTAACTAAACCGCGGAGGAAAAAAAAATCTGGACTTCATAGTCCATCACGATCAAAGAATGTGTCACATCCCGAAATAACCCACCACGTATCTCTACGTAAAGTGTATGCACATTATGTACATTATCAACAACAATAAAACATAAAGCCACATTTATTAATTTCATAATCAACTGAGTTTAACAAACGATCATGGCGGACATGACTAGTAGTACAAACACTGTCATGCCTGCTTAATGTATCAATTATTGAATTGTGAAAAATAAATATAAAAAAAACTAAACAACATGTGACAATTATTAATCATGGGTCTTTCCACTTAGTCTCACTCTCGTCCTTGCTTGAATTCTTTCTCTTCATTATCTGGAACCCACATTAAAGTTGAACAGGTGAGAGATTGAACCTTCTCTCAGTGCGGGATTTAGTTCCAGCCCAGAGCTTATAAAACCTTTACTTATATTCACAAATATGATAAGAAAATAAAATACATATGTTTATCCTAATACAATGCATCTCCTATCATTACTTACTACTTTTATTTATTTAAAGAAAAATCTGTTAATCTTGTTCATTTGCCTCACTAGACGGTGAATTCATATGCCACTAGGTCTTGGTGTGATAGGACCGCTTCCACCTACAATCACATCCGTGAAAGGACCACTTGCTTCTACGATCATGTCCGTGAAGGGACCGTGCCAGCCTATAATCACATTCGTGACATGACCGTTTTCGCCTACAATCACGTTAACGAGGGGTCTAGTCGAACACTAGACTCAATGTATACATCCCAATATGCAAGCATATATATTGGCCCCTGTTCAATTACCATAAAACACATTTATTCAATCACACAGTTCATGCCATGCTCAATACATCCTATTGGCATGCTCAATATATCCTATTTATGTAGGTCCATTGGTCAATATATGAATCATATCATTTCATGCAAATTATTTATGTCTACTCAAGTCATACAAATAGTTCGAAAACAACATGCATAAATCCAACTAATGCAATAATAATAAACAGTTGAATGATAAAAGGAAAGTAAATAGTTTTATAAAGTCTAGAAAATCTGCACCTGTTAGTTTAGCAAATTCTCAGTCATTTCTCACGTTTCTTGATTCTTTGTAAGTGTCGAACCTAAGTAATAAATATATATATATAATTAATTAATAATGTTTTAATTCACGTGTTCTCCTTTACCAATTAAAATTCCGTATACTAGTTATCATTACATTGACAATGTCATTATTAATCATTATATATATATATATATAGAAAGGAGGGATCAAGTTACAACATTTTTTGAGTTACAACAAGTTACAACAAGCATTATTTACATTTTTAAAGTCTAAATCGTCGATCCAAACCATTAGATGTGATCTCTACAATAAAATGTGCTTAGAGACCAAATTTTATATATTTTTGGAACTTTTTACTATTTATTAAGATAGGTACAAAATTCAATGGTATGAATTTGACTAGTTTTTGTACCCACCTTAATAAATAGTAAAAAAATTTCAAAAAATATAAAATTTGGTCTCCAAGCACATTTTATTGTAGAGATCACATCCAATAGTTTGGTTCGACGATTTAAACTTTAAAAATGTAAATAATGCTTATTGTAACTTGTTGTAACTTGATCCCTCCTCATATATATATTGATATATTGATTAGTTTAACACTTTTATAATACATAGACTTTTAATGAAGTAATGATAAAATAATCAAAGGTAAATCTTAAACTTTATAGTTACTGCAGGTCCTGTATTATAATTATTTAAACTTTAATTAATTTACTTATTTAATATTTTAGAGAACTAGTTAAGAAGAAATAACTTAACAAATCAAAAAATTTAATAAAGAAAATCCGAAACTTTAATGAGATTATATTTAATCCAGAAATATTTTTTTTTTCAAAACTTTAATCATTAATAGTGACCAATTTAGAAAAGAATGCATTCAGTATTAATTAATGAGGATGAAATAAACAAATATCTATAAATATGTAAACAATCCTAGTCTACTATAAATTATAGAAAGAATTATCCTAACTTATATTTGTTGAAACATTATTACTCTCAAGATTTACGATAGGAAAATATAAAGTTTATTATTTCTGTTGCCGAAACTTTATATTTGAACATCTATTGTTAAAAAATATAATTTAATAAGTTTAATATTCGAACTTTTATAAACAGGTAAATAGTTATAAATTGTCATTACTATAACATGTCATTCATTATATTTATAGACATACTTTAATCAATTTATAACGCCTTTTTCATAATAAGTTTTTATTTTAGAAAGTATTATGATAGTCTCTGACTATTAAAAGTAGAATATGTATATTAACACAAGTGCATATGTTTAAGAATCACATTACCGTGGTTTTCAAAATTTACTATATATATATATATTATTCATAGATATAGTTATTCAATAACTGAATTATAATTTCTATAGAAATGACTAAAACTATTTTTATGCAGTTAAAATAGTTTATTTACTGATTATGGATCTTGACCAACCTATATTAAAATAAACCCACAATATTACTGGTTCTCATGATTCAATTGAACTATGATTTATATTTTATTTAAGGAGATAGAGAGAGACGCTAGGTGAAATGAGTAACATGCAGGTATACGTGCGGTAATTTATAGAGAATTGTATTAATTAGTGCATTTAGCTGTATTAGTGATCAAGTTCAATTGAAGCTTTTACGGAAGTAAATTGAAATCATGGACAGATTTATGGTATGTATTTATATATTCTCCAAATGAAAATTGAGAAAGTTTGGAAGGCGCCTTTCATATATCAGTATATATTGGAATGAATGATCATAATGAAATTAAATAATATTTCTTTATATATTAATTTATATATTAGCAGATCCAGGTTGGTCTTGATATAATTCTATATATATGAGTAATAATGTATTTTGGGTAAGCTATTTTAGTACCTAAACATATACGTTCAAATTTTAATCACTCAAATATATATAAGTTGCATATAAATTGCATAGGTCCCATAATTAGTTTTCTGTGAAATTATTAACATAGAAATAGTGAGTTAGAATCGTTAATACACGGATCATGATATTATCTTTTAATAACTTATTTCTTTGAACACATTTTTTTTTTTTTTGAAGATATGTTGTATGAATCAAATATTTAAATAAGACTAGCGTTGCACATATATACCATTTTTGAAAACAAGTGATCGAGTTATTATTTATTACGTTCCATATTAGTGGTATTTTATGATTTATTTATATAAAAAAGTATGAATATTATTCGTTTTTATGTTTATTAGAAAAAGTCAACATGACGGAATGCTACATCCCTCTTCTCTTAAAATTTTTGTTCAGTCCGCTGAATAAGATTCTCTTCATATCTCCTGTACAAATCAGGATGCCCAGCTCTCCAATGTGACAGAATGTTACAGAATACCTGAACTTCATAGTCCATCACGGTCAAAGAATACCTCATACCTTCGTGGCTTCGAAGTCCAGAAAATACATCAAGCTCAGGTATTCTCTGGCTGTGATGAACTATGAAATCCAGGTATTCTCTGGCCATGACGGACTATGAAGTCCATAATTTTTTTTTCCCACTAATTAGTTAGAGAGTAATTAGATTTTGCTAAGCAGGCCGTAATTATTTATAATGTTATTTTCCTAGATGTCAAAATTCTGTCATTTTCTTCTTTATTGTCAATATTTATTTATTTATTTTTCTATTAATAAAAATTTCGGTATGATTCTCCAACTGACTGGAAATTATTCTATCTTTGATATTAACGATACAGATTCTAATTCCAGTTTTGGTTATTCTTAAATCAATGGAAACCAACAATTAAAAGAGGTAGGCATGCAAAATATCCAATTCATCAATATAATGAAGGTGCCAGTACAATGCATTTAAACATAGAGGCTTTTTATACACCAAATTCAATCTATTTTAATATTATAAACTAACAGATAAGCACCATTATTAGGTCCATTACCAACCACCTTGTTGGATGAAGGAAACTGGAAACAACAAATCATAGCCAGGCTAGCTGCTCTGTCTAACAAGCAACCCAAAACATATAATAATATTCAGGCCTTCTGATCACAGATAGGCCATTGACATTTGTTAGTCAAATTGAGAAAATAAACAATAAACGAAAATATTGTAGACTTTGCTTTCGGTTTAGTTATTGGTTGGTAGAGTTTGAAATATTCTCCTGCCCAAAGAACTGTAGATCATCTGTGCCGCATTAGCTTTTATTCAGAAATATACACGTGTCCCTTTTGAAATCGACATTTTTGTTTATACCATAGTAAAAAATTAGTATCATTCTCGTGCATTGTAACAGAATATATTATAAAAGAAAAAAAATTTCATACAAAATAATATATTTTCATGAAAAATAGACTAATAAAAAATAATTATTTAACAATAAAAAAATATGCCAATGTATTCTCATACAAATAAAAGATGCAAGAGATGTATGTAGATATCTGAAGAGGAGAAAAAAGAAAACAAAGAAAAAAATCGCTAATAACCAGATAACTCGTTATCAAATATCATGATATGTATAGAAACAAAATTGATAATATTTTTAAATTTTTCACGGCAATAACTATAGAAACATAGAAGAGAAATAAGGAAACATAATTATATCGCTAAATTGGAGAGGAAGAAATAAGAAAATATATTATATTGCTAAATTTTAGAGTTTATTTAATTTTAATTGTAATGTATCATGTGGCGGTACGTGTGACAAGTATATTTTTAGTTAAATTTAGACTTCTACACATTATTCAGATGCATTTAATAAAAAAAGACAGATTATGTAATTGAATGGTTGAGATTAAATATGAAATTTTAACTTTTAATCGTAATTGTTAGTGGATCGGACACCCAATGTGCTTAATAATAAAATGGAGATAATAAACCAAAAAACCCCTAAAATAGAATTAAAAAATTAATGACAAATGTCTCTATAGTCTCAAAGACTGGAGGTTGTCAATTGACCATACGGCTACAATCTAGAAGCCTCCCAATAAAATAGCGATCTCAATACATAAATTTTGTTAAAATTGTTCTCTTTAAATAAAACTGAGTGTTATTTGAAATCTGTGGCATCTCAAAAAAAGAGGCGTGTCCTTGAAATCTGTTCCACTACATATCCTTTGTGTCAATCAGTGCAACATATAAAAAAAAATGGGACTGCTAATTCATTGGGAGACTTATAGACTAGAGCCACTGGGGCACAGGGCCAATTGGCGGCACCCAATTTTTGAGGCCGCAAAGATGTTTGACGGCCTGAATGTTTTTAGAATTCTCAGAAACTGGAGTGTTTTGATTTATTAATTTTGAGTTTATGATATAAATAAAAATTTCAGTTTTCGAAATATCAATTTAAACTGGTAGTATGAAATAGAATTAGCAGTACACAACATTAGTTACCATAAAGGTGAAACCAAAATTTTCTTATGGAAGGAGCGAACATAAAATATACAATATGTAATAGATATAATTTAAACTCAAGTCTCTATAATCACAAAATGCAATTTGAACCGCTACAAGTAAAAAAAATAAAATCAATTAAATTTCAATATATATAATTAAACTCTTAAAATCATAGAAACAACTAAGAACTTCTATGATTGATAAAGAAATGCTGAAAACCGTACAGATTGGATAAATTTATTATTGGAAAAAGTTAGGAGCTTTTTAGTTTAATTTTGTGTAGTTTAAAATATCTGCAATAGAGAGCCAGCCATTGGTTTATTGACAAAAGCAATGTTTTCTGTGTGAAAAGATCACAGGTTAAAAACTTGAAAATAATTCATTGTGGATATTAAAATTGGATAACTTAAGCCCTAACCTTTACTAAAAAAAAAAAAATCCATGCAACAAGATTACTCAATAGTTGTTATTCTCTATTCTGATTAATTTGTTACAGTAAAGAGATGCTCATAAGTTTGTATTGTTTTTTCTTAATTATTTATTCCAGTTCATCTACGTGCATTGTGACCTCATGGACTTTAAGCTCTACCAAAAATTCAACAATAAAAACTGATAGGGTACAACTAATCCGTACCGACAATTTTTTATGCTCCTTTTATACTGGTATTATATACTGATCTTTCTCTCATTATTTTACCAATTCAGCCATGTACAATTCCTCTAGCGTATTTTATTCGGTCTTTGCTGTTCTAGTATTTAAATGCCACTCTGTTGCCATACTCTTCCCAGTTTAAACAAGGTCAACTAGATCTCTCTTTCTTCTCTCTGTCTCTCTCTCTTCAGATTGATTGATATCTCACCAATTCCTCAGGTATTTTTCAGACCTTGAATTCCCTTTGTGTAATTTCTCACCAATTCTCTAGTATTTGCCATTTAATTTTAAGGAACATTGTGCAGAGTCTGTGAATTGCCAATTATTTTCTTTTGAAATATGTCAGATATATAATTGTTGGGTTTAAAAGTGACCAATTGTTTCTGTCCTGATCAGGTTAATTAGTTCTAAATTTCACTGAAATGGTGAAGATCTGTTGCATCGGCGCTGGATATGTGGGTGGACCCACAATGGCAGTCATAGCTCTGAAGTGTCCAGAGGTAGAGGTTGTGGTAGTGGACATCAGTGCTGCCCGAATTGATGCATGGAACAGCGACAAGCTCCCAATCTATGAACCTGATCTTGATGATGTAGTTAAGGCTTGCCGAGACCGCAATCTCTTCTTCAGCACAGATATTGAGAAACATGTCGCAGATTCTGAAATTCTCTTCCTTTCTGTAAACACCCCAACCAAGACGTGTGGACTTGGTGCTGGTAAATATGTTAATTTTAATTTCTTCCTAATTCATTGTCCCTTAATTTCTCAATGTATGTCAAATCTAATGGAAACAATGATACTACAGGAAAGGCAGCTGATCTCACCTTCTGGGAGAAAGCAGCTCGCATGATCGCTGACGTGTCCAAATCTGACAAGATCGTGGTCGAAAAATCTACAGTACCAGTAAAAACTGCAGAGGCGATCGAAAAGATACTGAATCACAATAGCAACGGTGTAAAATACCAAGTCCTATCCAACCCTGAGTTTCTTTCCGAAGGAACCGCCATCGAAGATTTATTATATCCTGAAAGAGTACTAATCGGTGGAAGGGAAACACCGGAAGGACGAAAGGCTGTTCAGAAACTGAAGGAAATTTATGCGCACTGGGTCCCTGATAATTTGATCATAACAACAAATCTCTGGTCGGCTGAGTTGTCTAAGCTTGCATCCAACGCTTTTCAAGCTCAGCGTGTCTCTTCCATAAATGCCATGTCAGCACTGTGCGAGGCCACGGGAGCAAGTGTATCTGAGGTGGCATATGCAATCGGCATGGACTCGAGGATTGGACCGAAGTTCTTGAATGCAAGTGTCGGGTTCGGTGGCTCGTGCTTTCAAAAGGATATACTTAATTTGGTTTATATTTGTGAGTGCAATGGTCTTCCTGAGGTAGCAAATTACTGGAAACAGGTAATCAAGATCAATGATTACCAGAAAAGACGGTTTCTGAACCGTGTTATCTCCTCCATGTTCAACACAGTATCAGGGAAAAAGATTGCCATTTTGGGTTTTGCATTTAAAAAAGATACTGCAGATACTAGAGAATCGGCATCGATCTATGTTTCTCAGGGTTTGTTAAGGGAGAATGCCATTATAAGCATCTACGACCCGAAAGTCACCGAGGATCAAATTCAGTATGATCTTGGCACAAACAAGTTGGATTGGGACAACCCGATCCCACTACAGCCGATGAGCCCAACTGCTACAAAGCAAATCACTATGGCGTGGGACCCATATACAGCGACCAAGGGGGCCCATGGTGTGTGTATCCTGACTGAGTGGGATGAGTTCAAGCACCTAGACTACCAGAGAATCTATGACGGGATGCAAAAGCCGGCTTTTATGTTTGACGGCCGCAACATGGTAGATCCGGTGAAGCTCAGAGAGATTGGGTACATTGTCTACACAATTGGCAGGCCACTTGACCCCTGGCTAGCAGACATGCCAGCAGTAGCATAATTTATCAATTTATCAGACTTCTGGTTTAGAAAGAAAATTATTTCGTTCTTTTTTAAACGATCATCATGCTGATACGGTTATGAAATGTGGTTTTTTTTAATTTTTTTTATTTTTTATAATAAACAATTGTTGTGCTTATTTGGTAATTTGTTGAAATAGTCCAAGATGAAATGTGTACATTGACCTTGTGTTTCTTCTTCTTCTCGTTTTTTTTCTTTTTTTTGAACAATTTGCTCACCCTTGTTAGTATGTCAAAATCAGAAAACAGACTACTAAAACCTTGACGAATTAAATTCTTCGCATTTCGGCATTGTATCCAATTCCTACACCCGAATTCTAAACGGACGGTGCAGATGCAAACTCAAGGGATGAGGACCCAGAATTTTAATGGATCAGATTGAATTTTTCGTTAAAACAAAACTTTTCAGCCCAACGAGACTATCCTGTGATTATATTTTCGCAGCCCATTTGCATTTTTCTTTTCTTAGTTCCAAAGCTCCTATTTCAGATCGCTTTGAAGCTGCTGGCAATACTAAACTCAGAAAAAATAATTAAAAGGACTAATCTAGTGTATATTAGATTTATATGTTAATAAATCTAATATGCATAGCTTTTTTATGTAATAAAATTTCATATAAGATATACTTGTCATCTTATGATAGAGATATACATTTTATCCTTTAACTAACTTCCTCTGATTTGTCATATACATTTCTTCAGCACAATATATTTTTTTTTCTTGTGCCACTTATCAGACCTCTATACAGTTATGATGGGAATATAAGGATTAAGGATATTGAGAAATAATAGCTAGAATTTGTTTAGAAATAAGAAATTAATTGGTCTCAGAGAATCATCACAGGTTCATTAAGGAAAGAGATCAAGTAGCATAAATCTCTGTAATTAGGCCATATTTAGTACCTAGCACAATCTCTGTAATTAGGCAAAAATCCAACAACATATATGTTAGGAATATAGCCAACAACCATTGAGTTATAAATACCCACAAACACAAGCTTGTAATCATATTTTTTTTTCCTGATTATTGTAATTAATTGCTTTGATAGAAGATCTTCCCGGAATGTGCTAGTAGTGCTCATTTTTTTCATTCAATTTATATCATGAATTCTCTATTTTTTATTTCTTTTCTTTTCTTTGGATCAAGCATTTTGTTTCATTCAATTTTTTCACTTCTTCCTACCATTAATCTATGATTTAGATAACATCAAAACACCATAATTAGAAACAATATATTGATGTTGGATTTCCTTGTTACAGGCTTGAAGAAGCTTATTAATTACAATGGATAAGAGTTGGGTGGACCTTGATAGAAGAACTGTTGGTTATGTGAAAGGAATGAAAGATTTTGTGGCATCGGCTTTTGCTAACGTAGCTCAAGCAAACACAATCCGCTGCCCCTGTTGTAAATGTCGAAATAGTCTTTCGAGCACGTAGTGAGGTGGAGTTTCATTTGGTTAAAAATGGTATGGATGAGTCCTACAAAATTTCAGTTTGGACATTGCATGGGGAGGAATATTTCAAAACAAATGTAGATCTAGATCGTCAGATTGAATCCTGAGATTGTTAATTACAACAAAGAACCAATATATAGCTGATTTTTTTATTTTTTTATAATTGAAGTGCACTATTTTTTATTTTATTTTTTACTATTTCTGAAAAAAAAAAACCCAATAGCCATTTTTTTGGAAAAATTCTAGAATTACCAGTTTCGCAGATTTGCGCAACCAACAGACATATTTAATCTACACAACCAAAAAAGATATGAAATTAAGTGAAATCAATATCTAAGGTACCCATCTATTTCTCTACAATTGCTTTACTTAAATATATTCAACTATGCATTAAAAATAATTATAATGTAGAAGGGTGTCAATGGGTATGATACGGATAGGATGGAAGCATTTTCATACCCATACACACTAAGAATGATCTTCCCGGTCCATACCCACCCTTACTCATTAAGATTTCACCTTACACTATCCTATCCTTACCCGATAAAATCATCGAATAATAAAATGGTAGCGGGTGAATAACGAATAATACAACTATAATAATTAATTTTATTATAGAGTATGGCTAATATAACATCAGTGTCATTTCAGTCTACATAACACAAACTCCAAAACCTATCAAATTGAGTTCAAATGTTGAATCCAATCCGTTCAAACCGATCTACTTCATTAGTTGTACGTTTACATGTAAAATTTATAAGTTTTTGAGTTTATTTGATATCAAGTCAAGCAGTCGAATGTTTGAGTTTTTAAGTTAATTTTAATACATTCATTTTTTAATTTTTTTGCGGCTTGATTAGATACTAAAATAACTTGAAAATATAAAAAGTTTGCATGTAAGTGCATCACTCATAAAGTAAATTGGTTTAAACGATTTGGATTCACCATTTAAACTCGACTTGATAGGTTTTGTAGTTAGTGTTATATAGATTGAAATGACATTGATGTTATATTAGCCATACTCTTTATTATATTTTACAAATAGAATATCAAAACTCATTTATTTTGCACATATACAATGATATTACTAATAAAAAATGAAAATAAAAATAATTATGCAATCAATTTCAACTAAATTATATTTTTTTATAAAACAAGAAAATTCAAAAACAAAAATATATATTTTGAAAATTTTAATTATTTAATTAAAGAATAAAATATACAAATAAAAATAGGGAAAATTTCTTGTGTACCCATGAAATTTTTTAAAATAGCCAATATCCTCATTAAAATATGTTAATATCCAATACCCAATACAAATTTAACACTCTTTCTTTTATCCCCATTTACTCAATAAATTTATTATTTAAACAAATACACCCTTCTTCTAAAATGGAGATGTCCCTTTAAATTGGCAACATGATGGAATTTATCAATAAGAAAAAAAAAAAGAGGTTCCATCTTCATCATCTTGACATCTAAACTGAAACTCTTAGCTTCCCTCCAAAGCTTCTCTATCAAGGATATATTTTATTCCAAACCACAAAGTTTGACCTTGTCTCTTTTAACGATTGAAATAAGTACCAATGTTTAAGGTCTTATAAAAAAAGAAGGCATCCAGAAAACAGAGGATATTCATCTGTAACAGTAATTGATTTCATTGTATTTGAAAGAGGAGATACAATCTGCTTTATATAGCGACTACTGTATTTAACTGGATTAACTGAACAAAGGTAAAAATAACCCAACAGCTAATTAACTATGCATAAATCAGCCTTGGTTAGGCGTCAGTGAATATTTCAATATTCTTGTAAATGAGAAGGTTCCAATTCCAGTAGTTTGTTTTCCTAAAATAAACAATTATCAATAACTTCTCTCCACAGAATGAACATATCCATTTGTTCATCTAATAAATCCGCACGTGTTTGTGTTTGCTTCCGAAGCATGAAGAAAAAGGCCTCAATGATCTGCATAGATTCAAATTTTTTTGAATTCAATCCAGTTGAAAATTCATATAATTATATATGTATAAAGAGGTCACAGGCAAATTAAGGTAGAACCTCAGCTCCAATAAATATTTCTTCTAAATTTCAATTCCTCCATCATTCTGGCAGTGAAGATGGCTTCGGTCGTTGGCTGGATTAGACAGTTTTACTCTTCCGTTTCAATTTTCTTAACAGAGAAGCTTTGGAGAAAAGCTAACTTAATGGTTAAGAACTTTAATTTCTAACAATGAAGGAGAAAAAAATTAGATGCCAAGATGAAGAAGATCGAGCTTCTCTTTTCTTATTCAATTCCATCATGTTGCTAATTCAAAGGGATATCTCCATTTCAGAAGAAGGATATATTTGTCTAAATAATAAATTTAATGAGTAAATGAGAATAAAAGAAAGAGTGTTATATTTTTATGGGAATATTGGATATTAAGATGTTTTCATGAGAAAATTGGCTATTTTGAAAATTTTCATGAGTACACTAGAAATTTTCTCATAAAAATAATATCCTTACAACAAAAATAATACCCTAAATAATAAAAGTACTCACTAATTATTGCTCAAATATTATCATATTTTCATATTTTATATAATTATCTATAGGGTAACGGGTACAAAATAGTTTTACCCATACTCTTATCCATTTAGCTAACGAAAAAAAACCCTTATTCATACCCATACCCTATAAGTTAACGAAATAAAAAACTTTACCCATACCTGTCTTATCAAATACGGTACTAGAAGGGTTTCATTGACACCCCTGTGTAGAAGATAAGAAAAAAGAAGGTGCAAGTAATATATAGAAAAAATATACAGGTACTAAGAAGCAAGTCACATATTGAAGATGAGAAAAAAGAGCACTACAATGATCCTATAGTGGCGTTTGGAACTAATAATTAAAGCCTGGCCCAAATAAACCCGGCCTATTATAAAGGTGCTCCTTAGGATAAGGGAAAATATAACGTAATCAATTCATTATTGGTTTATTGGAAAGTACTAAAATTGTAAGGCACAAAATATCAAGTTTTATAACAATATTCCAAGATAATTATAATTCGTTATATTATTTCACAAATTTATTATTCATCAATTAAATTATATTATTTTTGACAATAAAGCAACTAAACTCGTAATTTCTTCCCTAAATATTTATTGGGTAAGAAATTAATGTTTAATCAATAAACTATAGGAATATGTTGGTAAATAGTTTGGAGTGAGTTTATGTACTATGCAAACGAATTGGCTAGCAAACCAGATCAATATTTTTGTTTTTCAAATTCTAACAGTTAATCAGAACCGTTCAACATGATCTCCATAAGAATATGTACTTGTAGACTGAATTTTATATTTTTTTTTACTATTTTTAAGATAGATAGAAAATCATTTGATCTAAAAAGTCTGGACCATCCAAAAAATAATGATATTCTACCCTATCTTGAAAAATAGAAAAAAAAAAAATTTTTGGTCCGTAAGTACGTATTTATACAGAAATCATGTTAAATGGTTCAAATTGACCGTTAGAATTTGAAAAATAAAAATATTAATTTATATAACAGACTAATCCATATTAAAGATAATATAATATTATAGACTCACAGTTTTGATACTCAAACAAATAATTAAGTCTCATTGGGTGGTGAGACTCAAATATATATTAGTTCTCCCACGATCTATAAGGGTTGAATAATATTTGAGTCTCACCAGTCAAATTTAGTTTAAAAAAAAAATAAAAATTAGAGAACAAATTATTCAACTATTTAATATCTAAAAAAAATTATCTGAGTTATAAATTTATGATTTCTCGTACAAAAAATATTATCTTTGTTAATAGATCAAAATTTCATTCTTAATTAAACTCAATTTTAATATAAATTTTCCAATTCTGATCCAGTAGGATAAAAATGACGAGAAATGAATAATACTCACTTATTTTCAATGCTTTCAATTTTTAATTTGCAATAGCTACAACTTCAATAAAGAATATATTTTTATTTATAAAAAAATTGGTCCTCTGTGTCGACCATTCAATTTGAGACGTGATGAACAATTTGAATGAAAAATTTGGCCCTCCGTAACAACTATAATATAAATTGAAATTGTTTGGAGCACCTCTCGGGTTGCCAGTGAGACTCATTGCTCATCATGAGTCATCCATAATAAAGGACTGAAATGGTCCTTGCTGTTCTTGAGAATGGGCTCATCACAGGGTCAGGTGGTAGTAGTCTCCTAGGCCGTCCCCTAGCCATCCTACGTTGAAACAAAAAGTTAGACATGCTACAATTGGCTACAAATTGCTCATTACAGTAAAAATTGCTAAAATATGCTAATTTACACTAAAACAAGTAAAAATATACTCAAATTAGCTTAAAATATGCTAATTGTGGTAAAAATATGCTAAAACAAGCAAAACTATAATCAAATATGATAAAATACTCTAATTTAGATAAAAATATACTAAATTACTGTCACACCCCGAGACAACCCACTACATATTTCTATGTAAGGCGTATTCATATCACATACATTAACAATAACAACATTGGTCAATATATGAATCATATTATTTCATGCAATTAATTTATGTCTACTCAAGTTATACGAATAGTTCGAAAACAACATGCACACATCAAACTAATGCCATAATGATAAACATTTGAATGACAAGAGGCAAGTAAAATAGTTTTATAAAGTCTAGAAAACCCGCAAAATATTATTTTATCAAAATTTTGGTCTACAATGACCACACAATTATGGGAAGTCATGTGGCCCGAACAGGTGATTTCATTCAAATGAAACCTATGTTTCTTGCTAGTCACTATGGTTCGGTATGTGTTTGAGGTTCAACCTTAATCATGCAGAGCCATGAGTGTGCCCCTTAATTAGCACCATGATTCATCATTAATAACAAAAATTGCTCAATGAAAATCACCAAGATCAACAAATCATTATTTCTATAGAAGAACAAAGTTTCAGATCAAGCTATTGAAATTCAATAGTATATTTCAAGATAAATATTCTGAAAACAACTAGTAGGGATAGAAAAAGTGTGTCATAAAGAACTAATATGTGGTCTACTAAAGGGGGATAAAAATAAGAAGAAAAAAGGAAAAGAAGTAAACTTATACAGTATTTTTTTTTTTCATTTAAAAGACAAGAATTGCTCATTTCATCAATATCAAACAGTCGACTTACAAGTTACAATCAAGTCCTACTTAACTACTCATTATTTATTTTTACCCCTAAACAAACTAACATTAGCATATAACCTAGTATGGAGCAATACACAACTCCTATCCAAAACATTTTCACACATTCGAAGCAAAAACAACTGTAAATGGTTACAACGACAAAAATGAACCCCCCTCCAAAAAAAAAAACCATTACAACACCACTAAAACTTTTAATGTCATACTTAAATTGGCATAGGACAGTTCTAAAGCATAAACTAATATATTATGTAATACAACTAATTATGAAAAAGGGCATAAGGTCATTCAAGAACTAGAGTTTTCCTATCACATTTCCTAGAAGCCATGATGAACCCACGAATACAAGCACCGCGGTCTAAATCTTTCTTCGAACACATCTCCCAATTTTATCACTGTCCAAGACCAATCACCATTTTGATTCCCTGTTGCAAAGTAAACACAATTGTTTCTCCCTCCCCATCTCTTGGGGTTCTGAATTGCAAGACCCTGTGCCAGAGAGTCATAGCCAATAAATATTGCCCAATTTCCCAATGTTTCCTGCTTTACCTATCTTGTCTAATTCACTGATGAATTAGGCTGATATACTTCGAGTTGTGCATAGGTCTTTATGAGTCGGCACCAATAGAAGAAGCAAGAGCTCACCATCACAAGCAACCAGAGAGTGTTGAAAATTGAAGACCCTTTCTTCAAGCCTATCAACTGCAAGTGCTCTCAGATATAATTGAGGAGATAAATGTAACACATATAGAGTGTGTTGAAGGTCCATCACAGACACCTTCTCTTGCACGGTTGCAACTACCATTCTAAGCATGGATCCACTGGGTTTAACTCTTAGATAGTGACTGGACCATGAAGGTGAGCCGATTTGCCAGTAGTGAAGGGTACTACGGCCTGTTTTACATTTCAATTTGGTGGTGAATACTAAGGTCGTGCTCCAGATGAAGGGAGACAGAAGAAAGAGAGGGTAAAATCACTGTGGAAGGAAGACTCTCACCCTAGATTGTCTTTGCTCGAAGATTTTCCTTGCTCCAGAAGAAAAAAACCGGAAAGGAGCGGGAGGTGAAGAACTACTGTTCGGAGGGGAGAGTGGTACCGCATAGCCTTGATTTTCTTTGAACTTTGTCACCCTCAAATCAGGGTGAATAAACTACTGTTCCGAGGATATCATCACTAGGCACCCCTATTGTTTAAAGGATAATGGAGAAATCTTGCCTCTATATTTCTTAAAAATAAGAAGAGACAAATCGGCGGTAGTTGTTTCGAGTGGGCACAACACCAAAGTCCAACTAATATATTATGTAATACAACTAACTAGGAAAAAAGGCATAAGGTCATTCAAGGACTAGCGTTTTCCTATCACATTTCCTAGAAGCCACGATGAACCCACAAATACAAGCACCGCGGTTTAAATCTTTCTTTGAACACATCCCCTAATTTTATCACTGTCCAATGCCAATCACCAATCACCAATCACCAATCACCATTTTGATTCCCTGGTGCAAAGTAAACATAATTGTTTCTCCCTCCCCATCTCTCGAGGTTCTGAATTGCAAGACCCTGTGCCCGAGAGTCATAGCCAATAAAGATTGCCCAATTTCCCAATGTTTCCTGCTTTACCCATCTTGTTTAAGGGCACAACCAACAAAGCTCATTTTGTGCTTGAGGCTTTACATGTAGTCTTTATATCTCTCCACTCTTATATTGACAGTGGGGCTTTTATATTATAGACATGATTTGTGGATGGAATCTTTCATCACTCCTCCATGCCTTCTTGAGCAACTTATGCGGTGCCAATCATTAGACATAAATAATTGTTTTAGTGCACACATGGCCTAGTCACAATATCGAAGCCTGATTTTGTTTAACACAAAGATATAAAGCTTGCTCATCATTTAAATTCTGTCATACCCCAAACCGAGAGTTTCGGATTAAGGTGTGATCAATCATCGCCTCGTATTTATTTAATCACTAGACACGCAAGACTAAACAAATACAAATAATAACAAATGCAGAAGCGTGACTAATCATAACAAAATCACAAGTCATTATACCAGTAAATAAACATACACATATAGTGTCCATACAACCCACATCATCCTAATATATAACATAATCTAAGGAACGAGTCTGATGCATAGAACAAAAGCATCATACTTAGTAAATCTTGTGCAGTTTCATCTTCTCACAAAAATATTCCCTGAGAAGCCTTTTGAAAAAAAAATCCTTACCCTGGGCATACATCACAGGGAATCAGTAAAGGTCAAGAAATAAACATGATCTGGTAATGTACACTGTTGAGGCTGATCACAGATTCTCAGAGGCAGAACTAGAAAATTTTGAAGGGGAGTTAAAATGTCAAATGCATAATATGTGTAGTTACTCGGATTTGAACTCAAGTTTCCACAACTACAAAATAGACTAATTACTAGGCTACGAACACACATTTAACATTTTTTGAGAGGCTGAATTATATAAGAACTTCAAAGAAAAAAAATTAATATACATTATTAAAAGTTTGTAAAATATATAGTTCCGCCCCTGCAGATATCGAGTGTGAATCTGCTCCAATTCTAAAGGATCGCAGGTCCTGTGATTCCAACATTAACCATTGATATGTTTTGTGCACAAAAACTAATTTCTTTTGAGATTCATGCATTTCAATGAACAGTTGGGACTATAATCACAGGAACCTGCGATCCTTTGGAATAGTAGCAGATTTATTTTCGTAGATATCAGCTGCTGATAGGATGTCAGTGGATCAATTCCGGGACAGATACAAGTCCAAATTCAAACTAATGGATTAAATAAAAGAATTTAGGCCCATATGGGAATTCAAAACCGTATTTCATTAATTTATCTAATTAAAGGATTGGATTTCAATGTCCTCTTATCATTGAATTCAACCTATGCACTCCAAGGCACTATATAGGTATTTCATTTCTTTCTCTATATCATTCTTCCATAATTTAATTTAGATTTTTAGTGAAATATGAAAAATTAGCAAGTTAAAGCTTGCTCTCGGTGTTGAAATAAATAAAGAAAATTAAAGAATGGTTGTTTAGGAGGCTGCTAATGCTTGAAGGATTATTGAACCTCTTTGTCTTCTCTTGTTTTCTTGTCAGGTTTGAACCCATGTGTAGTATCACATTTTATCCATATTCTGATTATAAGGGCTGATTTGTAAGAACATAAAAAAAGGTTAAATTTGCTAAATGATACTTAAGTGATAATAATTTGGCAGAAGGGTTTAATTGAAAAAGAAAATGGAAAATAAGTGGAATGATTTTGGCTTTTAGAACTGTATTCTGATTGAAAAATATGTGGCTTGGTCAAAAAAATATGAAACTAAAAAAGATATAAAAAGACTTAGTTCAATTATGTTATGGTTGATAAAAAAAATAATTTGGATCTTAATTGATTGGATATATGGACTTAACTGCCAGACTTCGATTGAAATTTTATTGAATTAGGAAGGATAAAGGAAAAATAAAAATTAAATAAATATGAACTTGTGAATTAAATATTGGACCATATAAATTATTGTGTTATATTATAAGTAGTGATCAGAATATATATAATTTTGATATAGGCATATTTACGGATGAAACTGACAAGATATAGATTACTAAAGATCTCACCTTTTGCCATACAATATCAGGTGCGAGGTTATTGGATTAGTTTGAGATTCATAACTAGGAATTAAATCGTAACTCGCTTTGCATTTTGAATATTTGATTGGATGCATTGATTGAACTGTTGCATCATGTGCATAGCCTAATACAATTGAAACTGAATTATAGGTAAGTCTGTTGATTGTCATGTTGATATTGTTTATCAATTGGTTGATTCTTATTGTAAATGATTGATTGAGACCACAGTGACTGAATTGAATGAATCTAAAATACTAAAATCCTTGAACCTCCATATAGTGGAGAAAAATGATTAATATATCGTAAAGTCTAGCTAGCTAACTAGACTTTACTCCAGGACCCTTATGTGCATATGGTGAATGGCCCCAACTGAATCCAGTACCGGTTGGATAGGGGATATTGAATAAATGTAAATTGTGACTATAAGTCTAATGAACTATGGTAACTGTCTTATCATTGATTTTCTTTCCGATAATGACAGTATTGTGATATTGATTTTGTATGATTTCCGTTAATCAGGTGTCAGAATAGTTAGAATGGTATAAGCCCTGACACGACAGATACATGTTATAGTATATTTCAATGTTACCAAACTAGAAATTATAAAGTTAAGAAACTAAACATTACCAGACTTAGCGATCCTAAAGATTAGGTCCAAAATATTATCTGACTTTATGGTTTAAAGGATTTTGACCCAAACCATTTATTATGATAAGATCATTAGAGTTCTGATTTATTTATGTGATGTTTGTTGTTATGATTTAATTATGAAATGAATTGTTTGTTTCTCGTGCGGTGATTTTCATTCTGAAAATGAATTTTCTTCGAATCCAATAATCTGAGTGGCAATCAGCACTGAGAAATAATTTATTATTTCTCACTCGTTTTCCCTTGTGGGTTACAGGTTTATTATACAAAGATAAAGAGTGCTTTCGGATAATTGATAGCAGGGCCACCTAAAGATATGGAATTTGGGTTTGTTATATCTGATAGAGTGCAGATAATATATCTCTAGCATCATTTACTATAAAATGTCAGATATTTATTGTAAATAACTTGGGATGCGGCAAGAATAATGGATGATATTGACAATGAAAAAAAAAGATCCATGCCTATGTTACGTATATTGATATGGTAAATGGATGTGGTAATAATCGTCGCACCTCCGGATCGGGGGTGTGACAAACTAATACAACACTCTAATTGAAGGTGTTTTGAGCACTCTATTAGTAACTCTATATAGCATGATAAAAGGGCATTTACAACCATAATATAATACTTCAATTGATGGTGTTTGGAGCACTCTAGTTGTGTCTTTAGATGACAAGATAATAGTGCATTTACTAACCTAATACAACACTCCAATAGAAGGTGTTTGGAGCACTCTAGTCGTGACTTTACTAGTATAATACTTCAATTGAAATTGATTGGAGCACTCTATATGGCAAGATAATAGGGCATTTACAACTCTAATACAACCCTCCAATAGAAGGTGTTTGGAGCACTCTAGTCGTGTCTTTGTATGGCATGAT
Organism: Carex pumila; assembly: GCA_033356055.1. Taxonomy (NCBI): domain Eukaryota; kingdom Viridiplantae; phylum Streptophyta; class Magnoliopsida; order Poales; family Cyperaceae; genus Carex; species Carex pumila. The sequence continues at coordinate 379,556 of JARJHM010000025.1, forward strand.
AATAGGTCATTTACAACCCAAATACAACATTCTAATTGAAATTGTTTGGAGCATTCTAGTAGTATCTCCAGAAGGAAATATTACATCCCTAATACAACACTCGAACTGAAGGTGCTTGGAGCACTCAAGTAGGGTCTCCATATGACAAGATAATAGAGCATTTACAACCATAATACAATACTCCAATTGAAGGGTCTCTGGGGCACTCTTGTAGTGTCTCTATATGGCAAGATAATAGGGCATTTATAATCCTAATACAACCCTTCAATAGAGGGTGTTTGGAGCACTCTAGTTGTATCTTTATATGGCAAGGTAAAATGGCGTTTACAACCTTAATAGAACACTCCAATTAAAGGTCTTTGGAGCACTCAAGTAGTGTCTCTATATTGCAAGATAATAGGGTATCTACAACCCTAATACGACACTCCAATAGAAGGTGTTCGGAGCACTCTATTAGCTACTCTATATAGCATGATCGTATGGCATTTGCAATCCTAATACAACACTCAAATAGGTGTTTGGAGGACTCTAGTCGTGTCTCTATATGGCAAGGTAAAATAACATTTACAACTCTAATACAGCACTCCAATTGAAGGTGTTTGGAGCACTCTTGTCTTCTGATTGTATGATAATATGGCATTTACAACCAACACAACACTCCAATTGAATGTATAGTAGTGTCTCTATATGGCAATATAATAGAGCATTTACAACCCTAATACAATACTTCAATTGATGGTGTTTAGAGTAATATAGTAGTGTTTGTTGATGGCAAGTTAATAAGACATTTACAACCTTAATGCAACACTCTAATTGAAGGTGTTTGGAGTACTCTAGTAGTGTCTCCAGATGGCAAGTGAAGATGGCAGTTGGAACCCTAATACAACACTTTAATTGATGGTGTTTGGAGAAATCTAGTAGTGTCTCTTGTTGCAAGATAATAAGGCAGTTGTAATTGATAGGGGTGAAATAAGTCATTATTTTTCTTATCAGTTAGCCTAAATTATTATTATTTATCTTATTACAATTACTCATTTTCTATAAAATCAGATTATTTTTGTCATTTTACCTTAATTCTAGAAAATTGCATATTTCTATTACTTTTAGATCTAAAACAGGGGCAAAACGGATTATTCTAGACAAGAAGTATTTGTTGTACAGTTTGGATGCAAATCGCATGCAAGTGAAGCAGGGAATTGGAGCAAGAATCAAAAGATTCTAGGTATAACACGGATGAGCTACTAAAGAAGCCGTCAGCACAGAAATAACACAGTACATTGATTTTAGATCACTTTCTGAGACTTGTACATTCCGAATCTGAACTCGAAGCCTTCATTAAAGTTATAGATCTCGTTGTCTAGTTTCCAACCTAACTTGAATCAACTCAATTGGAGCTCGGATGATGATTCTACAGTCAAAATACTAAAGGTCGATGAGTCTACATGGTTCAGCACATCCGTGTGCGTATCAGTTTCCAGTGGCATGCATTTTAGCATGCAATCACATGCAGTTCAGCCAGATCCACAAGGAATGATGGTTATAGAATAACTTGGACTCCAAGTTACTTGCTCTCCAAGTACAAATAACTCCATAACACATCCCTTTCTGCCCCAATACGTTCAGGAAGCCTATAAATACCAATCCCTTTGTATCAATCTCTCATCTTTCATTTAGCAAAGTTAGGGTTAGTAAGAAGGCATATTGGAGCGGCACAATTTTTCCTAAGAGCAGAATTCAGCCAAGGACAAAGGCAAGGCAGCAGTAAGAAAGCAGATGAGTCTCTCAAGGTGTACTTCTTCCATCTCTATTTCTTTTCTTTTGTATCATGTCTCTTCTATCTATTTTCTTTGTGTATTTGCCCAAGAGAGGCTAGATAGAACCTTTCTAGGGTAAATGCTTGTAATCTTGAATTATTGTGAGTTTAATCTAGTTGTTCATTTATAATTATCTTTGCACTATGATTTGAATTCTTATTGAGATTTTATGCCTTATGTTCTTGTTTATTGTGTGCTTAAAGTGACCTCGTATGTATGGAGTGTGCAATTCATTCATACCTTTAATTGGGAGGTTAACCAATATCCGAAGAATATAAGTATCTTAGATACAAGTAGAATAGACCGAAAGGGTGCCTGCTTGTATTCGAACTACAGTAAGGAACCTATTAGGACATGGTTTAGCAGACGAATGTTGCATTCCATGACTAATAGTGGAGTAATCCCGATTATTGGTATTGTGAAATATTGGTAATTAGGATTTATCATAAATTTTCATGCAACTGAACTAAGTACATTGACAGGGGCTTACTTAGTTAGGGTGTTGGTTAGACCAACGGGCGGTCAACATTAGAACAGGATTAGCAGCTCTCATATTGCATGGATACCAGTGTAGGGCATGTGCTGTTCTGATCAAACCGTGTGCGATTTCAATTGGACCAGAAACCAGACTTTGTAATGTTTACCTAGTCATGTGCGGATGGTGATAGAGCCGCAGGCTACTGAGTAACTTTACAACTGACATGTATTAGCAATATCATGAGGTTGGTGACAGACCGTGCGCAATTGTTATGTTAACCATAATCTATTAAATGAATAGGAATGATAGATAGCCTGATCCCTAGAATCCTTTATTACCTTTAATCCTTCACTCTACTACTTTGATTGATCACTTTAAACACAACATAACTAAACCAAACCACCAAACACAACTAGACAATCCTAGAATTAGTGGACAACTTAACCTTAATATATTATCCTTGCGGATCAACATTACCCTAATCTATACTATACGATAGATTCATACGCTTCTGAATTGACAATAGAGTAAACATTAGGGTTACAAATATTATTAGCATTGATTTCTACCCTATCAGCAACCCTAGTACAATATTCCAATTGAATGTGTTTGGAGTACTCTAGTAGTGCCTCAAGATGGCAAGATAATAGGGCATTTACAACCCTAATGTAACACTCCAATTGAAGGTTTGGAGCACTCTAGTAGTGTCTCCTGATGGCAAGAGAAGATGGTAGTTGCAACTCTAATGAAATACTCCAATTAAAGGTATTTGGAGTACTATAATAGTGTCTCAAGATGGCAAAATAATAGAACATTTACAACTCTAATACATTACTCTAATTGAAGGTGTTTGGAGCACTCTAATAGTGTCTCTAGATGGCAAGATAATAAGACATTTATTACAATCCTAATATACAGCACTCCAATTGATGGTGTTTGGGGAAATATAGTAGTGTCTCCAAATAGCAAGATAATATGACAGTTGCAACTCTAATAAAACACTCCAATTGAATGTGTCTGGAGCACTCTAATAATGTCTCAAGATGGCATGATTGTGAGTGTATACTGACAGTATCGGTCGCGAATACTCTCTCATTCTTATAGTTAAATAAAAAAAAAAAAACAAGAGAAAGAATGAGTCAATTAAGAAAGAAAAGAACCCGAAATTTTATTTATATTTTAACAAAAAGAAAACGAAATTTCAAACATGATTTTGAATTTTCAAAATTTCGAAGCGTGTCCTTACCGCTGTGTTGCTACTTGCTAGTAGTAGGAAAAATATTTAATATACCGCTAGCAAGCGGTACATTTCTAAAATATAACCGGATTTGAGTTCTAACGAATATTAGTTTTTTTTTCTAGTTTAGAAAAAAATGAAGTCTTATAATTTATATGTACTTGAAATAAAATAAAATAAATTTATTAAAATTTAGATGTACTAGAATAACAATGAAACATTTTTCCTGAATTTTTTATGGCTGTTTATGCTGTTAATTTTTGTGTGTGTATATAGCTGAAAGTAGTGCTCTAAATAACACGCTATAGCATTTTTGGACCCTAACCGCTAAGCTATGGCATAATAACGCGCTATTTGAGCTACATACGCTATAGCGCAAATAGCGCCCGCTATGCAACATTTGTTGTTTTTTTTCTTCAATTTATATGAGCTTTAAATAAAGACTTAGATTAGATTTTAACCATATATATATGAGGAGGGATCCACTTACAACAACTTGAAAGTTACAACATCTTATAACATTATTTTTTTTCATTTTGAAAATCCAAATTGTCGATCCAAACCGTTAGATATTCAATCTATATAAAAATGTGCTTGGTAACCAAATTTTACATTTTTTGAAATTTTTTTGCTATTTATTAAGATGGATACAAAATCGCTGTTTTTTAATGGTGCAGAATTTTAATAAATACAGCGATTTTGTACCCATCTTAATAAATAGCAAAAAATTTCCAAAAAATGTAAAATTTGGTCTCCAAGCACGTTTTTATATAGATTGAATATCTAACGGTTTGGATCGACGACTTGGATTTTGAAAATGAAAAAAAAACGATGTTGTAACTTTCAAGTTGTTGTAAGTGGATCCCTCCTCTCTCTATATATATATTTTGCAATTGACATACTAAGCTTTATATTAAACTATTAAATATTTAATGAGAAATTCATTAAACAAAATAAAAATAAGGAAGCTACAATGCGCTATGCAACATGAGGTGTTTTTTTTTTCTTTTCAATTTATATGGGTTTTAAATAAAAGCTTAGATTGAATATATTAAGATATTTCTTGAAGTAACAGAATGATACTTACTATACAGTAGTTTGAATATATTAAGATAGTTAATTATGCCATGATGTCAAGTTATTTTGAAATTTAAATAGAAAAAAGATAGATTATGTCATGATGCTGAATATATTTTGAATAAAAAAAGATTGATAGTTTATAATATTAGTATTACTGTGGATATTTTGATTCATAATTTGGACTTTGTTTTGGTTCAATATGAATATTATAATTTTTTAATCAATTTGATATTATTTATTATTGTTCTATGAGACTTAGATAATGTTAATATTTAGTACAAGTATATAATTTTTATAAAAATAAGAAAACCCTATGTAGCATAGCTTTTGTTATAGCGACGTTATTCGCTATAGTTTTTTTTGTAGGCTTCCTGCTCTGACGCGATAAACGTTATTTAGAACCTTGGCTGAAAGAAAAATTTGCATGTGAGTTATTGATTCCAATTCAAACTTTAGATATGGATCAATAAAAATGTTTTGTGGTCCTTTTATAGTATATTCAAATTCTAAGGCACTCTATCTATTTCTCTAGAATTATTTTGAAAAAAAATATAAAATTTTAGAAATATAAAATGACTTATAGAAAAATAGATAAAGTAACTTAAAATTTCAACCTACAAAATTTAAAAAAAGAAACAAAATTTTCGAAAGCTTTAACTACAATTCTGACAACAATATATGCATTATCGTAAAACTATCTTATTTCAAAAAAGAGATGGGAGCTGCAAATTAAGTCAGCACAAAGAAATTCGAAATATTGTAAAATTCTAAAGCCTGCTAAGAGTCCTTTGCATCAAGCTCGTCCATCAATTAGAAGTTTAGAACACGTCATGGTATCCTCTGACCCTCAAGTCAACCGTGATTCGCGATCTCCCATGTGCTAACAATGTACAGATTTGACACTCGAGGGATTCTTCCATGTGCCATGTACAAATTAGATAAAAAAAATAATTTCAACTGGCAGAGAACATGATACTAATTTTTTTGTTCTTATCGTCTTCTGAAAAAAAAAAAATTAAAAAATCAGTTTTTAGAAACTTTTTAGAATTACCAGGTCTGCAGATATTATCTTCGCAACTGAAATGGTATCACATTTAGTAAATACGCAATGGTATGAAATTCAGTAAAATCAATAATTATACTGATAATAACTGCGCAACCAGTTTGGGATTGCACAGATAATATCTGCAATTTTTTGAAAAAAGTGACAAAACTGGTTGCACAGATAATATCTGCAATTTTTTCTTCAAAAAAAGTGACATTTGGATAAATTTTATCAAAGGTTTAAATAGCGTTTATTCCGTCATAGCAGAATGGTAGAAAAAAATGATGCTATAGCCATATTGCACCGTTATAGCGTGCTATAGCATCAATAACGTCATAATTTTTATGGTCCGAAAACGCTATAGAACTCTGATTTTTATTGATGGTCGAGCTGATGAGGAAATTACCCTAGCAAGTAGAGTAGAGCATTTTTTTTTATAAAATTGCCATGTATTGGTGGGTAGTTTCAGACGAGGAACATATAAATGATTCAACAACGGGGTACAAACAATGCAATTGGAAAACAAAAAAGAAAGGCATTCTGAAAGGAAATTTGTACTGCCCCGAAAGGTTCAGAAACCCTAATGATTTATCAGTACAAATTTATCAAATATACATATATATCTTCAATCCCATATTCCCATAATAGAACTTAAAGTAATAAATAAAGAAGAAATGAAGCGCCCCTGCGCAGCTAGCTACGCGGCATTAAAATTTTGCCTAAATCAGAGGTAGCCCTGTAGCAATATATATATATATATATAGAAACAACGCTTAATGCAAGATACAAGTACTACACTAGAATTAATCTAGCTAGAAGACTACAAGTTAAATCAAGCCTGCAGGATTTGCTAAAGTTGTCACTCTCCTCCATTGAAGATCGATCTGCATGCAGAAAAGTTGACACGTAGCTAAGTAATTAGTTTTGCATGGACAGGCATGCATGGTAGATGTTACGCATAGTAATACAAACCCTATACGGCTATACCAACACATAATATTATATTATATGGTAAAGCTTCTCATATGAAATTGATATATATAGCTCTTGCCGTATCAATCATACACGACCAAATAAAAGCAATTGATTATTAAAAGTGATCGCTCTATCGTCAATAAGTGCTTGGATTAAAGAATCCTTCCATCAGTTCTTTAATCTAATATGACAGACAAGAAGGGATATATAAATATGTATGCAGTATGGTAGTCTATTTCTAACTTTTTTTTTTTCTGGTAATATGACAAAGGGACCTGTCGGTGCATTGAATATCTGATAAGATAAATTAAAAGATCTAGCAGCTGGTTCAATACAAAAGGCTACGAAAACCAAAGAAACCGCGTATAGAATATTCCTGTCTGTCTTGTAAATCTCCTCCATTTCATACCAGAAATGGATAAAAGTTCTTCATTTCATACAAGAACGGATGCATGGTTGATATATGTACGGACTTGATCTTTATTCTTCCTTTGCACAGTCGCAGTTTTTCACCGAATAGTAAATATTAAATGTTAGCGTATGTCATCGATCAGACTTCTATAGCATGTTTCATAAAATCCCAACAATATTGTACGGAGAGAGGGATATCTAGAGAGAGAAAGAGTACCTGCAGTATTATCCTTTCCTCATGGCAGGAGGCACCATATCTCCTAACAAACCCTCATCCACCCGGCTTACAGCCCCTTCCTCCTGTACTGACACTCCCTGCTTCTGATCTCCATTAGTAGCTGAAGCCACCAGCTGATCACCTCTTGACAAAACACCAACCTGAGCTGACAGTGGTGCTGTTGCAGAGACAGTTATTGAAGAGCTATTACTATTAGTACTATTACTTCCATTACTATTAGATGGAAGGTGCAAATTGGCAGTAGGAAGATAGAGTTGATGTGGTGTGGCATATGCAAGCCTTTCAGCCAATGCAGTTGCGCTGTGGAAGGGAGAGATGCCCGAGTTCATGTTATTGCGTGGGAATGTGACAGTGTGGTGGCAGTGCTGCCCCTCGTATGTTGTTATCACTATCGACGGGTCTTGTGAGGATCTCTCAACTCTCTTTTTCACTGTGCACTTGCTGTTAGTGCATCTGTAGTAGCTCCTGTATGGAAAGGAATCAAAAGATCGATTATTTGATTATTACACAGAGCATGTGAGAGTTTAATTTTCTTCATATGGTTTTAGTAATGTCCCTTATGATAGATATTCTGATGCGGACTTAGTTTTCATGAAAAATAATGTCTGAAATTCAAAGATGGTAATATATATAGTCTTTCTTATATTCAATATGCTTAATTTTATACTGATTAAATTTTACTTGCACAAAAACCAATTTGCAATTTTTAAAGGTCAAAAACATTTTCTTAATTTCTCTTCAATGTTAGTGAACAGAACTAGATACTAAACGAAAAAACATTGTTACTAATTAAAGTTAATTTCGCTTATATTCATTTGTTTATATTTATTTACTTCACTATGTAGCTAGTTGTTGTTTTCACTTATATATATTCATACCTACAATATATTTATTTATTTTGGAAGAAGCTGGTGGAACAATGTATAGCACCATGATCTGCTTCTATAGTTGTTGTCATTTAAAACATATCTTCTCAAACCTCGTCCTATGGTGGTCTTTTTGCCTGGTCTAAAAGTTTTAATTGAATCTTTGTTGTATTTATTGAAGTCAAATTCCACAGCAGGAACTGCCAGTAATTGGCCCATGCACATCAATGGTACCAAAGAAGATAGCATTAATTATTTTGGTTGATGTTTAATTCTATATTATTTTTGAAAGATTTTACTTTACATATAGTTGGAATGAAAACGTTATCACGCATGTGCTATAAATGTTGGAATCTAGTTTCGCTTGTATTGAGTATCTAACCTGAACATCTTTACTTTTTTTTTTCATTATAATTAGTTAAATATTAATAATTGTTAAGAATGTATAATTTAATTATTAATAATGGGTACCTAATGTTAAATGGACAAATATATTTGTCAATGGTAGGACATTTAAAATTAGCAACTTTTAAAACTGTAGTAAAATAAAATTAAGTTGTTTTTATATATAATTTACATATTTGTTATTGACAACTATATATACAGGTTCATTTACAAATTAGATATATAGTCACTCTTAACATGATAGGGCAATTCAAATCTACATGTTAAATCTGGAATCTAACATATAACTATATTTGGTTAACAATATATATATATATATATATATATATATTAGCCACAAACATATAGCAACGTACATAACAACATAATTTTCTTACTAAGATTGTAAAATTATTAATTTTAAGTAATTGATAATTATTGATGAATAATGGTCCATTTAACAATTAGCAAATTGTACTTAATATATAATTAGTTATCGATAATATATAGATATATAGATATATATATATATATATAGAGAGAGAGAGAGAGAGAGAGTGAATAATATGTATTTGTAAGCACTTCGGCCGAAGTGCTTACGGTCCAAATTTGATTTTTCAAAATCCAAACGGTCGATCTAAACTGTTCATCTTGTTCTCCATATTAATATGTGCTTGGAGACCAAATTTTATATTTTTCTGAATTTTTTTACTATTTATTAAGTATTTTACAAAATTGTTGATCCAACGGTAGCTTAACAAAACAGTAAAATCAGCAGCTACCGTTGGATCAACAATTTTGTAAAATACTTAATAAATAGTAAAAAAATTTAGAAAAATATAAAATTTTGTCTCCAAGCACATATTAATATGGAGAACAAGATGAACGGTTCAGATCGACTGTTTGAATTTTGAAAAATCAAATTTGGACCGTAAGCACTTCGGCCGAAGTGCTTACAAATGCATATTAGTCTCTCTCTCTCTCTCTCTCTCTCTCTCTCTATATATATATATATATATATATATATATATATATATTTTGTGAGGTATTATAATCGAGTAAGACTTGGGTGCTATGGATAGCATAAAGTCTTCCGTGCTACAGTATTAAAAACTTATCGTATAAACTTCAAACTTTAATTTAAGTAATTCAATAAATTAGTTATATAATAAACTTGTAAGTTACTAATTTTTACTATTTTTTATGATTTATGAAAGATGACCTAAAAATAAAAGAAAATTGTTAATATTTTAGGCTATTTTTTGCTATCTTTTATAAATCATAAATAATAGTAAAAAAAATTCAAAAATAGTAAAAGTTAATATTCTACAAGTTTATTATATAACTAATTTATTGAGCTACTTAAATTGAACTTTGAAATTTATATGATAAGTTTTTAAGCCCGTAGTACGGATCCATAGCATCCAGGCCTTACTCATTATAATCACAAAAAATGTCCATGAACGTACTAGATGGATTTAAAAAAAAGGTAGATTAATTCTGGTATTCTATGAAAACATGGAAACTCTCAACCAACCTTCAAAAGAGATTTTACATTTCAATTATATATTTTCAACTTGTAAGAAAATGCACGTCAGTGGAGCATAATATGTACTTATTTTCTAAATTATTTAAGAGATCAGTAAGCTTATTTCCACGTTGAGATAGTAAAACTCGTGCATATATACATTCTTTTTCTATTGAAATTCTGGATTTAAACTTTAAATAATGGAATATAAAGTGATCATGGACGTCCTTGTTTTTTTTTTAATATTGAAACTAGAGAAAGAGTGTTTCTTGCACCAAACTTAGTCGTCTAAAGTTAACAAAGAAAAATAATAATGAGAATGAGAAAGATGTAATTGTAACCTTGGAAATGGGCTATTTTTTACAGCCTTCTGGCCGTACTTCCTCCATCTATAGCCATCTTCTAGATGGTCTATTTCGCTCTTGGTCATGAACGCAAACCTCGGTTGCCTTGTTCTTTTTTGCCCCTTTTTAACACTCTTTCTTCTTCAATCACAAACACAAAAAAGAAAATTAATTGTACCTTGAATTTAGTAAGTTATTTTAAAGGCAAAACGGAGTTCAATTGATGAGAGAGAACGGCTAGCAGATACTGATGCAACAAATTGCACCATGCCATAAGAATCAGTAGCAATGGAGTAGAAGAAAGCTATATAAAATAATTTCTAAACAGTATGCACACAGAAAAATTGAGTAACATATGGATCAACTCAAAATCCAGAACAGTTACGTGTCAAAATACCAGACAAATGAAGATTCGACGCATGATACATTGTTCCCTTTATGTTCCCAAAGACTATAAACAAACAATAAAACTGACTAGTAAAAGGTAGCTGTGAAAAAGGAATCCTTTCAAAAGAGCATGTTTTATTTTGTCATTTCCTTGTTTTAACAAGGCAAATATGAGAGTAAAAGGCATCTTTTTACACTTATATGAGTGCACCTCATGAGACTTGAAAGAAAAATGATAAAAATATAAAACCATGTTTCAATTAGTTCCTTTGTTCTTGACTTGTCTAAGTTGAATTTGCACCAAGGACACAGCAAGGAAAGACGTGGGCAGTGGTGGAAATAAAATAAAATAAAACATAAAAAATAATTAAAAACCGCGTAATCTGGGGGGTAATGATCGATCGATGTTTATCAACACGGAATTCCCGCCGCGAAATCTAAAAAATCTGCACCTGTAAATTACCAAACTGCCCTCACACGCTTCTCTCTCTTTTACGCGTCTTGCGTATAGAATGTTTTTCTTTTCTAATAACCGTATTTTTCCTATAATTTCCATCTCACTTCTAAACTTCCGAAAATACCCCACACACCACGCATAATTACGACTCTACCACTATAGCGCTATAGTATCATACTACTCAGTATACTCACGGTGTTTCAGGCGGCTTCTCATCGCTGGAGCTAGACGACGCGGCGTCCCCCGATCTCGCTGACGTGTCAGGCGCCTCCATCTCCACCTTAGGATCCATTAGTGCCAGAGTGTCAGAGCTATCGGGAGGATCGAACGACTCGAAATCACCCGATCCAGCAGGGTAGCTCCACTCAAGCCCACCGCTGATCCTTCCTGAGCACAGCTCATCAAGGGACGAGATCTCACCACCGTATCCATTGAACGGCCAGGACTCACCGGAGATATCAGATCCGGTCGGACCTTTAGCTTCCTCCATCAGTAACCCTCTCTCGCTCTCGCTCTTTCTAGGATTTGATTTTTTTGGTAACTTCTGTTTTCCTTCTCAGAGGAGAGAGGTATAGAATTAGAAGTCTCTTCAGATATCGCTTTCATGGGTCACTAATCTGTACTCGATAAAAGGTACGGCCTACTATTTTTTATTAGTATTTTTTGCGATTTTATATTACGTTCATAATTTAAAATTAAGGAAAAAGAAGAAAAAGGTTGACAGGGAAGGATAAACTAATGGTGGAGATCGAACACGGTCGTTACTCGTCAACCCATTATTTACTTACATCTTCTCAAGTTACATTACGTGTCAAGTTCTGTAAGGTGAAGTGAATAAACAAAATGGACTGTCCAGTTTTGTCTTGACAGGAGATAAAAATCAGCGATCGATTAAACAACATTTAAAACCGGTAATTTAGGAGTAAAAGCCACGTAAAACTTTGGCGTCCATTTTGAGTGCCTATATTATTGGTCTTGACTGGAATAATTGGTGCCATTTGTTGATGATTAAATAATAATAATATATAAATTATCAAATCTTGTATATATATATATATATATAGAGTTAGGCTGGGGTGCTATGGATAGCATAGTGGCCTCCCGTGCTACGGCTCAATATTCAAGTTTTCAAAATTCAAACGGTCGATCCGAATCGTTCATTGTTTAATCCATATTGAAATGTGCTTGGAGACCAAATTTTACATTTTTTGGAATTTTTTTACTATTTATTAAGCATTTTTGAAACCGCTGTTTTTCAGTGGTGCAGAATTTTAATAAAAACAGCGATTTTGAAACCATCTTAATAAATAGCAAAAAAATTCCAAAAAATGTAAAATTTGGTCTCCAAGTACATTTCAATATGGATTAAATAATGAACGATTCGGATCGACCGTTTGAATTTTGAAAACTTGAATATTGAGCTGTAGCACGGGAGGTCACTATGCTATCCATAGCACCCCAGCCTAACTCTATATATATATAGAGTTAGGCTGGGGTGCTATGGATAGCATAGTGGCCTCTATGCTACGGCTCAATATTCGAGTTTTCAAAATCCAAACGGTCGATCCGAACCGTTCATCTTATTCTCCATATTAATATCTGCTTGGAGACCAAATTTTATAATTTTCTGATTTTTTTTACTATTTATTAAGCCACTTTGAAAATCGCTAATCCAACGGTTTTACTGTTTTGTGCAGTCACCGTTGGATCAACAATTTTGTAAAATAGTTAATAAATAGTAAAAAAATTCAGAAAAATGTAAAATTTGGTCTCCAAGCAGATATTAATATGGAGAATAAGATGAACGGTTCGAATCGACCGTTTGGATTTCGAAAACTCGAATATTGAGCCGTAGCATAGAGGCCACTATGCTATCTATAGCACCCCAGCCTAACTCTCTCTCTCTCTCTCTCTCTCTATATATATATATATAGGCTAATGTGCTTCCGGTAGCATATGGGCCGAAATGCTACCGGTCCAAATTTGAAATTTCAAAATCCAAAAAGTCGATCTGAACCGTTCATCTTGTCCTCCATATTAATATGTGCTTAGATACCAAATTTTACATTTTTCTGAAATTTTTACTATTTATTAAGCCACTTTGAAAATCGCTGATCCAACAGTGGCTTAACAAAACAGTAAAACCGTTGGATCAGCGATTTTCAAAGTGGCTTAATAAATAGTAAAAAATTTCAGAAAAATGTAAAATTTGGTCTCCAAGCACATATTAATATGGAGAACAAGATGAACGGTTCAGATTAACTTTTTGGATTTTGAAATTTTAAATTTGGACCAGTAGTATTTCGGCCCATATGCTACCGAAAGCACATTAGCCTATATATATATATATATATATAGAGAGAGAGAGAGAGAGAGAGAGAGACAGGCTAATATGCTTTCGGCAGCACTTCGGCCGAAGTGCTGCCACCCCATTTTTGATTTTTCAAAATTCAAATGGTCGATCCGAACCGTTCATCTTGTTCTCCATATTAATATTTGCTTGGAGACCAAATTTTACATTTTTTGGAATTTTTTTGCTATTTATTAAGCCACTTTGAAAATCGCTGATCCAACGGTGAACCCCTGATTTTGCTGTTTGGCAGTTCACCGTTGGATCAGCGATTTTCAAAGTGGCTTAATAAATAGCAAAAAAATTCCAAAAAATGTAAAATTTGGTCTCCAAGCAGATATTAATATGGAGAACAAGATGAATGGTTCGGATCGACCATTTGAATTTTGAAAAATCAAAAATGGGGTGGTAGCACTTTGGCCGAAGTGGTGCCGAAAGCATATTAGCCTGTCTCTCTCTCTCTATATATATATATATATATGAGTATGGCTAAATTGCTGTCAGTAGTACTTCGACCTAAGTGCTTACGGGGTCATATCTTTGTATCTGATGTTGAAATAACAAATCCAAACTATTAGATATTCAATCTATATTAAAATATGTTTGGAGACCAAATTTTACATTTTTTGAAATATTTTTACTATTTATTAAGATGGTTTGAAATTGTTGGTTTTTAATAGTGTAGAATTTTAATAAAAACAATAATTTTCAAAATATCTTAATAAATAGTAAAAAAATTTCAAAAATTGTAAAATTTGGTCTCCAAGCACATTTTAATATATATTAAATATCTAACAATTTGGATCGGCTATTTGGACTTCAAAACTAAATATATGAGTGCGAATTAAAACACTCTGTTTAATTCGCGAAGTAGCGTAACCTTACTCTCTCTCTCTCTCTCTCTCTCTATATATATATATATATATATATATATATATATAGCGAGCGAGAGAGAGACTAATATGCATTCGGTGTCATATGGGCCGATATGCTACCGGTCCAAATTTCAAATTTCAAAATTCAAAAAGTCGATCTGAATCGTTCATCTTGTTCTCCATATTAATATGTGCTTGGAGACCAAATTTTACATTTTTCTAAATTTGTTTACTATTTATTAATTAAGCCACTTTGAAAATTGCTAAACCAATGATGGCTATTGATTTTATTGTTTTGTTAAGTCACCATTGGATCAACAATTTTCAAAATGGTTTAATAAATAGTAAAAAAATTCAGAAAAATGTAAAATTTGGTTTTCAAGCACATATTAATATGGAGAATAAGATGAACAGTTCAAATCGACGTTTTGGATTTTAAAATTTCAAATTTGGACCGTATGCATATTGAGTCGTATGCATACGAATGCACATTAGTCACTCTCTTTCTCTATATATATATTTTTACTTGTGGAAATAGAATAGCCAACCTTTATGTGTGTGTGCAGTCGCTTTACGTTGGATATCATCACATGGATGAGATTACATATCTTTAATTGATGACATGCACCCAATAATTACATCTTAGAAAAGTTTATGATGTATATCAAGTATTCTAGTCATGATTTATGAATTATTCTTTATAGGCTTGGTACAGCAATTCTATACTTCTCAAAAAAAAAAAAAAAAATTGTAATTTATAACAATATTTAATTGGTGAGATATGGGGGCATTTCATGATGCTGTGTCTGTAGTCTCTGAGCTCTAGAAGTGCAGCATCATGTTAATCCATTAATGAACTTGCTGTTTGGTACCTGTAAATTGTTATTCATTGGATCATTCATCACAGACAATAGTGTCATGATACTGACAAAATTAATTTTCCATTCATGTATCATTCGATTTCGTGCACATAATTTTTTTCAAAAAATGACATCATAAAATGTTGTTCTTTCGAAAAATATAATATGTTTCTAAAAACGAACTGTTTTCATTAAAATGTGACTTAAAATGTTACCAATATTTTTGTGTATATTCTGCAAAATTTTGAAACAGTCTTGGTTTAGCAGTTGGGCCATTTTTTTTTTTCTAAATTCAAAGTTTTGTATTTAACAATTTTTTTTTTTTTGTAAAATTAGGATTTTCTAACATAACATTTATGTATTAGTATAATAGTATATACTTCATTCCAACACACAAGTTTATTCACTGGAATTTAATTAGATAACTTATAATTAAGTTATCTGTAATTTTGCATTTTGATGTATCTTCTTTGCCTCAGATAGACCCTCTGATAGTATTATCAGACACAGATGTACAGGATCGAAACAGCTCGATCCCTACTAGATTTCAACGGAGACTCTAGTCTTGGTTTAGATAGGGCGGACCTAGCTGACACTATTGATGCTGTTGTGGGTTTACTACCTAGTACTTCATCAACTAGCTCCTCCTCTAGTGTTATATTTCTTAGTGATACCGTTTAGTATTTCATATGCTGTTATTCTTTGATGTTTTAGCGATATTGTAGATGTTTTGATGTTTTAGCGATATTATAGAGGTTTTCATGTTGGTGTTAGCCTATGACTGTTAGGTTTTTCTTTAGCACTATATTTGGATGTTTTGTATGAACTCAATGGTTTCGTAATGAAATATGTGGATATTACCACTTTTTCAGAAAAAACAAATTAAGATATCAGAATTTCCAAGTTCAAGTTGATATAATATAATGAAAGTTTGTATAGTTCTTCTCCATCACTCAATAGAAACTAGGGTTGTAAAAAATGGCCATTTAGGTTGATTGATCGGCTGATTAATCGTTGACAGCAAGTAAACTGTCACAGATTTTTCTGATTAATTGGCCGATTATGTCTGATTATAGCAATTATTTCTTATTAATTATTTAACAGTACTTAATTTGTCAATCTGACAACCGCATACTATTAATATTTACAACACTGATAACACTGATAGAATGACAGAAACTGATGTACAACGTCCATATATAGAATTCGAATTTGATCCAATCAAACTATATATTTTTTTCTTTGAAGTTTCAAAGTTATTATTGGTAAAGAAAAAAAAATTAATGAATTTACTGTTCCGGATATTTTGTTTTCCAGGTATCATCAAGACTCTCCGTGTTAATTTCATTCCGTCAAACGTGAACTTCAAATATGAATTTTATATAATTCAATATAAATATAATATTTATTAAAGAGATGGGCTATGGTGCATTGCAATGCATGGACCCCTTTGTGCATTGCACTATAAATCAAGGATTCAAAGTCCAAATGACCGATCCGAACCGTTAGATATTTAATCTATATTGAAATGTGCTTGGAGACCAAATTTTACATTTTTTGGAAATTTTTTTACTATTTATTAAGCATTTTTAAAAATTGTTGTATTGCTGTGAACAGTAAAAAACAGTAAAATTTTCTGGACCATCAGATCAGCGACTTTCAAAATTGCTTAATAAATAATAAAAAAAAATCTAAAAAATGTAAAATTTGGTCCCCAAGCAAATATTAATATGTAAAATAAGATGAACGGTTCAGATCGATTGTTTGGACTTTGAATCCGTAATTTGTAGTGCAATGCACCATAGCTCATCTCTTTATTAAATATTAATTTATGTAAAATTCATACTTAAAGAGACAATACAGTTTAACTTGATGCGTTTCAATTAAGTAAAATTTATAGCAAAATTTATCTATCTCTAACAAAATTTCTAACTTTGCTACTAAACAGATACATGTATCCAATCCGTATCATATCCGTTGACCAACGCACAACATCAGTAGCACCGACGGAGGCATGTACATCTTTGAACATGTATATTCTTATCGGGCTCTCTTTTCAAAATTTCTAATTGCAGAGATCTAACCCGATCTCCCCTTCGACAGCCTCGTCTCCCACGGCCCCGCTCCGACAAGTCTCAGAACCTCCCTATACTTCATACATGTGCCTATCTTCCTAAATTTCATATTAATAATTATACGTACGCATGTATGCTCTCTGATAGAAAATAAGAATTAAAAAAAAAAAAAAAATAGAGCGGTGGGTGGGACCAGTAAAGATGGGACCTATGAACAATCTTTTAGAAACCTAACTTATTCCCCACGAAATCCTATCGCTCTCCTTTTGGGAATTTTATTTACGGAACCTTTCTATTCCCTCCATTTTCTATCCTATTCCCCTTTCCTTCCAGAAACCATGCATGTGACATGTTAGGTGCTTGATTTGCAACCCACAAATCATGATCACTCCCTATCACGTCGGAATATACATTATTACTTGGTCAAACAAATTAAAAACAATCCTGCCTTCTACTTTATATATATATATATATATATATATGAGATAGGCTAATGTGCTTCCAGTAGCATATGAGCCAAAATGCTACCGGTTCAAATTTGAAATTTTAAAATTCAAAAAGTCGATTTGAACCATTCATCTTGTTCTCCATATTAATATGTACTTGGAGACCAAATTTTATATTTTTCTGAATTTTTTTACTATTTATTAAGCCACTTTGAAAATCGCTGATCCAACGGTGGCTTAACAAAACAGTAAAACTATTGGATTAGCGATTTTCAAAGTGGCTTAATAAATAATAAAAAATTTCACAAAAATGTAAAATTTGGTCTCCAAGCACATATTAATATGGAGAACAAGATGAACGGTTCAGATCGACATTTTGAATTTTGAAATTTCAAATTTGGACCAGTAGCATTTCGGACCATATGCTACCGGAAGCACATTAGCCTATCTCATATATATATATATATGAGGAGGGTTCAAATGCCTCCATCATTGCCTCCATTTTTAAAAAACTTAAATAACTTAAAGTTTAAAACTTAAACATCAAAATAAAACCGTTAGATATAATCTATGTTATTTTCTTTATGTATCCATAAAAAATTATCACATTTTGATTTTGCTTTTATATGAATCAATAAGTTGAAAAATCAACGTCTAGAAATTATCCACATTTGTATACATTTTTACAAGCTCAAGATGACAATCAAAACAAAGTTGAAATGCCATAATTTTTTACATGTGCATAGATAAAATGATATAGTTCATATCCAACGGTTTTATTTTGAATTTTAAGATTTAAATTTTGAGTTATTAAAGTTTTTAAAAATGGAGGCATGATGGAGGCATTTGAACCCTCCTCTCTCTCTCTCTCTCTATATATATATATATATGAGGAGGGATCAAGTTACAACAATCATTTTTTACATTTTCAAAGTTCAAATCGTTGATCCAGACCGTTAGATTTGATCTCCACAATAAAATGTGCTTCCAGACCAAATTTTATATTTTTTGGAATTTTTTTTACTATTTATTAAAATAGGTACAAAAACTAATCAAATTCAGACCATTGAATTTTGTACCCATCTTAATAAATAGTAAAAAAATTCAAAAAAATATAAAATTTGGTCTGGAAGCACATTTTATTGTGGAAATCATATCTAACGGTTTGGATTGACGATTTAGTCTTTGAAAATGTAAAAAATAGTTGTTGTAACTTGTTGTAACTCAAAAATTATTGTAACTTGGTCCCTCCTTATATATATATATATATAGAGAGAGAGAGAGAGAGAGAGAGAGAGAGAGGTTACCATACATATGCAATGCATAAGTATTTTTGTGCATTGGACTATAAATCACCAGATTTAAAGACTAAATGACCGATCCAAAGCGTTCATCTTGTTCTCCATATTAATATGTGCTTGAAGACCAAATTTTATATATATATATTTTTAATTTTCTTACTATTTATTAAGTCACTTTGAAAATCACTGATCCAAGGATGCCTTTTGATTTTACTGTTACCGTTTTGGATCAATAATTTTCAAAATGGATTAATAAATAGTAAAAAAATATAAAATTTGGTCTCCAAACACATATTAATATGGAGAACAAGATGAACAGTTTGGATCGGTCATTTGGACTTTAAAATTGGTGATTTATAGTCCAATGTACAAAAATACATATGCATTGCAATGTATGGTAGCCTTACTCATATATATATATATATAGAGAGAGAGAGAGAGAGAGAGAGAGAGATGGGCTAGGGTACATTGCAATGTATAGCCTTCTTTGTACATTGTACTATAAATCACGTGATTCAAAGTCCAAATAACCGATCCAAACCGTTCATCTTATTGTCCATATTAATGTGTTTAGAGACCAAATTTTACATTTTTTTTAGAATTTTTTTACTATTTTTTTAGATTGATTGAAAATCACTATTTTTTATGGTCCAGATTTGTCTGAAAACAGTGATTTTCAATAAATCTAAAAAAATTTCGAAAAATGTAAAATTTGGTCTCCAATAGTACATATTAATATGAAGAACAAAATTAACAGTTTAGATTGGTTATTTGGACTTTGAATCCGGTAATTTATAGTCCAATGTACAAAAAGTCTATACATTGTAATGCACCGTAGCCATGTCCATATATATATATATATATATATATAGAGGTAGGCTAATATACAATCGATTGTTCCTGAGGTCCCATACAACCAAGTCATTTTCTGATTTTTAAAGTCCAAATGATCGATCCAAACCGTTTATCTTGTTCTCCGTATTAATATGTGCTTGGAGACCAAATTTTATATTTTTCTGAATTTTTTTACTATTTATTAAGCCACTTTGAAAATCGCTGATCCAACGGTAGCTTCTGGTTTTACTGTTTTGTTAAGCTACCGTTGGATCAGCGATTTTCAAAGTGGCTTAATAAATAGTAAAAAAATTCATAAAAATATAAAATTTGGTCTCCAAGCACATATTAATACGGAGAACAAGATGAACGGTTTGGATCGATCATTTGGACTTTAAAAATTGAAAAATGATTTGGTTGTACGAGACCTCAGAAACAATCGATTGTATATTAGCCTACCTATATATATATATATATGAGTCAAGTATTTAATTGTGCAAGGATCACTGACGATGAGATAATTCATTGTTAAAAACTATGACTGTTTTCATTATAGCTCCTGTTGAAACTAATCACAAATTGTAAAAATAAAATAAAAGATAGTATAGTCAACATTTGTGATATCATTCTGATAATTAAAATGCATCTGTTTAGAAGTTAAAACTATATGATTTAATTTATTGTATATTGTAAGGCATGTATCGCCTTTTCTCTATGCACTTATTTTTAAGATTCTTGTTAAATCTCAGAAAACAAGATATATAGCTAGTTGTAACTCCATGTGGGAGATCACTCATTTATATAATTTACTTGCAAATGTAATATTTTTTTTGTGATCGGAGATCGCAGGTTCAAAATATGAATAATTTTTTTTTTTGGATACTAATAGCTGGTTAGTTTGACCTCCAACATTTACTAGAAAATTAATAATTAAAAACACCATATATCAAATTAATACAAAATTAATCATTTTCTAAATATTGGTCCATAATTTTTTAAATAGTAATTAATATTCTTTATGACTTCTGATAATATTTTGAATAATTATTTTTGTACCTGTGCTACAGTACCCGAGCTATAGTAATTGTGCTACAGTACCACAATTAGAGAAATAATATATTACAGTCCCCACTAATTATATAGTCTCAACTAATTATTATTTTAAAATCACAGCAGCATTATTTCTCTATGGTCCCCACTAATTATATAGTTTTTCTTTTACAATCCCCGCACTAGTACATATTTCAACCTTTATCTAACAAAAATAGCTGACTTTATAAGAATAAATACTTCAATGCATAAGTATAAATACTTTTAGTACTTAAATATTAATACTTCCAGTGTCATATGTAAAAAATATTTAGATATGCATACCTTTGTAGTTATAAATACTTAGAAGATAAGATATTAACACTTACAAAAATATTAATACTTTGATGCGTGACTTGCTATGATTATCCTCTTTCGAGTTCTCCAATCATCCCCCTGTCATCTTTCCTCTAACAAAAATAGTTGACCTCATACGTATAAATACTTTAATGCATAAATATAAATACTTTCAATACTTAGATATTAATACTTTCAATGCCATATGTAAAAACTACTTGCAAATATAGGTATAAAATACATGTACGACAAGATATAAATACTTGCACGATGACAAGTCTGAAAGTACGTCATTATGGATCTCATTTGAAAGAAAATATTACGTAAATATTAATAATATGAAAACAACTAAAATTGTAGAGATTTTGCAGTCCCTGTAAGAAGTTGACTTTTTGCATTTAATTTTCAATGATCCCCTCACAGGTACAATGATGCGGGTACTATTATCTTCGCGCTACAGTACTCGCACAATAAATAATTGTTCACCTCATAGCTAGCTATAAATACTTCCGTATATAGGTATAAATACTTCCGTGCATAAATATTAATACTTTAGGAAAAAAAAATCGAATTGAAGAGTTTTTGCAATCCTCACAAAAAGTTAATTTTTCACATTTAATTTTCAGTGATTCTCTACAAGTACAGTGCAAATACTGTTATCAGCTTCCTAATATTTTAGAACAAAATCTTCCGGAACTAGCATCCGATAGAGAATTGTCACATATACGAAATATATATATACGAAATATATATGTATATAATATTTTATTTAAAAATTATGGAGTTCATATTTTCTATATACATAAAAAGTTTTTATATAAGTTCATTTTCACACATATATCAACACTTTTGATGCACTTAGAGTCCGAAATTTTTTATTTATACCATAATAAAAATATAAAAAATAAAAACCAAAACACTCTGATTTTGAGAGAATTCCACATTTATCAGGGTCGTCAAGCCAATATATGTTCTCTCACGTTTACCTGAGTCGCCAAGTCAATATACGGTTCCATTCTTAAAGGGACACACATTGGTTTGGAGGTTCCCTAAAAGTTCAAACATGCACTGTAATATTAAATATATTTAAATTCTGAGGGCCTCCAAACTAATTTGCAGTAAATTGGGTCTGAAGGCCTTAGTAGATGTTTTGTTTTTGTTCTTTTTTTAAATGGTATAAATAAAAATTTCGGCACTTGAGTTTGAAGCAATTTAACTTTTGCGTCGGACAAAAACTCATTTGTCGAATTGTCGTATCCTTTTAGCTAGGTTGTTTGCCGACAGAGCATCTCCTAATTCTCTGTATGGGATTGGTTATAACAATTCGGTCCACCTATCACTAATCGAAATCCAATCCAAATATTTATCATCCATAAAAAAAGGAAAAAAAAAAAAAACTAACTAATTAAAGAGGACAGTACCGGTACACATGTATATAACCTCTGATAGTGATGCTGGAACAGGAACTTGATGCCATAGAATAGAATAGATAAATGGTTCTCATAGGCATGCATCTTTTGCTAGTTGGTACACTAACAAGTGCTTATTATGCAAATTGATATATGCAAAATTACAAACAAAATGCAATTTTATTTTATATATTATCTTGTGGTGCAGCAGACTTTAAAGTTTAAAGTTATCCAAATCAAATGTGAATAGAAAATAAATCTGCTACATTGAAAGAGCAACAGGAACTTGTTATTCCGATTTCAATCATTAAAATTTTTCCATGCATGAATTTTAACAAAGTTTTATCAAACGCAAATTTCAACAAAAATGAATATTGGAGATTTTGCTACTGGAGCAACAAAATAATTTATAATTTAATAACAAATACAGACAGCTAGGCTGCTTTTTTTTTTTTTTAAATAAAGATCTATGGACTGCCTATGAGCTTCGACATAAGCCCAAACCCAACCCGGTCCGTCTCGAAGCTTGTCCTTATTTGGCCCATCACAATGTCGGACTGACCAGGTAAAGAGCGGGCCGGACAAATAAGACCGGGCAGCCGAACCAATTGAAATTTTTGCCATCCCTAATCTGGTATGAGTGGATCCGTCCGGTTGTAGTGCACAGGGTGGCTCAGCCCCGTGTGAAAAGGGTGGCTTAATTAGGTATTGCTTAGAAGGAAAAAAAAATTTAGCCCCATATTTCTCTTGCTCATAGGGAACAACGGAGGGCAAGAAGATTTTCTCCATATAATTTTTATATTTCTTTTACAGCGATTTGATTTTAATTTAATCGCAAAGACAAATAATTTCTTTCAACGAAAAGAGCGAGTTGATATTCAGCGGACATAATGATTGCTTTGTTGTTTGTTTAATGGAAAGAGACTAACGTCTGTTAGTTAGGAGGTGTCAATAATATCCTTTTAACCGTTTACTCTATCTGTAAATTATTCGATAAAACGGGTATGCATGGTTAAGGATTTTTTTTCGTTAGCTTATCGGGCATAAATATGGGTAAGAATTTTTTTTCGTTAGCTAAACGGGTAAATCCTATTTTTTACCCATTACTAGAGGTGCTACTTTTACCCGATTATCCGGATCCGACCCGAATCCGATTAATTTGGATTGAGTATGATTTAAAAAAATAACCGATTAAATTATAGATATGGTTACAAAATTAATAATTTAATATCCGACCCGGAACCGATACTGTAATGGGTAGGATATGGGTTTCATTTAATTATCCGACCCATAACTGAACCCGACCCCATACCCGTATAAATAACCGATAAAACATATATTAATAACTATTAATATAATTTACATATTAATTTTTGTATAAGCCGTGGTGAGTTCAGTACTTTTTTTAATATGAAAAAATAGAATGCAGTCACATATTCGATGTGTTTATACACATAGATGGATGTCAAATTTATTCCTTTCATAACAACCACATTAATTTTTTAAATAAAATTTATTACTATGAATACATCCTTCAATATTTGCCTTGATATCTCTGCATAATAATGAAAATTTATTGCTCTCATTGATATGTCATTTCTACAAATTATTAATATTTTATTCATAATTTTTTTGAACTATAGAAAAAAAAATTGTCATCTCTAATATTTTACTTTTTAAAAATTATATCTCTACTTCAATATTTTTATTTTCAAAAGTTATTTTCTTTCCATTCTCCTGATTTTTTTGTGACATATATCCGCTTCAGATCCGAAACTGCCCCGTATCCGAACCGGATCCCATAATCTACAAACAAGTTATGGGTATCTATCTACCCAGAACCGAAAAGCTAGATCTGAAATATCTATGGATAGATGGGTAGATGGGTATCCGGACCCAGATTTGACCCGAATTAAAACAGATAAGTATATGGATCGAAATTCAGACCCGAACACTTTTAGTGTACGGGTCTAAATATAATAGTATCCAGACCTGATCCGATAGCATCTCTACCCATTACCCTATAGGGTAATTGTATAAAATAAAATTTTATAATAATGTTTGAGTAATAATTAGTGATGATGAAAGTTATTTGCGAAATATTTCATATAATATGGTTTGAGTAATAATTAGTGATGGGCTTTTGTTATTTATGTGTGAAATTAATGATTTTTATGTTCTATTTGTAAAATATAATAAAATTAATTATTATATTAGTATCATTCGTTATTCACCCGCTGTCATTTCGTTACCTGATAATTTAAACGAGTAAGAATAGGATAGGATATGATAGGATAAGATCAATTCTTAATGGGTATGGGTAAGATATAGATAAAATTAATTCTTAGTGGGTATGAATATGACAATGTTTTCAACCTAACCGTATCGTATCCATTGACACCCCTACTGTTAGTATTAAATCAATAAAATTTTGATCAGATTCGATCGTGTGATCTAGAAAGGCTTTGGATGGCAGTCCTATCCAAATGGCTTCGGATAGATTCCCGACTCTGAATATGAAGCTTCTCTTCTTCTTTATTTTTTTCTTATTTAATTCAATTTTGTTGCTAATTTAAAGGGACATCTCTATTTGAAATGAAAATATATATTTGTCTAAATAACAAATTTAATGAACAAAGAAGATAAAAGAAAGAATGTTAAATTTCTATGAAAATATTGGATATTAACTTGTTATCATGAAAAAAATTGCTTATTTTAAAAGTTTGCATGATTACACTATAATTTTTCCCTAAAAAGAAATGATTGTCGAAGTTTTACCAAATTCAGCCACTACCAAATTTAAAAAATAAAAAAAGTTCTACCAAATTCACATTTCAAAAACGAATTTATGTGATTTCAAAATTTTGCAGTATCTCACATGCTGCGTCCTGAAATAGAAAATGGGGTTTCTGTCTTGTATTGTCTTGTCTTGTAATTGATAGTGGAAAAAAGCTTTTAATAATTTAGAAATGTTTTGATCCTCTGAGTCATTATATTCGAGTGCGCTCCTTCTAACTAGTTTTACAGAAAAAGTCTTTCAATTTTGCCTAACTTTCATGTCCAGCATTTATATTCAACTTTTTAAAGTTTTGTTTATAACATTTTAGAACATCAGCATTGGTGTTTTTTTTTTTTTTTTTTTTTCCGATTGTTAAATCCTACGTAGTAATTTCTAATCTAATTTATGGGTTGTCCGACGATTGTTTATTGGCAATTATTCGGAAAAATTGCTTAATAAGAAATTATTTTTCAAAGATGAGTTGGCGAAATGTTTAATTTTTATTGGCTAAAATCTTCTGCTCTCTCTTTCTGCAGGAGACGTGTAAAGAAATTTAAAGTGATTACATCAATGTAGGGAAATAGAAATTAACTTGATTTTAATTTCTGAACTTTTTTTGTCAGCGGTTTAGAAACTAATTTTAATTGTTGGAATGGAGATGCTCTTACAATGCTACTCACAAACATTTAAACATCTATCTGCAATTATTTAAATTCTAAATCTGTATAGTTTTAACTTCTAACTATCTTTGTCTTCAAGCCTTCTTTTCTTTTATTCACTCTTTTTTTATTGTTCTTTGATCAATCTCGTTTATTTTTCCGACAATCATGATAAATTTTACGAATCTAAAAATACGAACGTTTTCTACTTGATTTTCTCTTTCAAATGAGATCCATGAAGAAATATTTTTAAGTTCTTTTGAAGTTGTTTTTTTTTTAGGTAAAGCACATTAGCACTTTAAACTTTCAAACTTTTAATCCTCAGTCTACAGTCATTTAAACCTCTAATATCACCATTTGAACTGCTATGTTCAAGCGCTTAAACCTCTTATATCGATCATATAGTATCACACATTCAAATCTCGGTATACAACCGTTAAATGTAGTTGTGTCAAACATTTAAATAATTTTCATGTCAGGTTTAGAAGATTGTAGACTGAGGTTTAAAAACTTGGTAATTTAAAGTGCTCATTGACTTTACTTTTTTTTTTTAAAACTTAAAAATATTTCTTCATGGATCTCATTTGAAATAAAAAATTAAGTAAAAAATATTTGTATTTTTAGATTCGCAAAATTTATCACAGATCATGAAAAAATGAATGAGAATGATTAGAGAAAGAAAAAAGAGTGGGTGAAAAAAATATTTTATTTTTTGACTTAAAAAAAAATAGTTATGAATTAAAACTGT
Source organism: Carex pumila (assembly GCA_033356055.1). NCBI lineage: Eukaryota > Viridiplantae > Streptophyta > Magnoliopsida > Poales > Cyperaceae > Carex > Carex pumila. The sequence continues at coordinate 406,522 of JARJHM010000025.1, forward strand.
TTAGATTTAGAATTTAAATAATTGCAGATAGAGGTTTAAATACTACGAGTAGCATTATAAAAGTTTATAAATATAGCTTTAAATGCTTTGATATGAGCACTGAAAGTTAGACATTAAGTATCTAGAGAAATTTAATGATTGAATATGAGCACTCGGGGATTTATTTGGGGATAATTATCACAGTCCTATAGGATTTACGATACATGCATTTCTTAAGCGAAATGGAGACGAAATGAAAATCTCCTCCGTAATTTGCTCAATCACTTATTTTAGGCTGAATTATGTGTGATATGAGTATGACCTAAATCATTGTACATGAACAGTTATTCCTTTCATATGATAGCGGTAGTGATAGCGACGGTGCTGCTCTGCCACACATTTTTTAGTATTAGCTAACAGTACTAGTCCCTAAATGCTTTATGTATGCATGTCATGATATTTTTCAAAAACGTGGCAATATTTTTGTGGGTCCTTCTATGATAGTTTTATTTATGTGTTTGTTAACTGCAATAAGCAACCTTGAATTGATACTGGTATTGAATTCAATTTTATACAACAAAGATATTATGAGAGCAGGTGCTCGTTATTTAGTAAAAATCGGTGAAATGAGAGAATTTATAAAAATGATTCAACAAGCTCTAGAGGGAATTTCTGAAGGATCCTATGAGAATTTAGAAGTCCGACGGTTTGATAGAGTAATTAGCAAAGAATTACGAATGAAATGATTTTGTATATAGATTTATAAGTAAAAAATCTTCACCCAATTTTGAATTGTCAAAACAAGAACTTTATGTGAGAGTGGAAATACATCATGTGTATATATAGGTACATGTATAATACCCAAATCTAAAAATTAAAATTTAAAGAAGATTTTATATGAGAGTAGAACTAGGATATGTGTTCTTAATTAAGTTTGTCAAGTCACTTGGTGAACTCAACTCTAAAACCTATCGAATTGTCTTTAAACGATGAATCCAATCCGTTGAAATTCTTATACCTTATGAGTGATGCATTTATATATAAAATTTTAAAGCTTTAGATTAATTTAGTCTAAAGTCAAGTGGTCAAAATTAAAAGGTTTATAAATTAATTTTAATGCATTCATTTTTTGGAATCCTTTTGATCACTTGTCGCTATACAAAATTAATTCAAAATTATAATTTTTTTGCATGTACATGCATCACTCATAAGGTAGAATAATTTCAATGATTTGGATTCGTTGTTTGAAATCAATCCGATAGATTTCAGAGTTGAATTCACCAAGCCAATTGGTGACTTAAGAACACGTGCCCTAGTTCTACTCTTTATATGATGAGGGATCTAATTACACAATTTTATGGTGACACATCTTGACACTATATTTGTATAAGTTATTTTTGCAATTTTAAAATCCAAACAGGCAATTCAAACCATTCAACATGATCTTCATATTAAAATGTGCTTGGAGACCAAATTTTACATTTTTTTTTTGGATTTTTTTTAGTATTTATTAAAATGAGTAAAAAAAATATTGTTTTCAGATAATTTTAGATCATTTGAAAACAACAATTTTAAAATATTCTAAATAAATAGTAATAAATTTTCAAAAAATAAAAATTTGGTCTCCAAATACATTTAAATATGGACATCACGTTGAACGGTTCAAATCGACTACTTGAATTTTAAAATTACAAAAATAACTTATAAAAATATAGTATTAAGATGTATCACCACAAGATGATATAATTGGATCGCTCCTCTCATATGATATACCCTTTCAAACATCACATTTCAGAATGGTTCTTCCATAAATGCAAATAGTGTAAGCGACGTTACGTTAGAGTTATTGATGTTATTATTTTTTTTTTTTTGGTTTCTGTTATTGTGGTTATTCAATTAAATTAATTAAATCAATGAATTTTGGTTACGTTAAAAGTGAATTTTCTCATATACCAATCCATCCATTCATATTCTGAACAAGGCTAATATATAGAAGTTGTATATCTCAGTCTCCTAAGAATTTGAAGTTTTGATTCACTCAAATTAGAGTTTGTATGACCAAACGGTGGCCAAAATACGAAAGGTGCACAGGCTGACAGACCATAACGGTCCATGACCGTTGCCACAGTCCGGCTCTGGATTGCTTAGCGTTCTGTGACGCTAAATGGTATTTTATGCATCATAGACTATCCTGTGATATATTTTTAGCGTTATAAGTCTCACTGGATCGTTATAACGGTCCTCAATTGTTATGGAACTTCAGCACTCTTCAAACAGGCATATCTCGGTGCTTGAGTGTCTGATTTCAGCATATGACCACTTTTTGAAAAGCTTGTAAAGAGTAGATATTGATTCTAAAGTGTTAGTCTTTATTGAAATATTTCTACATCTTATGAGCATGCACACATCTTAAATGCAATTTATGTATGTTTTGCAAATAAAGTCAAACAGATAAGTCGAGAGCTCCCAAAGCCAATAGATTATGCACAAGGAAGGGTTTGATACGGTGTAATCTTCTAGAAGGAAAAAGACAAATATGCAAACATTGAAAATAATTACTAGACTTCTATCATTATTATCAGGCAATGATGATCAAATTTGTGTCCATAGGATACACATACCACGTGTGTTTATTTGTTTATAGTTGAATGTTTTTCAAGACACTCGTTGTCTAATATCATGTAAAATGCCATATGAATAGAGCTGCACAAAAGGTTTGTAGTTCGTGATTCTATTTGAGTTCAATTCGAAAAAAGTTTGTAATTAATTCATTTCAAAATTAGTTCGTTCTAAAATGAATCAAATCAGTTTAGTTTGAAATTAGTTCGAATTCGAACTCGAACTGGGTTAAGTTTGATTTGAAACTCTTCTTTTCAGTTCTAAACTCTGCTTCAATTTCAAACCATTTCAGTTCGAAACTGGTTCGAATCGATTCGAATCAAACTCCAACTCTTCTTTCCAGTTCTAAATCCATATTCAAATCAAACCAGTTCGGTTCAAAATTTGTTCGAACTCGAACTCGATCTGGGTTAAGTTCAATTCATATTGATTTGTTTGTAGCCCTACATATAGGAGTGTCAATGGGTATGATACAAGTAGGGTGGAACTATTTTCATACCCATACCCACTAAGAATTGACCTTACCCATACCCTACCCATACCCGTTAATAATTTGCCTTACTCTACCCTACCCATACCTGTTAAGATTAGAGAGTAACAAAACGATAGTGGGAGAATAATGAATAATACAAATATAATAGTTTTATTATTTTTACAAATAAATTATCAAAATTTATCATGTCATACATATGCAATCACAATTACTAATATAAAATTAAAATATAAATATGCAATTAATTCTAAGTAATAATTTTTTATTAAGCAAAAAAAATCTAAATCACAAATATCTCTTCTAACAAATTCAATTCCTTAACTAAATAATAAAATATTCAAATAAAAAAAATAAAATGATTAGCATAATATTCTTCTTATGATATAATTTATTTTATGTAATTACTTGTTATCCAACGGGTACAAAATAACCTTTTACCTGCACTCATACCCATTTATTTAACGAAAAAAATTCTTATCCATACTTATACCTAATAAGTTAACGAAAAAAAATCTTACCCATACCTATCTTATCAAATACAATACGGATAGGGTAAATGAGTAAACGGGTGTCATTGACACCCCTGCTTACATATGAGTTCATAATTAAGAAATTAAGAATTAATGATGAGAATTCAAATTTCACTATTCCCTTTTATATTCTGAAAGCGCCTTTCCGTTTTTCTTTCAATTCAATAATTAAGTCGGAGTAACTCAAGTAATTTTCCAATTTAAAAATAAGGATTGCAATCGTATTTAAAGGCCGAAGGGGACCTCCTATCAAATTATTCACGCCTGTTCTTCTGTGGCGATAATTAATATGCTACAATAAAATGCATATATTAAAGTTGTTGACTAGACAAAATATGTCAAACATTTTTACAAGTTGTTACATAAACTTATTTAAAACAGAGCACATAATATAGAGCATCTAACGACAAAATTATAGCCTTCTGTACAGAGGAAGAGAGAACAGAAAAAAGGAAAAAAATGTGAGAGGTGTCTAATTAACTGAAATTTTTCTTTGTTCCTTTGCCTGTGTCTAGGGGTGTACAAAAAGCTCGTAGTTCTTAATTCGATTGAGTTCAATTTGAAAAAAAATTCAATTCGAAACGAATCAAATCTAGTTCGGTTCAAAATTGGTTCAAATCAAACTCGAACTAAGTCTGACTCAGTTTGAAACTCTTCTTTTTAGTTCTAATTCCTGCTTCAATTTCAAACTAGTTTAGTTGGAAATTGGTTCGAATCGCACCAAATCAAACTCGAACTTTTCTTTTCAGTTTGGAATTGGTTCAAACTTTAACTCGAATTAGGTTAAGTTCGATTCGTTTACAACCCTACCTGTGCCTAACTTTTTCTAAACGAAAAAAGGGAATTTCATGTATCCGGGTTTGGAACTGGAAAGCCCGCAAGACTGATTCAAAAGCATTGTTAATAAGAAATTTTGTTGTTTTTATAGAAATTTACGGATCCGGATCAACTTTGTTGTTTTTAAATATGTAAAATGATATTATTTTGTCAGTTTATTATGTAAGAGTATACTACTTTTATTGTTTTTATTATGTTGATTTTTTTTATCTAGTATCTAATTAGTTAAGAATCTAGATTTAAATCCAATTCCTACTACTCCCCAATAAAAATCATGTGTCCGTCCTGAGAGGCTTCAAAATAGTTTTGCACGATTTCTTTCAAGTGAAGTATATATATTTCAAAATTTTAAATGGGTACACCAAAAATTTTCCCCATATATATAAAGAGGAGGGTTCAAATGCACCCAAATGCATTCTATCTTTCAAATTTTTTTTCTCCGTTTTCAATATCCAAATAGTCAATCCGAACCATTAAATATGATCTATATATTAAGATGTGCTTGGGACCAAATTTTACATTTTTTGAAATTTTTTTACTATTTATTAAGCCACTTTGAAAATCACTGATTTTACATTTTCTGGACCATTGGATCAGTAATTTTCAAAGTGGCTTAATAAATAGTAAAAAAATTTCAAAAAATGTTAAATTTGGTCACCAAGCACATCTTAATATATAGATCGCATTTAACGGTTTGGATTTACTATTCGGACTTTGAAAATAAAGAAAAAAAATAGAGTGCATTTAGATGCACAAAAATTTGAGTGCATTTAAACCCTCCTCATGTATAAATATGCTAATAGAAGTTTTCCTCTCTTTTTTTTTGTCTTTTTGAAGCGCTGGACATGCATAAGCAAGATTCTCTTATCTTTAGGTGGGTTTGATATTAACCCATCTGGTGTTACTTGGAACTTGTTCACATGGGGAAGGTTTCACCTACTTATGTAATGTTTTTTCTTGGAATTTTTAAAGCTATAACTAGTCTACTAGTTCCAATACTCTTACATTATATATATATATATATATATATATATATATATGTAGCGCTGTTGGTCATAATTGCAATATATATAATAGGTCAAATAAATACCCAAATGCTATGGCACAACTTTAGGGTTCCTGGAATTTTATATGAACCTAGCTAGCTTCTAAAGCACACAAAAGTACCTAGAGTATATATTCTGGCTTCGTGGCAACTGGTTTTGTGGGCCCCGGTTGCTGTGTAACAGTGTAAGTTGGGTTGGCTGGTTGATCCCTATCTCAGGCTGAGGTGGAATCAGAAGCTTTATTTATCCTTCAGAGTAGGAGAAAAAAAAAAAAGATCAAAATGAATGCAAGAAAATCAACAAAATTCAGCAAGCTTCTTAATATTTGAATTATATTTTGTACTGGTAACATATGGATACATGATCCACTTATTTTAATTAAAACCGATATTAGCCAACTTCAATTATCAAATTAATGAACGAGATAACTCTCTAGAAAGAGCGATAGCAGAGCATCCCTATCATTTATTATACTCCAACTTCCAAGGTTTTCTTTAACAAAAAAAAAAAAAAGAAAGAAAAAAATTATAACAATCTTGAAACATGCAAAGTAATATGTATATCTTTGCATAATGCCCTTTTATATAATCTGCAACCCCTCACCAAGTAATCCCCAAAAATAAATTATCATATATGATCTAACTCATTTAATGTTTATGAGGGAGGGAGGTAGTACCTAGATATATTCTTATAAGATTAATAGTTTATACATGACATTCATAGTTCTTTTGGGAAATTAATAATATTTTGTTGTCTCGTAGGGTGTGGCATGTAGAATTCCAAATTTTAAGATTGGGAGAATTTCATATATATACCGCTCAAAAACTATAAAATTACGTATTTACTATTCAAATTTATGTAATTACGTAGTTACCATATAAAAATCTAATAATTCACATATTTACCTAATTAATCAAAAAATGAGATTAATTAAGTTTAATATTATATAAAATATAATTAATAAGTTATTTTGTCTCTTCTCTTTTTCTGCCCCTTCCTCTTTTGCGTACAGATTTTCCTTCCGTCTTTTTTGACGTAAATTTCTCATTTTCGATAAAACTCTCTTCTCATCTCGTTTCTCCTCTAAAATTCAGAGAAATGGGGGTAGCAGACTCTAATATTAGGATTTCAATCCCAGCTTGAACATCTAAAAACAAGATAACCACTTTAATTTTTCCAACAAAATAACTCGTACTAAATTCGACGTTGATATCACAACCAGTTATCAAAGTAGTAACTGAATTTGAGAATATGTATTTTGTTACTGACTTACTTTAGAATATTTGTTTTTAATCTTTTATAGTGGGTATAAAGGAAAACGATTCTAAGGAAAGAAAGAGAGGGTGCCCATTTAATAATTGATTAATTATAGTTTTAAGAAAATTAAACATATGAAATTCTCCCTTTAAGATTTTGAAGGTGAATCCGAAGTTCTCCCACTAATATAAATACAAGACTTAATAGTATCAGATTGTCACAAGTAGAAAAACTTAGCTTAGTTCCTCATTAACACAAGTATTTTCTAGTATTGGTATCCCTCGTTGGACCTTCTCTCGGCACTTGATCCAACTAGCTAGGGAAATCTTTCGAAACAACTAAAAGTCGGCCCACCATATCCTTCATTTTCTTCAAAAAATGCCTCCTGTGAACTCACCTGCCCAAACTTAGGGTCTGGTGCAAACTGTATCAGAGGGAAAGAGGGAGTACAATTTACAATTATTCAAAAATATTTGCATCTATTTTAAAGGAGGAGCCTGTAATCAGAAGTACTAAACATAATTGTGTGGTGGTACTGGTACCCACAAATATGACCGACACAATTCAGTACAAAAGAAACAAATGCTCAATTGTTGTCCATGACTAGAACAGTGCCTACAAATAAGTAACTGTTGTGCCGTATTAGCTCATTTAATTCGGTTTGCTTTTGCAAGTTTTGTTCAAACTGAAAAATTTGATGAGACAAAAAATAGTTTGGTTAAGATACCCAGCAATTTCATCTGCTCTCGCTACAGAGATTGAAGTTCCCTTCACCAATGAATACTGATCAAGACACTCATTTATTGCAAACTTCATTTTGGAACAGTATAATTTAGTTGCAGCTTTGGGATTTCACACCTCATAGTTATATGGAACTGATCAAAGTCTTAAGTAGGTACATATTGACACAGAAAGACATGAACCAGCATTACAACTGGTGTATTGCTTTACCAGTACAGTGAGTACCAGGTAGGTCCTGGGTATTTTATGTTTTAATTCCCGTTTCACCATGGATGTTTGATTTTTTTTTAAGACTCGGAGTGGATGCTGGCAACATGGATGAGGTGCAGCAACCAAGGGCAAAATGGTCATATGTCTTAAAGGTATTAATAATTTAATCTAAAATGTTAATAAACAAAGATACAGCAGAGGCCTAATTTTACTCCTATCTGGTGAAGCCATCAAAGTTAACAGAAATAAGCTTCAGTTCTGTGATTAAGTCTCTACAGTACTCTTATTGGTGAAGCCATCCTAAGTTAACAGAAAATTATGGTATTGAGTAGATGGACCTATAAAATGATCCGTGGCTCTGGTTCATGGTTTTTGCTATCCAACCAGATAAGGCTGTCAATGGATATCATACTCCGATGGCCTTTAGATCTGAAACTACATTCAATAAATTATTGTATTCACATTTTCATTCTACAAAGTACTCTCCTCTATTTCTGAAACCAACATTTTTTCTAGAGAATCTAATTTAGCACATTGCACACAGTATACAGCGTCCAATTAGCAACTAAAACCTAGAACCATAATTGTGACTACACATTCTTGACTCAAAAATTTACTGCAACTATCTCTGATAGCATGTAGCTAAAAGCACATAGATGCTAACTTTGCAGAATGGTCGCAATAATTCCAGGGAAATGCATGGCTGTATGCAGCCACCAATCACAATGTTACAATGCAACAAGGGGCTGGACAAAGTTTTACAATTTTATTCTGACTCAAGACTGCTACTGGATTTCTTTTCAAAACCGAACACAAGGAGAACTGGCATCTTCAAGCAGATTCAATAAAAACCCACTCAAGCAAGCACTAATTATCTACTAATTATCTTACTTGATCTTGTTGACATGGGAAAGCCTTTACCTATATAAAGAGAAACAGCAACAGAAAAAGGGACAAATATGAATAACAAGAACAATAGCAGCACTTACAATGCTCTAAAGCTTCATGATATATTATTAGCTGCTAATGATAATATATGGATACACAATCCACTTATTTTAACACACACCTATATAAGCTTAATTTTGAGTACAGCTAAATAGTAATATATGGATCCATGATCCATTTATTTTAATTAATATAATATAAAGCCTACTAATATTCCCTCATTACTAAGCAAGTTAACTCTCTCCAACTCATGAACAAAATAGAAAAGGAAAAGCAGATGCATTCCCTACATCTATTATAGTTCAACTTTTTACGGTAGAATAACAGGCTTGATATCCCATATATCTCTTGCATATTCATGAATTGTGCGGTCACTGCTGAATTTGGCAGAGAAGGCGGTGTTTAATATTGACATTTTCGTCCATTTCTGAAAGAAAAAATAAAACCATTAATTTGGCGGAGTGTCAATTGAAGGTTGATGAAACAACAATTAAATTAATTTGGTAAAACCAGATATTAAAAGGGTTTCGGACTTTCGGTAAGCCGCTCCAGGGTCACTAGGTGGCTAACAACTAATTTCAGATTATCCAAGGAATATCCAAATAACAGAGATTTATAAAATAAAAAAAGGAAAAAAAAAACATTTATGCATTCAACCTCAAAAATCAAATATCATATATGCCTCTGCAAAGAAGGAATGTCAATAGTATCCCTCAAATAAAATAGAAAATACAACCTGCAACCCTCTGAAACTAAGCATGCCGCATTGGTTTTTACACTTGTATAGAGATAAACAGACAGAACTGAGGATAAGTTTTGAGAATAATGCATGCATCACCACAAGACAATATATATCCTGAACAACCCCTTGAAAAAGGGGGAAATCAACTTTTTTTTTTTGGAAGTTGCCTATAGCTCACTTCCATTATCCGTAATTTTAATACAGAGAAACAGCAAGCATTGAGGGTAGTTTTTTTGAAGAAAATGGGAATGAAAAGACACAATTTTGTCTTCTGTAAGAAAAATATAAAACATCATGAATCTCTCCTTGAAAAAAATTACCCAGAGAAACCCTTATTTTTTTTAGAGAGGTAGTGTGACTGAGGAGGCAGCATTGATACCTTATCGAGTATTTGGGGAAACGAAGGGCCTAGATATTCTTATAACATTATCCATATAATTTAATTATTTTCTTTTGGGCAAACAATAATATTCTACTGTTTTGTATGTGTATCTCTATGATACTTTCATGCTCAGCAGCATATATTTGAGCATATATTTGAGACTTCCCTTTAAAAAGGGACATGATTTTATATTTTTGGGTTCTTTTCACAAGTTACAGAAATTGACTTACTTTCGGGTCACGGTAGGCCTCATCAACCTTCACTTGGCACTCAATGTAACTAGGGAAATCCTTTCCAACAAGGAAATAGTCAGCACGGCCATATCCTTCATTTCCTTCTAAGGATCCCATCAGTTCATCATAATTGTGAATTCCAAAAGCACCACTACGAACAAACTTCTTAACCTCTTCAAACCTCGGGTCTGGAACAAACTGTATGGGAGATAGAGAAAGGAGATATGATCAATAACTGTTAAAAATCTCTCTTTTCTAAAGCAAAGACTGACAAACCTACAATACCAAGCAGTATCTCTCACGCATGGTGGCATACCTAGGTGTGACTGGCACAATCGCATACAAAAGAGAGCGAAAAGAACTTGTTCTACTGAATTAAAAAAAATGCAGAATATATGGTAGTAAGATACCTTTCCCTCAGCCCTTTCTTTCCTTAAGTCAGCAATCTCCTCAGCTCTTGCTCCAAAGAGGAAGAAGTTTTCTTCGCCAACTTCTTCTCTGATTTCAACATTGGCCCCGTCTAGTGTACCAATTAAGACACATCCATTCATAGAAAATTTCATGTTACTGGTGCCGCTTGCTTCCATACCAGCCGTACTAACCCACAATCACAGTAGTTATCAATAAGAAATATTACAAGAAACAACAAAGAAAACAGCCTGTTCTAAATTTACCAGTGCTTTGGTGCCTATCCTCAGAACACTCTTTTATCTTTTTCAATGAAATTGGTGGGATTTATCCCACTTTTAATCCAAAAAAAAATTACTGTATTATGATAAATAGGGGCATTTTGATAACTGGAAATGTTAAAAGATAAGTACCTGATATGCTGGGAGAGTTCACTAGCAGGGATTAGCAGCTCTGCAACACTGACATTATAATCTGGCACAAATACCACCTACAGCAAAAATATTAAAACAAACAAGATTTACAAGTCTAGAGTGAATTTTTCAGAATAGTAATAACAGATTGTATAAGAATTATGTAAATAATAGTACCTTCAACAAATCTCCAATCTCAGGATCATGATTAATGGTAGACGCAACATCAGTTATAAACTTCACAATTCTCTTGGCCTGAACATAAGTGGCGAACGCTTTGCCCCCAAATATACAAACCCTAGGGACAAAGCTCTTTAGCCTCTCTTCTACTGTCATTTCTTTCATCTTCTTATATCGGTACACTATTCCCAATATATTTAATAGTTGCCGCTTATACTCATGTATCCTCTTGACCTGAGACAGAAAAAAAATTCTAAGAGAAAGAGTTCATCATCCAAGTTAATTCAAGTTCCTTCTTTTAATGCCCACCATTGAGAACGGCTAATTCATACTTACACCTGAATATATGGAATAATTTTGCATGACTTGGCTTCAAATTATGCGGATTTATGAGAAATCTGTCAAAACTTAAGTTTCTGAAGGGAGCATATATGTTGCATATCACCTTTCTTGAAGTGTAACAAATTCAAAATTAAAATCAATGCTACTTGGGGGTATATGTAATATATTGTGCCACTAGGGAAAAATCTTCCAAGTGTTTTGATTTAAGGAAGGACCTGGATATCAAACATTGCATCTGGACTGACGATATATCCGGTTCTCTCTCTGATCAGGGATGCAACCTTTATTTTGTTTCTTCTTTTAGCCTCCCTCCATTCCTCTTGCAATTCTTCATTCTCAACGAACTGTCAGAAAAAAAATGTCAGAGAAAGTAACATGGGGAGTTTTCCTCCTTTTTTCTTTCTAAATTGAGGGTCTAAACAAAGGTTAAGGCTTAGCTGCAGTCCTTAAGTGGGGGTGCCACACACACAGAGTAGTGAGAGAGGCATCACCTGTTCAAGTTGAGAAAGCTTCTCTGTGTTAAGGATCCAATCATCAGTTCCAATCCATTTTGTTATGATATCACTCAGCCCAGGATTACAAAACTTGATCCAGCGTCTTGGTGTAACCCCATTTGTCTTATTCTGAAACTTTTCAGGCCACATCTGCCAAAAGAAATGAATTGTCAAAAAAATTCAACTCCATTCCTCTTGAACCATAAAAGAAAGTAAATAAACTGAAGGAGCCCAAAAGGTCAAAGGCCCAACAGGCATCTCATTCATGGCCTAGTGAATTGTTAGAGAAAGTAACGTTTCCAAAAATTAAAAATTGCTTTCTACATTTGGTATTATATGATCACAAAAAGAATTTAAAAATGCTGGTCATACTAACTAAACATCAAACTAGGTGCCACATTGGTCATGCTGGGTTCACCAAATGGGGTTTTCAGAATTTTTCACCAGTGTATAACTCTGTACAGACCTGGTAAAAGCTATTGAAAACTTCATCTTTCACAATCTCGGTATGAATAGCAGCAACACCATTAACCGCATGTCCACCTACAACACACAAATTGGCCATCTGCACCAATTTTGGCTTTGCTGGGTCAGATTTTAAAAACACCTCTTCTTCTTCTTCTTCTTCTTCTTCTTCTTCTTCTTCTTCAGCTTCTGCTGCTGCTGCTTCTTCTTCTTCTTCCTCCTCTATTTCTTCAACTGCTTCATCCTTTTTGGTTATAACATCTTCTGTTAGTGTCACAGTTGAGGATTCAGGTTCTTCATTTGGAGGCTGACCAGAGGGCTCCACTATCTCTGTCAATGATATTTTTTTAGATTTTAGAGTAGACTTTTGTTCCTTCAGCTTAACAAATTGTTCCGCAATGGAGGGGGGGAGATCGACATTATCTAATATCCTCATTTCTTTAAGCTTCTTCTCTAGGATATCAAGATCAACTTTGCCATATTGTGCTATTATAGTGTTGACAAGCTGCAAGAGATTGAGAGTGAGAGAGAGAGAGAGCTCTAGGGGGGTGGATAAGCAAAAATAAGATTACACGAACAAGCACATTTTGGCTGCCCTACCATTGTACAGTAGCAAGTTTCGGGTTTATAGCTTTGTGATTATTTGGAACTGATCAAAATTCATCAAGTACATATTACCACAGAAAGACATGGAACCAATATCCAAACCCAAATAAACCTAAATAAGGATCAATGGTATCTAATCAAATGGTGGTACCAAGTCTTCTGGTATGCACAGTTATAGAACTGGTAAAGAACTCAATGGCAACAATTAAGAAGGTACCTGCTCATCAATCATTTCTATGATTTCAACATGACGAGGAAGTAACTTTTGCATAATGTCAAGACTCCACTTCTCCAGTGCTTCTGGAAGAACTGTGTGATTGGTGTATGCTACCGTTCTGAAAAAAAATTAGGGTTATCAGTGTTATAAACAGAAGGGCCTGGTCAGACAATCTTTCTATTGAATGAACTACAGAAAGTACCAAACCACTTTGAGCTCTAACATCAATACACTCTGAGCAGGACACAATAAGCTTAAACTAACCCATTACACTGCATAATAGTGAGGTCAAGAGCAGCACACACCTCTGAGTAATTTTCCAGGAATCGTCCCAGCTCAAACCTTTGACATCTATGAGAATGCGCATCAGTTCAGGGATACAAAGTGTGGGATGTGTATCATTCATCTGCACTGCCACTTTTGCAGGAAAGTCCTCCCAATTTACAGAATTTCCAGATCGCCTCTCGAAGCGAGCTATTATGTCTTGAAGAGAGGCCGAACAGAGAGTGTATTGTTGCTTCAGACGCAGGATCTTACCCTCTAGTGATTCATCTCCAGGGTAGAGTATGTAGCATATCTGAGGGAAGGAGAGAAGCATTCTTTAAGCTATTTCAGTAAAAGCAATTTGAACAAGATGTAATGGCAATGAAGCTCCATCAATGTAATAGATTGAGAGACAAGGGTTTTGCTATAAGCTGTAGAAATAATTTGAACTGGCGTGGCACCAATAAGCCAGCCAGTATTTCTATATCTACTAGATATCAATTTATTCAAATTCAATTTCTTATTTGATGGCAGTTGTGATGTTATATTGCTTGCTGAACTGAGGCCATTTGCAATTAAAAAATTTGAGGCTATTTGGAAAGCTCTATTTGCACTTGAGCATTTAATATTGTCCAAAGGATATAGAAAAAGATTAAAAAAATGCACATACAGCATTATACCACAGAGTTGGTAATTTATACCAAATAAAAATTGCTTCCCTCCAAAACTAATATAAATCAAAGAAAAACCTTCTCAGCATTTTGATGGGCCTCACAAGCCTTAGAATGCTCTCCAGAATTAAATGCGGACAGATCAAAATCTTGTGAGCTAACAGTTGTGGACCAAAGCCGGAGATTAATAGCAGTCCTTGTCTTATATCCAGGTATTGGCACATCATAGGCATCAGCCTTGATATTCTCTCCACCAATCCAATGCTTCTTCCCATCTGAACCAACCACAACCTTACCATAGAATTTCACTGGGTAGGACACATCATTCCTTGCAATTTCCCAAGGACTTCCCATCTGCAACAAGATTAACAAAACTGTGAACTTAAACAAGATTAAACTAAGAGTATGCCGGTGGATACGATATTAATTGGGTCTGCTGCTGGTTTTGTTGAGACCATAAGTTTGTTTCTGTTTTTCTCTTCTCAGCCTTTTTGGTGTCTTAAAATAGGTTTCAGGTTAGGTAAAGTTGCTTGATTGAAGCCCAAATATAAACTACAAAACAAAAGGAACAGATATAACCTATATTCAATTGTTGGCATGGGAATTTATCAGAGTCCTATAATATGGTATTCATGTGTATATACAAAATTTTCAATTATTTTATGAATAATTCCAAAACATGGATGTTCATTGCCTTCTTATTATTTAACAAACTAAATATATGTGCACGCACGTTTTTCAAGTACATAAGAGAGTATTATTGATAAATGAAATGAAGTGACAGTAATTACAGAGAAAAGCTAGTAAAAAGTTTAATTATGAAACATTTCTCTGGGCAAGAAGCAGACTTTCCAACTTCTGTAAAGTCCATTACAAAACTTCAGGGGCCAAAGTGAGAGAAATCCAACTTCCAAAAGAGAGTTTGGTTCTTCCTTGTGTATTCAACCAAACTGCAGGCATCACATCCATTTATAAGGTTGAGTATAGGAGTGGGATTTTTATGAGCCAGGAGGGGAACATCAGATGACTAGGCATGTTTTACTGTGTGGATGCACATATGCATCCATAGCTGTATTAGATTAAAGTACTTGAATAGCACAGGTAGCATGTCTGGTGTGTATCATTGAGTGCCTCATGTCAAACATATCAGATATTCTTACAGCATAGTTTTTGGTATCCGAGCAAAACACAAGATGGCTCAATCCAGCTTCAAATTGTACCAGTGACAAGCGTGTGCCAGTAGAAGTAGGTAAGTGCTGGTAAGCCTTGCATTTAATCTTTTAATTTTCATTTGAAACAAGCTATGAATATCATGATTTGATACCCCCCCACCTTTTAAATTCACTGAGCCAACCGTTTTGCCAACTGGTGCTTGAATCTGCAACCTCCCTTTTGGGAGAATTCTGCTCAACCACCTGAGCTGCCAATTGTGGGTTTAGTACTATTTCTTCTTACAGGACCTGACATACTTAGCTAGTAAAAGCAAACTTCAAAATATAATAGTGTCTCAAAACAGAAAGGCAAAAGTAAACAATAACTTAAAACAATTAAAAAATTACCTCTAGCCAGTTTTCTGCAGCCTCTTCTTGGCCATCTTTGGTGATGTACTGTTTGAAAAGACCGTACTTGTATCTGAGGCCGTATCCCCATGCAGGATAATTTAGGGTAGCCATAGAATCCAAAAAGCACGAGGCTAGTCGACCTAGGCCTCCATTTCCAAGTGCAGCATCTGGCTCCTATGTGTTAAAAACTCAAATTTCATTATTTTTTCTTCTTTTATGCCTGATTGAGCAGTACATATTGATGTTCAGGCCATGAAACACGAGAAGAAGACATGTTTTACCAGGTGAATCATTTACCAGTATGCATTGGTAAAACCTGAATTTGAATTTCTCATCCTCAATTGGTACCAGTCGCTTCTGTGCCATTACAGTTTTGTGGTACAATAATTATTGATATAGTCACAAGTTCCTTTTACCTGACTAGCAACACTCTCTAGGGTATATCCAAGCTGCTTCAATGCCTCAGCATACTTGCCAGTTAGCTCAAGATTACCAATTGCATTTAACAAAGCTCTTCCCTGTATTGAATGAAGATGAAAAGTAACTTAAATAAAACCAAAAAAAAAATAACACAGTCGTCGCTTACTTAATTCTAAGAGGAAAAATTAACTGAACCTGAAGAAATTCCATGGAGAGATAGTATGCTTGTTTCATATTTTCCTTGTCATAATGATCATAAGTTGCATTCCAGTTGATTATGAGTGCATCGCGTACACTTTCTGCAGTTGCACGATAGGCCTTGGGGAGAGCAAAGTGCTCAGGAGAGAATGAAGGAGTGAACTCAGCATGATACTTGATACTAGATGCAATTGAAGAAGGGTCATACACAGAAGGCAAATTTGAAACACCTGCATAACAATTAATTATGTATCAAAGTATTTTGGCAAAACAAATCGCATCTAAGATTTTGATACATACACACCAGTCAAGCACACTACCAGTACCATGTGGTATCTAACACTGGTAATGCTTAATGCATGTACCACAAGCGAGAAGAGTAGGTTGAATTCAAGCTCTCATGGTACCTAGCATTTTGTACCTGGTACCTGGGACAGGTTGGGTTGCCAGCCAAACTCCACTGATGTATCATAAAGTGCAGTAGGTCGGGTTATATGTAAAAATCTGGCGCCAAACAAGTTGGGTTAATTTTATTTTAAAACATGCAGCATCAAATGGGATCTACCAGTCCCAGAGGCATTAACAATATGTCAGCAAGTGGGTTGAGGTGGGTACAAATGCTGGGGGATCAGGCCACATTCTGGTCGGATCCAGATGGGCTAAGTGAATATTCATAAGAATTTCTCTTTTTCTAATTCAGATCAAAGACAGAGCAACAATTTACATAATATGGCAAATTTTAGATAAAAGAACCCAATTCTGAACATAATTGAAGATGAATAATAGATACAAGCTACATAGTCGCTGACCATTGTCTGAGACAGTTTCTTTGATGTCTGGATCACTTGCTACGCGCGTAACTGGCGACAGATGAGGAGTGCGCCTTGATGTACGAATTTTGGTAAAGAAGAGATGGTGTGACGAGCTTGCGAGGCACTTCGATCGCCAATCGAAAGATCTGGAGATGGAGCTTAAGCGAGATATGCCTACGGAGCTGGTGGTGGCAAATGGCGACGAAATAGGGGTTGCCATGGATAGCGAGAGCCGAGAGGAATCACTGAGAGGAACGGAGGAGTGGTACGAGAAGAAATGAAATATCTCTCGGGGTTTATGATGATTGATGATACGTTTGTTTGTTTCTGAAAAAAGAATATTATAAAAAACGTGACATTTCCCTCCCTTTTTTTAGAGATGTGTTAAGGATCCCCAGTCCCTACCAACTCAAGGCCGATTTTTTTATTAATTGAAAATAAAATAAAATAAATATCACGAAAGGAGATTGTTATGCTGAAAAATCAAAATATAGGAAAACTGAAATGGTTTGTTCCATTCAACACTGTAGCTGGACAGGAAAAATCATCATGTTTTGTTAATCTTGATTCTAGTTAGTGATCTAAAAAAAATGAACTGGATAGACCATCCCATCTGTCACTATAGCAAAAACTACAGTGCTGGACGGGATAATCAATTATTTTTTTCTAATATTTCTACTTTCCAACAAAACGATCCCCATTCGCAATATTTTTTACTTTATTTTCTATTAATAAAAAAATCGGAACTCAAGGTCCTCTGCTAATAGGTCTCGTATATATATGACAAATTGCACATTTTGCGTAAGTGTGAAAAAAATTACATTTAAGTACCATAATTGTTATAAATAATAATAATCAACTCATAAATTTATCGCCTTAATATTAGCTAAACTATAAATAGAGCTATTTTATTTATTTATAGAATAATGTGTTTGTTCCTTTATCCTTTCTTTTAAGTACAAAGAATAATTATTATATTTCTCAAGTTTAAATTGTTGTCAACATATATTACCAAAAAATCTAGGTAAAATTAAGATACTCATTAGAATAAATTTGTTTTCTTTTATTTGCTTATAAAGCCAATAGGCATTGTTTGGGTTCTTAGCTGGGAGATATTGAGCATTACCTACCTGGTGATGTGAAACATTTATGCTTTTTATAATTAGGTTCACGATTGCTGGCGCGGTGTTAACGGTACTACGGTCCCCTTCATTTGTGCAAATGTTCAAGATTTTGTGCAACTCCTGTGGTGTGATCGATTGTGCGGCGATCCACATATAGAGCTTTATATGATGTTGGATGGCAAAATGTCTCGATCATGACTCCAATCTAAATTTAGCATATTTTATTAGTAGTCTTTGAAAATTACAATACAAATTCGAATATCAAGTTTCTTAATATGCATGGTACAATATGAAAATCTATTTAATTCCATGCTACTTTTTTTAGAGATAATTTTAATAGAATAGATCATTATGCCTTCAATATTTTGTAGCACAAGGTACTTAAGAGATCACAACTAAAGTACAAAAATAGAATTTATTATTGTATATTTCTAACTTGTTAGGTGATACAAAAATTGTTAAAATTAATTGAATATTTTTTATTTTTTAGTGTGTTGTTCGAATAAACATGTATTGTACATAATCATTTATCGAGAAAAATTAAAGTAAAAGTCACTAGCAATATCACCAAATACTTTGTCTTTTTTTATTGTAGATATCACCAGATACTTTGTCATTTAACGAGAAAAATTAAAGTAAAAGTAAAAGTCATTAGTGTGTTGCTAGTGACATGGGATATTTTGAGATATTGCTAGAGTTCAACAAACACTGTTTGTTAGCGGATAATAAATAAATCACAAGATAGCTATATTATTTTCCCAAAATATGAAAATTATAATATTTGTTATAGTTTGATAACTTATGTAGGCGTACAAAAAAAAAAAATTCTACCAACATATCAAATATTTTGTCTTTTATCACGTATGATAATTCTATTAGGTCATGTTTGGCTGTCAGTCAAGACCATAATGGGTTTGAATTCAGATCTAATTTAAATGACTGAAACACTGTTTCTGTGGAAAAAAAAAATCACTCTGTGTAATTTTTTTTTTTTTTTACCACGAAAACGGTAAAAGCCAGCCTTAAAGTTGAGTAAATATATCTATCTATAAACAATATATATTCATTTTTTTCATGATAATTGTGCTTAAAATAACGAAAAAATGCTTAATTTTGCTATTAAAGCCTCTTTCGTTTAAAGGATAAGTATTAAGTAGTTGTGGATTACACAATCGCTATATCAAAAGTGCGCAGAATCATGACCGCATTAAATCATTCAGGTGTGTTCATTACAAAGTAATTTCTTAAGAAACGATCTTTTTTTATTTAGAAACTCTCGTACATCACGCAAATTGAATTAGAAATTGTAAATTACGATTATAAATCGGAAAGAAACTTTTGTTGCAGATGCTTTTAATTAAGGTGATATGAGTTCTTCAATTGAAGGGTATGAACTCTCTTTCGATCCGAGGTGAGATGCACATAATTCCTTTAATATTTGTGTCAAAAGAATTTAACGGTTCAGATTTAAACACAAAACTTATGTTACTTTAGGTGCTACGAATGCCAACTCACTTCCATATTTTTCATATTTTTGTCATATATAATTTTTAATTTTTGTAAGTAAAATTTCATTTAATGTTCCTTATTTCTTAATTTATAAAATTCAACTTCATTTTTTTTTCTGAAGATGAGACGATAAAAATAGAGCTTACATTTCATTACAAATATGAGCAAACACACAAACGTATTGTAATGCATTCTCGCAGTATTTATATATGATATTTATTGTATTTATTTATTTAATTAAACAGATAAATTTATACAAATGTGAAAAAAACATATATGTCAGAACTATTGTCTATTTATTTGTATGATATTACTATTACAAATAGTAATAGTAATTGGGGCCTGAATTGATTAATACAGTAAACGTACATATACAATTACACTATAAATACATTTAAAATAATTTTATGTTATATATACTTATTTTAGCGCGGATGAATTTATTCATGTAGTTTAATTGGTCCAATATTTTTCTAGTTAAGATTATGTACTTTGTTGCAAGAGTTCAAAATAAAACAAAAATTCAAGAAAATTGATATTTTGAAAGAAAAAAATGCACACATAAATCCAGAATCCTCACACTTGCCAACATAAATTCAGAATCTTAACATATAATGTTGCGTCTACCGATAATGGTTTAATCAATTAGATGATAAAAACACAAACATATACCCTTACAAAACTCAAAAATAATGAAATTGAAAAACTGAGACTACATTGAAGAGGTTAGTTTGGTGCATTTCCTGTCATTGGAAGTGATGAAGAGCTTGTGAATTTCCACCACTCATAAAACACAGATTCATCTTTTGGCAAATTCAACAAAAGAGCCAATTCTGTGTTTTATTCAATTTCATTTTCTTGTTGAGCTGAGGTGGCAGTCAATTGGGTCACTCTTCTTCTGTTGAATGCGTCAACTTGGCCACCTGTACAAGTTTGCAAAGGCCCCCCATATTCTTAAGAATTTCATATACAAAATATGTAATAGCAGAAGTTATAGATGAACTCGTTACGTGCTGTCAATAATTTTGCTAATTTAAAAATGTTATAAAACATCCATCGGTACAAAGAAAATGAAAATAATTAAATTATAAATGCTGATGATGATTAAATGTATATATAAATTATACTTAATAGTCTGAGAAGAGAAATAAAATGAGTAATAGATAACATTACCAATGGAGGGTGTATGCTGCATTCTAGGATATAAGTTTGTGTTATTGAGGGTATGAAGGAAATGTGGAGGCTGATGTGTGACCGAAACATTTGGGACAGGTATGTTGGGGTAAGGTGGGGTTCGAAATGGTGTCGACGTGCCAAATGCAGGAAAATAAAATGTGTTTCGCATTAGTGGACTATAGTTAGGGCAGAGAGCGCGAGGTTGGTACGGCATAGATGGAACCGTTCTGATGTTCGATACCAATGCTATACTCTGAACTATAGATGTAGGATTACCTGTAAAAATTTGCAAGGCCATACATTATTAGGAACTTCCTTTACAAAAATGATATACCAAAATTAGAAATATTAGGCATGCGATTGTTGTGTGCCAGCTCTAGAAACAATGTAATAGACTACCAAATTTGAATTTTCATAATCATATGTTTTCCTGTGAAAATCTTGTATGAGCATAAAATATTTTGTTCAATTTGACCCATCCCAAAACAAACAAACAACACATAATGAAGCAATGGATAACATACAAAATATATATACAAACAATTTTTGTACGTCAGTAAAATCAAAGAAAAGAAAATAACTAAATTATAAATAATGATGATCACTAAATGTATTTATAAATACATATAGTCTAGCTGATGAAAAAAAAAATAAGCAATGGATAACATTACCAATAGTGGGTGTACTCTGTCTCCGAGTAGGAGATAAGTATGTGTTGTTTAGGGCATGACTGGAATGTGGAGGCTGGTGTGGGAGCGAAACAGTCGGAACATACATGCCAGAATGAGCCATATAAGGTGGGGTCTGAATTGGTACCCCCATGGCAGGTGCAGGAAAATAAAATGAGTTTCGGGGTAGTGGACCATAGCTAGGGGAGTGAGCAAGATCAGGTTGGTATGGTGTAGGTAGAACCCTGGCAGTGTTCGGTACCAAAGCTATACTCTGAACTCTAGATATCTGATTACCTGTAAAAGTTTACAAGGCCATACATTATTAGAAACTTACTTTACAAATTGAATTGATATACCAAAAAAAAAAAAAAAAAAAAAAAACTAGACATGAGATTGTTGTCTACCAACAGAAACAATCTAATAGACTATTAAATCAGAATTTTCATAATCTCATGTTGTGTTGTGAAAAATCTTGTACGAGCATGGAATATTTTGTTCAGTTTTATCCACCCCGAAACATACAAGCATCACATAATGAAGCATAAAAAGAATATAGAAACAAAAAAAGGAAAAAATAATAATAATGTTACCATTATTGGTTACATGTTGCCACCTATGAACAGAAGGTGCGTGTGTATTCTGAGTTACATGTTGCCACCTACGAACAGGAACAGGAAGTGCGCGTGGATATGGGGGATACACCAGCTGGTACGGATGCTGTATTATTGTATTGTTTCTGATTTGGTTTGGAGAAATTGGATGTTGTGGTATTGCATGGGCCAAGGGGTCATGCATGCCTAGATGTGCAACAGAGTACACATTTGCGGCAGGTCCCCACATGTGAAGGTTAGAAATAAGAGGAAAATACGGTATAGGAGCTTGCGGATGCATGTTGGTGATGTAGTATGGTTGAACTAGTTCTTGTTTCTGAAAATTCAAGATAAAACATTAATCAATTAATGCTGAAATTAGTATCGAAAATAGATAAATTGTCTTTCTTATATCCATGATTAGTCTTAAAATTATACAATATATATGATAAAAAATAATTAATTTTGTTCTTTAGGACATTATTTCTATAAATTTCAGGGAAATATTTCATGTCAATATAAATATATAAATAATAAACTTATTGTAATTTGAAAACTTTCTATTGACAGCTTGAAACTATTATATCTTACAAGCTAATGCTATCTGATCTATCTTTCTACATATAATAGATATATTCCTTCTTTTTCTTTTTTCAAATATCCAATGAGAGTTTAATTACTATGTAATTTCCCAACTAAAGGTTAAAAAAAAAATTAAAAAACTAGTAAGAGTTTTGTACCTTTTAAGCAGCGGCTGGTTTGCAGAAACAAGAGTTGAGAAATTTGAGTTCCTATTAGCAATATTTATATAAGGGTTGAAAGATAAATACAGAAATTTCTAAATTTGGAGAAATAACTTTCCTTAATTAAAGCAGTACTTTATTTAATTATTTCCTTTATAATAAGAGTTTAAAAAGGAAAGTCGGTATTTGTGTCAAACGGTTGGATTTTAAGTTCCGTATGAGTTTTATATTTAGGAAGCTGATAATTGTACTCCAAACAAAGTACCCGCACGTGTTCCCCAACTTTCTAGAATGTCGGCGATAAAAAGATCAGGTTTTACTTTATACAGCGCAATAACAGTATCAATCTTTATTTATTATACATAATTTTGCTGCATGAAGAGAAAAACACTATGTTAAAAGAATTAACAAAGGCACCACCAAATACAGCGAAACAATCAGATAATTTAAACATATAAAGGAAAGCGTTTAAACAACTGCATTCAAGTGTTTAACTTTCATTATAAATGAGTTAATTTTTCATTTTTTAAAATAAAAACGAATCCCCGAATTCGTCCCCAAGCATAAAATTTAAAGCTCTAAATTTGTACCAATACCCGAGCGCGTCCCCCACCAAAATGTTTATAGCTCTGAATTTTATGTTAGTCAAAACTACTAGTTCTAAGCAAGCAAAGTTCTATTAAATAACAATGAAACTACTAGTTCGAAACAACAATTGTTAGCAGCCTCATCAATTATTTTATGTTAGTCAAAACTCCAACAATTACAATTTCTAAGCATGCAAACCTCTATTAAATAACAATAAAATTACTACTTCGAAACAATCATAAATTTAGAACTTGTCCCAACAATGCCAATTTCTAAGCATGTAAAACTCTATTAAATAACAATGAAACTACTACTTCGAAACAACAATTGTTTACAAAACAATATAAACCTGTGTGTAAAGCATATAAACATGTGCGTAAAGTATATAAACCTGTGCAAGTAAACTAATATATATTGGCAAGAAAATAACATTTTAAAGCATATAAAGCTGTGTGTAAAGCATATAAACCTGTGCAAGTAAACCAATATATACTGGCAAGAAAACAACATTTTAAAGCATATAAACCTGTGTGTAAAGCATATAAACATGTGCAAGTAAACCAATATATACTGGCAAGAAAACAACATTTTAAAGCATATAAACCTGTGCAAGTAAACCAATATATACTGGCAAGAAAACAACATTTTAAAGCATATAAACCTGTGCAAGTAAGCCAATATATACTGGCAAGAAAACAACATTTTAAAGCATATAAACATGTGTGTAAAGCATATAAACCTGTGCAAGTAAACCAATATATACTGGCAAGAAAACAACATTTTAAAGCATATAAACCTGTGTTTACAAATACATTTTAAAGCATATAAACTAGTGTTTACAAAAATTAAAAAATCTGTATTACAAATATATAAACCTGTGTTTACAAACACATTTTAAAACTTATTCTTCAAATATATTTTAAAGCATATAAACCTGTGTTTACAAACATTGAAAAATCTTCATTTAATGGATTACTTGTTCAAAATGGAGACTGTATTTTTAGTTATTAAATATAAAAAGCTATTAATTTGCATAATTAAAATTAGAACCAATCCCCCATCGCATCCCCGAGCTAACTGGGTTTAAATTGTACTTTAAAGTACTTTAAAGTACTTTAAAGTACGTTCAAGTAAGTAGTTAATTAATGAATAGATGACTATTAACAATCTGGGGGACTAATTTGGGGATTGGTGATTACAACTGTTTTTAACAGACTGTCCACGAAATTAAAGCGCAAGACAAAAGCATGCAAAGCTAATATTTAAAGCAATCAATGTAAAACTGCAATGCGTTAAAATAGCAATTCGTTAATTAATGAAAAATTAATAAATTACTGTTATTAGCGGACAGTTAAACCCAGTTAAACCAGTTCGGGGACGGGTTCGGGTTCCGAAATTTTTATTAATAGGAAAAATAATAATTAAATATCGAGATTGAACAAAGCTTTTGAATATTTTTCAGAAATAGGGAAAACGGGATGGGGCATCACGGGCAATGGCCGTTCTGATGCATCACGGGCATAATTAGTGCCTGATTAACCTCCCCAAACTCAATAATTAATATAATAACTGATGAACCGGGAAAAAAACCCAAAAAAATCGGTCTGTTATGGGTTAAACCGGACGATGTCCGTGATGGCCCATAACGAACATGGGTTAAATCAGCGAAAAATTAAATCGGACAGAGGAAAAAGGTGTCCGTGATGGCCCATAACAGACATGGAATCAGCGAAAAATTAAATCAGACGGAGGAGAAGGTATCCGTGATGCGCAATAATGGACGGAAAAAAAAAAAGGTGTCCGTGATGGGCCATCACGGACAAGGGAAAAACATAAATCCCCTCCCAAACGCTTCTCTCTCGCGTTCTCTCTCGCTCTCTCGCTGTTTCTTTCCCTCTCTGTCTCTGTCTCTGTCTCCGCCGACCACGCCCAGAAGTAAAAAAAAAAAAAACGGTGGTCCTAATCAAGTCAAGCACGTCCACAGGACGTTATAGGAAGTAACGGCCAGGTTTTCTCTGCATTTATTCTCTCAAGTGAGTTTTTTTTTTCTTTTACTAAAATTAGTAATTTCTCCTTAATTGATTAATTTGATTTGTTGTGAAGACCATTATTAGGTTTAATTCGGTGAAATTGCAACCAATTAGTAATTTTTAAAAATTATTGTTAGATTTAATTAGGTTTAGATTTAATTCAGTGAAATTGCAACCAATTAGTAATTTTTGAAAATTATTGTTAGATTTAATTAGGTTTAGATTTAATTCGGTGAAA
The DNA here is from genome assembly GCA_033356055.1 of Carex pumila. Lineage (NCBI taxonomy): Eukaryota > Viridiplantae > Streptophyta > Magnoliopsida > Poales > Cyperaceae > Carex > Carex pumila. The sequence goes on from JARJHM010000025.1 coordinate 432,260, forward strand.
TCGCAACCAATTAGTAATTTTTGAAAATTATTGTTAGGTTGAATTAGGTTTAGGTTTAATTCGGTGAAATTGCAACCAATTAATAATTTTTAAAAATTATTGTTAGATTTAATTAGGTTTAGGTTTAATTCGGTGAAATTGCAACTAATTAGTAATTTTTGAAAATTATTGTTAGATTTAATTAGGTTTAGGTTTAATTCTGTGAAATTGCAACCAATTAGTAATTTTTGAAAATTATTGTTAGATTTAATTCGGTGAAATTGCAACCAATTAGTAATTTTTGAAAATTATTGTTAGGTTGAATTAGGTTTAGGTTTAATTCGGTGAAATTGCAACCAATTAATAATTTTTAAAAATTATTGTTAGATTTAATTAGGTTTAGGTTTAATTCGATGAAATTGCAACCAATTAGTAATTTTTGAAAATTATTGTTAGATTTAATTAGGTTTAGGTTTAATTCGGTGAAATTGCAACCAATTAGTAATTTTTGAAAATTATTGTTAGATTTAATTAGGTTTAGATTTAATTCGGTGAAATTGCAACCAATTAGTAATTTTTGAAAATTATTGTTCGATTTAATTAGGTTTAGATTTAATTTGGTTTAGGTTTAATTCGGTGAAATTGCAACCAATTAGTAATTTTTGAAAATTATTGTTAGATTTAATTAGGTTTAGGTTTAATTCGGTGAAATTACAACCAATTAGTAATTTTTGAAAATTATTGTTAGATTTAATTAGGTTTAGGTTTAATTAAAATTTAACAAATAGTATGTACAAAATTCATCATATTATGTATCTAAAAAATGTACAGTTGAATCCAAATTATTTAAAATATTATCCTTGCAGGATGGCAGAAAATTTTAGCGATCTGTTATGGATGCCGCATGCACAACATAAAATATCGTTATTCTCTGATCCTGTAAGTTACTCAATGAATCTTGTAAAATTCAAATTTCACATAAATGTTTGAATTACGATATTGATTTTAACCAAATTATATACCAATGACAGACTTATCACGGATTGGATGTTCGACACCCCCGGGCTGTGATTCCATACCATGAGCACTGCGAGCCGTACTTGCTGAGGCTAGGTTTGTTGCAAGTTGCTAGAATGAAAGAAATAAATATTGACAAATGGCTCCTCGCTGGCCTCATTGAACGGTGGAGACCAGAGACACATACGTTCCATCTTCCAGTGGGAGAGATGACAGTCACACTGCAAGATGTTTCATGTTTATGGGGATTGCCAATAAAAGGGGCTCTTGTGACTGGTTTTGCAGACGTAAAAGCGTCTGAATTAGTGGAGCGGCTTCTTGGAGTTGGGCTTGCAGCTCCGCTGCTTAAAAAGAAGAAGAGAATGGGGCCAAATGAACAAGTTGTTCGCACGACTTCTGGATATTCCATTGAAGTGAAGGAACTACGCAATCGATTTCTTGTCATGCCAAATGAACAACCGGGTGAGCCTACAGAGGAGCAGGTACAACAATACACTCGGGCTTACATACTTGACTTATTCGGGAGTATGCTTTATGCTGATTCTTCGGGAGATTCTGTTCCGGCAATGTATCTGCAATTTCTTGAAAATCTTAACTCACCGACTCAATACAACTGGGGTGGTGCTGTTCTAGCAGTACTATATAGAAACCTATGTAATGCCGTTGAGCGTAAGACAAGAACAGTGTGGGGACCAACTTCTCTTCTCCAACATTGGTGTTGGACTAGATTACCGAATGGACGTCCTCGTCTCCTAGGTGGATGGACTCCAAAATGGGGTGAGCCGGATTTAGAAAAGTAAGTATAAAAAACTTTACAATAGTTTAATTTGTCATTTATTATGTTTATTAAGATTATGTATTTTTTTATTGTAGGTGTCCTGCAATCGGGGAACAGTGGTGTTATAATCGTGACTACAGGGAAGCTCACGGTCGTGCTGGAGTTGGCTACTTTCGCTCGACACTGCAAGATCTTGAAGACTACATGGTAAAATGGGAGCCTTACAAAGATCAGTTACTAGAGAATCCGTCCAAGCTGCCGTTACGAATTTACGATGAGAGTGATGTATGGCTTGCCTGTGTGCCACTAATACACTTTTGGATAGTGGAATATCATTATCCTAATCGAGTGATGAGACAGTTTGGGTATGCACAGGCCATCCCACCTCTTGAACTGTTGTTGAACGAGATGGAGGTACGCAGGTTACATAACATTAGTCACAATGTCGGTGTGGTCAGAAAAAATTGGGCCGATGAGCACCAATTTTTACATAGAAAGGACATCTAATCCTGCCGACAACTTGGCTGAAATAACGGGGATATGGACGGATGACCAGCTTTTTGGTTATCGAACTTGGTTTCAGAGGGATTGTATGTTTAACGTCTTCTTGAATAGAACGTTCATACAGGGTGTTGATAATCCCATGCCCGAATATAGAGATGAGCACGGCGAAGTAGGGTACATTCCCAGTGCCCCGAAATCCACACGTGTTGTAAGTTAAAATTTAATTATAAACACAATTATTTTATGAAATTATTCTATCATATAAGTTATAATCTGTTTAATGTTATAGGGACTACGAGGGATAAAGTTAAATGCCGTTAGTATAGCTCTGAGCAAATCAACCTCAAACACTTACAAGGCTATCGGGAAGTTTTTGCTAAAAATAAGTTGTGGCCTTCTACGAGATAATGGTATGGAAAATAAATATTGTAACATGATGAGAGCGGCCAATCTTCCGGAGAATCCCGATGACATTGAAGTTGGTGATATTCCACCTGATCAAGAACCCATCCCACCCTTTCCCCAAGATGATAATCCCAACTATCAACAAAATTGGATCAACTCTGAGAACGGGTTGATGGACTATCTCGCACAAGTCACGAACATGCCACCTCAGCACGATCTGGTAAGTATAGAAAACTTTACAGTAGCTTTAACAAAGTCTTGATTATGATGCCGATTATGTTTATTGAAATATTAATGTAATTTTTATGATAGGGAGCACATGATCATGTTGCACAGGGAGACGTAGGTCCCAGCCAGCCACCTCAGTACGATCTGGTAAGTATAGAAAATTTTACAGTAGCTTTAACAAAGTCTTCATTATGATGCCGATTATGTTTATTGAAATATTAATGTAATTTTTATGATAGGGAGCACATGATCATGTTGCACAGGGAGACGCAGGTCCCAGCCAGGTTTATCAGGTAATTACCAACTTTTTTGTGTCAGTGTTGATTATGTTTACTAAATATTCAATTTTTTATAGGGATTAGAACAATATGTTTGGAACCCGGACTACTCAGAGTTTTTTGAGGATACGAGTTACCAGCAAGGTACTGCTCGTGAGGGGCAGCACACAAGTCATGCAGGACCCAGTCACGTCTATCAGGTATTAATTTTATAATTGTATATTTCTGAGATAATTGTCTAATAGATTATAGTAAAATAAGAAAATTATTGAAATAGGAACCGGAGAATCTCATGTATAGCTTCCCGCCATGCGTTACAGAAACACAAGCCGGCACAAGCACTAGTCCGGTCTATCAGGTGATAATATCGTAATAGTAAGTTTTTCATATAATTGTCTGTTGTTGTTCACTAAAATAATTAAATAATTGGCATAGGGACCGGAGAATCCCATGACGTGGATCATGCCAGTTCTTACAAGTACGCAAGGCGGTGCAGGACCCAGTCACGTATATCAGGTAATAATTTTGTTATTGTAAGTTTTTCAAATAATTATTTGTTGTTCATTATTAACACACGGGAATAAATACTGCAGGGATCACATGATTCTGAGACGATTGTTACGCCACGTACACAAATGATGGAGCAATTTTTTAGCACCCTGATGTACCCTCAAGCATCCGTCCAAGAGGCACAAGAGATATCATCACCAAGTCAAGTTCCTGTTCAAGACAACATAGAGTCTAGTCAGGTCATTATGCCACATTACGTCCCGTCATACAATAATTTTTACGTCAGGCGTAAGCGAGTTGACAAACAAAAAGAAGTTGTACCAGAACGGAGATACCCAGAACGAGACCGCCGACCACCAGACTTGTTCACCTTTGAATAGATATTTAAATGTTAAATGAATTGTTTGTTAAATGGACTATTACTTATTTTAGCTTGTGTCACCTGCGAATATTTTTTATTTTGTTATGGCCGAACTTGATTGTTGTTATTTGTAGTTGATGGTTTTATTTATGTGTGTGATTTTATTTTTGCAAAATGGAGCCACCACTGATAATTGCCACTTAGCATAGCATTTTATAAATTTGATTAAAAAAAAAGTTTGTTACAAATGGATCCACCACTTATGCCTTTGTAATTTTGCATAAACGTTGCCTGAATTAAAATCAATATTACCACGATTTGCCAAATGACATAAACTCGAACTACAACAAAATAACAAAATTAGAATACAACTGCAACTCAAATGAGCGATAAAAAAAAAAAAAGTTTGGAACATATGGCTTCATCTTCGACTGTAACCAGAAGATGTTCCTGATAACAAAAGAAAAAAAAAACATTAATTAGAATACACAATTTTTAGACAAGGAAACAAATTTAATAAACATTAAAATTTTAAAAACCTGCTGCATATATGTCGGATGTAGAATGCCTAGCTTGCTGTCCCGTTGTCCTACTAGAAGAAGCCTCTAAACCAATAACACAATAGCGTGGCCAGTAATATATTAGGTACATATATTTCGAATGGAAATGAAACTGAAATTTCCTTTTGAAAATAAAATTAACCAACCTGCCGCACATCTGTCGGACGTAGAACGTCTAGCTTGGTGTCCTTTTCTCCTTCCTTGCAATTCATCCATCGTCATGACTATACGGTCGTGTCTTCTCCTACCCTTCTTGATTCTGTCGTTATCCGAAATAATGGTTGGACCGTCGTGACGTGGCCACTCATATTGGTTGGCAAATCCGTGGAACTGGCCACTCCAAGTTTCAGCAAGTGTGCTAGCGGAATACAAAGGATGCACGAATATATTATGGTTGTACCTCCGTTCTCGACACAAGGCAAGCACATGAGGGCATGGTATACCAGTAAGTTGTGGTTTGAGACAGGCACATGTTACTCTATTTCCATCACTTATGACGACCTTATACTTGAAGGTTTCTTTTTTGTAAAAAAAATTACCGTCTCGTTCTTTATATACGACTCTCTCATCTCTGACCTTGACCTCGTGTTCACCGTGTTCACCGACAGGCATTGAATGCATTTCTCTGCATTTCTTTATTCTTTTTGTCAGTAATTCTTGAACTCGCTCTGACCAGAGTTGCTGCTGGTTTAAGCGATCCATTGCTTTTGCCCGTCTGTCCCTAAACCAATTGAGACACTTGTAAAATGTGTCTTCCACGAGTGCAACGACTGGCAGTCTTCGACTGACTTTGAATACCGCATTCAACGACTCTGATCCATTAGTAGTCATGATTCCCCAACGGGCGCCACCGTCCATGCATTGATACACCTTCTATGGTTTAGGGATCTCATTATGGTTGGAATCTCGGTATTTACCGACATTTTCTAAATATTCAACTGCAGCCGGACTTTTCATCCGTAAAAATTCAAAATATTCCTCACACCTTCGTGGCTTCTTTTTTTTCACTAGTATTTTAAATATGTCACAGATTTTTTTATCGTGTATTTTTTCATCAAATTCTCGGTGACGTGTTGAGAACACAATCTGTGAACACACTCGCCACCATCCTCGTACCAACCACCATATCTATCGGTGAATACTTTCTTGATCCCCATATGCCGGTCAGAAACAACACACATGAACTTAGGACCGATTACCTCAAAACGCAACCACCTCATGAACCATCCCCACGTCTCAAATCTCTCTTCCTCGACTATTGCAAAAGCTAGGGGAAGCAACTGGTTATCCGCATCATAACCGCATGCTATCAATAATCTCCCTTGGTACCGATCAGACAAGAAACATGCATCAATACTAATAATTGGCCTGAGATGAGGAACTGCAGCAATGCACGGACCGTAAGCCCACACAGCTGCTTTAAACAACCTTTATGTTGGATCTCCTGTAGGTACATGCGCAACTCCATATTTTGTGCCAGGAACAGCTCTTTTAATTGCTTCCAACAGGGGGGTGAGAATGTTGTACGAGCTTGACCAACTACCGAATAATTGTGCGATTGCTAGCTTTCGGCCACGCCACAACCTGTTATATTTGGGAATGATTCCCGGGTATTCTTTACGGACTAGCCCTTTAACGCTTTTAATGGTCAATGTAACATTTTCCCTAATATCTTCTCGTATAACATCGGCAATCATTGCTGCAGTTAATTGTGCATGATCAGTACGAGAAGCATCGGCATTGCACGTATGTGGTCCTGATATTGTTCTAATTTCCCACTCAGATGAAAAAAATCCAGACACGGCATACAAACGCCTCTGACACTGCCAGTCCTTGCATTCGACTATAAGGCTGGTTCTATTGCTACCAGTAGTTTTTATTTGAATATTGTTTTTTATGTGATACTGATATATTTTATGTTTTAGAGCCTCTTTCGAAGAGAATTCTTGACCTACAGCAAGTGCATCACAGAGGGGTTTGGTCCTACCAAAGTAGCTGATGTCTGCTTCTCGGAATGCTGATGTGTCATTGAAACTTGCCACAGGGTGACTCATACCGCGGTTAGTTATGGGAAAATGTTGAGCCTGAACACGGGATCGCTGCGATTGTCTCGGGGTATCAGTCGGGACATCTCCTTCTGAATCCGCTTCATTTTCCCAATCGGTATCATCCTCACACGAGTCAGCGTCATCTTCATCATCACTCAGAGGCACGTCGTCATCAGGACAAGAATTACCAACCCTTGGTGGTTCAACCCATGGACTGTTGTCATTATTGTATTCTGCCTGACCCATATCTACCTGAACAGGCAGTGACAACTCGTTTACATTGGGATAAGGGTCACGATAAAGGTCTTCCCTCTGTGTTGGTTGTGTTTGATAGGGTTGGAATAGACTGGGACCCGTTTGTGGAACACTGTATTGGGTATATACAGCTTGTGGTTGTGTCTCTGGTACTGTACTATCAATAAATAACTGCGATTGCATTGAACTCACAATTGGAATCAACTCAACTTATGAATCAACATAAGTAAACTGGGTACTCGTGTTCACACTTTGGGTATAAATACCTCTCCAAGTCTGGTCGCAAACGATTTCTAGTATCTCATAATAACGTCGAGATGTTGTACCAACATTGACCCGTGCAAGTATTTTTAGATTGTACTCACTCTCAGAATATCCAAGCTGACGATAAATTTCACCTTTCACATCATACCAACCAAATTCATCAGTTGCCGTCAATGAGAATCGAGGACCAATGCTATATGCCGCTCCTTTACGACCGTGTCGTACTTCACCACCGAAATGAATCCTTAACAGGAGCATGATTAGTTGTTTTGATAAATTAACCTACACAATAATAAATAAATTAGATATAATTTATTATGATGTTAATTAAAAATAAATTGCATATTATAAACTACTTTATTTATTTACATATTGCATCTCTGAAATCTAGAAAAACAAATTTCAAATATCAAATATTTGGGCGCATATAAAAATAAAAAGAATAATAGGTTAATTCGAATGCTATATTTAATTTCCGAGCGAAGAAGGTCGTTACAATGACTTCTTCTTTTTTCCCCAGAATTATTTTGTTTGTGATTCCATTTATTAGTTGAAGATGAACTCTATTAAAAGTTAAAACAAATATCATAAACCGTACAAAATAATAAAAAAATAATATGTTCTATAACTCACATTGATTGAAGCTATGATTTACAAACGGGAACCTGAGAAAGTGATAGGGAGCTTTGCAACGTGAAACAGATAAATGTTCCCCTTGTCCCACCGTCAAAAAATCTAGTTTTCATCTATGACAATAATGACATAGCAAAATTCGAAACTAAACTGTTGATAGTGGAACGGAGGGAACGAATATCTAATGTGTATTTCACGATGCAAAACTCCACAACACTTTTTACAATAAATTAATTACTATCTCATAATTAAAAAATTACCTAAGAGAGGATTTCTTTTTTTTTTCAGAGGAGATAGCGTAATATTTGGAATAGATTAGTTGGTGTGTATCTGGCTGGACGTTTTGAATTTAATTTATAGTATGGCTGGACGTAATGGGAAATGGCGGAACAGACAAGGCCGTTATAAGGCATCACAGGCACCTGTCCGTTATGGGGCATCACGGGCTTCTGTCCGTTATGGGCCATCACGGACAACATCCGGTACACCCCATCACGGGCACAGGCTTTCTTTTTTTCTTTTTTTTCTGATTTAACCCATGTCTGTTATGGGCCATCACGGACATCGTCCGGTTTAACCCATAACGGACCGATTTTTTTGGGTTTTTTTCCCGGTTCATCAGTTATTATATCAATTATTGAGTTTGGGGAGGTTAATCAGGCACTAATTATGCCCGTGATGCGTCAGAACGGCCATTGCCCGTGATGCCCCATCCCGTTTTCCCTATTTCTGAAAAATATTCAAAAGCTTTGTTCAATCTCGATATTTAATTATTATTTTTCCTATTAATAAAAATTTCGGGGTTCGGATTTGGTGGCTCGAAGTACAGAAACATTTCTCTTATATTTATAGTTAATTTGAAACTTAAAATAAATATTCGTAAATGTAAAGAATAAAGATCGAAGATTCAGATCTTATTTTATTCGAGCCAAGAACGTTACAAAGACAACATGCACTAAAAATTAGACTTAAATATTTTCTCTCTACTAAATTAAGCATGTGCTTGATAAGATTATATATATAATATATAAATTATATATAAATGTTATGACTTTCCGTATCTCTATCCTCCAATCTATTTTCAAGCCAGAAAAAAAAAAAAAGATTTTTCATTCAACATTCTATTTTTTTTTCTTCCGATCAATATCATCAATTTTTTCGACAATACATGAGGAATCTTCTAAATTTAAAATTGTAAATGTGTTGTACTTCGACTTTTCCTTTTAAATGAGATGAATAATCAAAAAAATGTGTTATATTTGTTTTCTTATTTTCTTTTTCTTAATACTATAAAAACTTGATATACTCAATATAAAAGACTTCATACGTTAAGTATAAATATCTGATATGTTATGTATCGAGACTGCACTATTAAACCTTTAAAATATAACCAATTATAGTGTAAAATTAGATAGAGATGAAATGAATTCACTTGTGCTACTGTATATAATAGAACTAATATAGCAACTATTAATAAATGCATAAAAGCAATAATAATAAATAATTTTTATGGATATTTATTTTCACATAATTAAATCACCTTAATGAGAAGATATATCGAGGGACCGAGGGACAATTCGATAAATATATCATACCAAATTTAATTCAAAACTTGATCGGAGTCATCTAATTCACATCAAGATTCATGCACACTTAATCTTTACAAATCTCACAACTAATGATTTTTTACGGGAATCATCTTCTAGAAGGCCGCTACTACATTTACAGCTAGCACTAGTTGGCATGTGCAAGTCTATACCGAAGATGTCAAGTTTTTTTACCAAACATACATACTAAGTCTTGATAAATTACTTGACGTGTGAACTCTTTATGAAGACTAGACAACTGACAATAGTTAATTGGGTTTTAATTTGAATTAGAATCTTACGTAAATGCTATGTATCAAACGTAGGACAAGTTTGTGTGAAATATTAAAACAGATATTTAAAAAATATAATAGTAAGACATTATATCTGACATATTAAGTCTTTATAACTAGCATGTCAAGTCAAGTCTTTTAAAAGTTCAAAGTGTAAGTCTTTAAAAAATCTATAGTGCAATCTTTATACATAGCGTATCAATATATTTATACATAGCATATGAAGTCTTTATATCAAGCATATGATGCGTTCAAAGGGTATGGTGCAAAGTTTCAGTACAATAATGTACTTTTTAAACCTTTAACACACGTTGAGTTGAATTGCAAGTGCACAATTCTTATCAAAGTAGTATTTTAGGTATCGATTCATAGGGAGTACGATAAAAACTTAGTTCAAACTTTAGTAATAAATTTCAGAAAATAAAATAAAGTAAAGTGCAATAAAAGTAAATTGGGGGGGTTTGTTCTAACAATTCCTAAATTTGAGTTCAATATCCGAATAGAGAGTTTAAAACAATAAAAATAAATGAATGAAAGAAAGATTGGTTTACTTTCTAGATGAGGAGATCTAGGGGTCTTTGGTCTACAATCCCTTGATAACTCTATTAATTCGGTATTTGTTTGAATTCATGTATGATTTAACGAGGTTTCTAACCTAATATGTTATTAAGGGTTACTTTCGTAAATTAATAACGTGCCTAGGTAATTTGGACTTCTCGATTAGGTTCCTCACCCTAGCTACCTAGACCTATTGAGCTCTTGTTAGTCTCTTCTCTTCTCAAATATTGGTACTTCGCAATTAAGTCCATCATACCAATACCCGATTCGAATTGAGATGTCCTAATTAGGGTTTGGCTTCACGGTTAGGTTCTTCACCAAGTTCCTAATCTTAATTTCTATATATCCGGCTTAGATTATATTGGTTACAATCTTAATCTAAACCTAGGGTATTTGCATTCATAATTTGGTACTATCCTATTGATCACAGTCAATTTTGGTTCTTTCGAATCCAAAACGGGATACTACAATTCAAGTACTAACTATGTAATTAACACAAATTATTAAATCACAGAAATTAACATCAAATCCCATAAAACAATCATAATAAAAACAAATAACCGAAAAAATAGAATTAAACAAGTTCATGCATTGACCTAAACCCCTAGAGAGAGAACTACTCCCTCATGGAGAGATCCATTACAAAAATTGGCAAAGTAAGAAGAAATGAAATAAAGGAAGTAATTACACCCTTTGACAAATCAAAAACCTCTATCTTGCCGACTTCTTGCTCAGGAAACCCTTCTTCTCCTTGCTTGAAAGTTTTCCTTTTTCCAGAATTTATCGCTAAGAATTGTGTGTGTGTGTAGAGAGAATGAAAGGATGAGGGATCAATGGATGAATATGAACCCCCTCTTTTATAGCCAAGGACCATGCCCCATTTAAGAGCCTAGAAAGTGGAGTTAGTGGGTGCTATATTTGGACTGTTTCCCAGGATGCCTTGTCCACGTTTAACTGTAAAATGCGTCCATGAAGTGCCAAAAATAGAACCCGTGTTGAATCTGTGTAAATTTGGCATTCCTGCGGATCCAGTGCGGGTACCCAATCCGCACTGCGGGTTGTTTGATCCGCACTGGCTCTAAGTTTCCTTATTTGGCTCCTGTGAATTAGTTGAATGCGGATAGCAGTGCGGATTGCTGATCCGCACAGCAGGTTAGAAACTGCTTCTCTGAAGTCTCTGAAATCGGCTAAGTGTTGAGTGCGGCTTGTCTTATCCGCATTGCGGGTTGGTATTAATCCGCACTACTCTTGGACTTTTTCCTGTGCAATGCTTGGATGTTGGAAATGCGGCTAAGTACTCAGTGCGGCTTGGCTATGTTGTACTTAGGGGCACCTCTAATTAGTTCAAAAACTGAAATTAAATTGCAATTAAAAATAAAGAGATGAGTTTAGAGAAATTTGACACGCGGGGTGATAACGGAGTTCGGCAAAACAAAGGCCTACGTCTCCGGGGTTTCGCAACCTTGTGAGGTGCGCCTTTCTATTACCCAATACGAAAGGATTACAACTTGTGAACCGTTGAGCCCTTACATACCAAGCGGGAAGTCAAACGGCCAACTCAAAGAGATGAGAACAAGGTCTCAATTGTCTAGAACACAAGAGAAACACTCAATAGATCACTCTAATCTAATCTATATGAAGATTAGTGAAGTAGGTTTGAGGTTGCTTGAGGAATTTTGAAGTTTTAAGCTCTCACAACAATAGAGTAGGCTAAGCTCTCAGAAAATCACTTTTAAAATGATTAGGGTCGGCTGAGATAATGAGGAAGAGATCCCATCACTCTATTTATAGTGTCAGCTCAGAAATGAGCTGTTTGACATAAAACGTTACCAACGTTTAATAAAACGTTACAACGTTTTATTCAAATACGATTTTAGGGTTTTAATTCTCTGACAGCTTAAAAAAACGTTACCAACGTTTTATAAAACGTTACAACGTTTTAACCTGTAAAACTTGATCAAAAATAGAATTTATTTGAATCTTAAATGTACATGAAACGTTACAACATTCTATAAACGTTACAACGTTCTAAAAAACGTTACAACGTTCTATAAACATTATAACGTTTCTAGTTGGTACTGAACAGCTGTGCTTCAGTAGTTCTGTAGCTATTAATCGTTACAACGTTTGTACAACGTTATGACGTTTATAAAACGTCACAATGTTTTTATAACGTTATAACGCAGTAACATTGTTTCTTCTTTTGATCAGTTTTTGTTTCAGACCTATGTAAAACGTTACAACGTTTTGAAGAACGTTACCAACGTTTTATCTCATTTTAATCAACCTCACACATACTTTACCAAATTTCTGATTTTACAATTTGTATTCTTGATAAAAGTCTTCGTGATTTCTTCTGTCCAAGCATATCATACTGCAATTCTGATTCTTCTAGGACCTACATATTCTAAAAGTAAAAGAAATCGTAAAATTCAATAATTGTATGTTTTTGCAAATTAGTCAAATAGACATAAAATATTATTGTACGAACAACAGGCTAATTCGCACTGAGGGATATTTTCGTCATTTTTCATCATTTCCTGTAATGAAAAGCCAAACAACCGAAGTAACTTGATTCTAGGTATATTTAAATCACTTTATATTAAAAATACAAGATATTTAAGGTTGTTTTACGATAAAATCTAGATCGATTGTATATATAATTTATGCTTATCAAAATATCAATTTTTTATAATAACATATTAAGAAGAAAAAATAAAGAAACAAATATAACATAAAGTACTTTATTATTAATCTCATTTAAAAGGAAAAAATTAAGTCCAAGACATTTACAGTTTTAGATTTACAAGATTCCTAATATATTGCCAAGAAATTGATAAGATTGATAACATGAAAAAAAAATAGAATGGTGAGTGAAACAATTTTTCTTTTCTGGCTTGAAAATAGATTGAAGGATAACTAGAAGCACAGGAAGTCATAACATTTATCTATAATTTATATATTATATTTATATATATAATTTTATCAAGCACATGCTTAATTTAGTAGAGAGTAAATATTATAGTCTAATTTTTAGTGCATGTTGTCTTTGTAACGTTCTCGGCTCGAATAAAATAAGATCTGAATCTTCAATCTTTAATTATTCTTTATATTTACGAATACTTATTTTTAGTTTAATACTATAAATATAAAGTTCATACGGAAAAATTCAACCGTTTGACACAAATACCGACTTTCCTTTTTAAACTCTTATTATAAAGGAAATAATTAAATAAAGTACTGCTTTAATTAAGGAAAGTTATTTAGTTATTTCTCCAAATTTAGAAATTTCTGTTTTTATCTTTCAACACTTATATAAATATTGCTAATTGGAACTCGAATTTCTCAACCCTTAATATATTCTTCAAGGAGATTGAGCAATTCATAAGGACGCGCTAATTAATTACTGCTTGAAATTAAGGTACAAAACTCTTACTAGTTTTTAATTATTTTGTTAACTTTTAGTTGGGAAATTACATAGTAATTAAACTCTTATTGGATATTTGAAAAAAGAAAAGAAGGAATATATCTATTACGTGTAGAGGGATAGATCATATAGCTTGTAAGATATATAAAAAGTTTTCAAATTACAATAAGTTTATGATTTATATATAAGTTCATGAATATACCTATTGACATGAAATATTTCCCTGAATTTTATAGAAATAACGGCCTAAAGAACAAAATTAATTATTTTTTCTCATATATATATTATATAATTTTAAGGACTAATCATGGACAAAAGAAAGACAATTTATCTATTTTCGATACTAATTAATTTCAGCATTGATTAATGTTCTATCTTGAATTTTCAGGAACAAACAACTAATTAATTCAACCATACTACATCACCAACATGCATCCGCAAGCACATGTACCGTATTTTCCTCTTATTCCCAACCCTGGCACTGGCATGTGGGGTCCTGTTGCAAATGTGTACTCTGCTGCACATCTAGGCATGCATCAGCATGACCCCTTGGTCCGTGCAATACCACAACATCCAATTCCTCCAAACCAAATCAGAAACAATACAATAATACAACACCCACACCAGCTGGTCTATCCCCCATATCCACACTACGCACTTCTTGTTCCTGTTCGTAGGTGGCAACATGTAACCCAGAATACACGTGCACTTTCTGTTCATAGGTGCCAACATGTAACCAATAATGGTAACATTATTTTTTTTCTTTTTTTTTTGTTTCTATATTCTTTTTATGCTTCATTATGTGATGTTTGTATATTTCGGGGTGGATAAAACTGAACAAAATATTTCATGCTCGTACAAGATTTTCACAGTACAACATAAGATTATGAAAACTCTTATTTTAATTAGTCTATTAGATTGTTTCTGTTGGTAGACAACAATCTCATGTCTAGTTTTATTTATTTATTTATTTTGTTTTGGTATATCAATTTAATTTGTGCAGTAAGTTTCTAATATCGTATGGCCTTGTAAACTTTTGCAGGCAATCAGATATCTAGAGTTCAGAATATAATATTGGTACCGAACACTGCCATGGGTCTACCTACACCGTATCAACCTGATCTTGCTCATTCTCCTAGCTATGGTCCACTAACTCGAAACTCATTTTATTTCCCTGCACCTGCCATGGGGGTACCAATTCGGACCCTACCTTATATGGCTCATTCTAGCATGTCTGTTCCGACTGTTTCGCTCCCACATCAGCCTCTACATTTCCGTTATGCCCTAAATAACACATACTTATTTCCTACACAGAGGCAGAATACACCCACCATCGGTAATGTTATCCATTGCTTATTTTATTTCTTTTCTCACCAGACTATATGTATTTAATTATAAATATATTTATTTAGTGATCACCATTATTTATAATTTATTTTCTTTTCTTTGATTTTGCTAACGTATGAAATTTGTTTGTATGTTTTGTATATTGTCCATTGCTTAATTATGTGTTGTTTGTTTTGTTTTGGGCTGGGTAAAATTGAACAAAATATTTTATCCTCATACAAGATTTTTACAGGAAAACATATGATTATAAAAATTCTGATTTGGTAGTCTATTAGATTGTTTATAGAGCTGATACACAACAATCGCATGCCTAGTGTTTCTAATTTTGTTTTGGTATATCAGTTTTGTAAAGGAAGTTTCTAATAATGTATGACCTTGCAAACTTTTACAGGTAACCCTGCATCTACAGTTCAGAGTATAGTGTCGGTACCGAACATCAGAACGGTACCACCTATGTCGTACCAATCTCGTGGTCTCTGCTCTAGCTATAGTCCACTAACCCGAACCACATTTTATTTCCCGGCACCTGGCACGTCGGCACCAATTCGAACCCCACCTTATCCCAACATGCCTATCCCGACTGTTTCGGTCCCACATCAGCCTCCACATTTCCTTCATACCCCCAACAACACAAACTTGTATCCTAGACTGCCACATACACCCGTCATTGGTAATGTTATCCATTACTCATTTTATTTATTTTTCTAGACTATTCAGTATAATTTAAATATACATTTAATCATAATCAGTATTTATAATTTAATTATTTTCATTTCCTTGATTGTACCGATGGATGTTTTATAAGATGTTTAAATTAGCAAAATTGTTGACAACACGTAACAAGTCCATCTATAATTACTTGTGCTGTTACATATTTTGCATATGAAATTCTTAACAATATGTGGGGCCTTTGCAAACTTGTACAGGTGGCCAGGTTGACACATTCAACAGAAGAAGAGGGACCCAATTGACTGCCACCTCAGCTCGACAAGAAAATGAAATTGAAGAAAACACAGAATTGGCTCTTTTGTTGAATTTGCCAAAAGATGAATCTGTGTTTTACGAGTGGTGGAAATTCACAAGCTCTTCATCACTTCCAATGACAGGAATTGCACCAAACTAATTACCTCTTCAATGTAGTCTCAGTTTTTCAATTGCTAGTAGCTAGATTCTCAATTTCATTATTTTTTAGTTTTGTAAGGATATTTGTTTGTGTTTTTATCATCTAATTAATTAAACCATTATCAGTAGACGCAACTTTATGTTGAGATTCTGAATTTATGTTGGCAACACGTTGGGATTCTGGATTTATGTGTGCATTAATTTTTTTCGTTCAAAATATCAATTTTCTTCAATTTTTTTTGGTTTTGTATTTTTGTTTTGTTTTGTTTTGAACTCTTGCACGAAGCACATAATCTTAACTAGAAAAATATTGGACCAATTAAGCTACATGGATAAATTCATCCGCGCTAAAATAAAAATATATATAACAAGAGAAGGGTTTCAATATCTCATGAATTTTGTATCTCATCATTCTTTATATTTTATATATTTGTTTTCAAAGTCAAAATTGATGATCTGAACTGGTCAATATGATATCTATATTAAAATAGGTTTGGATGAAATTTAAATTTTTGTAGTTTTTTTTTTTTTACTATTTTTGAAGATAGGTACAAAATCATTCTTTTTGAACGATGCTGAAAGAGTGATTTTGTATCTATTTTAAAATATAGTAAAAAAATTTCAAAAATTATAAAATTTCGCCCCTAAGCATAACTTAGTATAGATATCGTGTTGAATGGTTCGGATCGACAATTTGAACTTGAAAAACAAAGATATAAAATATGAGGTATAAAAGAAATGAGATATTTGAATCCTCCTCATATAACAAATATATATTAAACATATGTTAAATGTATTTATTGTGTAATTGTATATGTATGTTTATGATATTAATCAATTTAGGCTCCATTTGCAATAGTAATATCATACAAATAGATAGACACAATAGTTCTGACATATATATGTTTTCTTACATTTTTATCTACATATCATGCATTACAATACGTTTGTGTTTTTAATTTGCTCATATTTGTAATCAAATTTTAATCCCTATTTATTATCGTCTCATCATAAGAACCAAAAGATGAAGTTGAATTTTATGAATTAAGAAATAAAAAACATTAAATGAAATTTTACTTACGAAAATTAAAAATTATATATGACAAAAGTATGAAAATGTGGAAGAAAGTGAGTTGGCATTTTGATTTTAAATCTGAACCGTTAAATTATTTTGACACGAATATTAAAGAGATTATGTGCATCTCACCTCATATCAAAGGGGAGTTCATACCCTTCAATTGAAGAATTCATATCATCTTAAATAAGAGCATATGCAACAGAAGTTTCTTTCCGATTTATAATCCCACTTTACAATTTCTAATTAAATTTGTGGGATAATGTACAGGAGTTCATAAATAAGAAAGATTATTTATCAAGAAATTACTTTCTAATGAACACACTGGCGAAAAAAAATATATATTGGATGTCGCTCTCTCTGTCTCTCTCTCACCCACCAAAAATAGAAAAAATATTGTCCGTCAATTTTTCTAAACATTTGTAAGAAATTTTTGATTAATATCTGAGATAGAGATATCTAATGATTGAAGAATTATATCATCTAAGGTAACTCAAATTTTGAGTTTAGATCCGGATAGTGCAATCAGTTTTAGCACGATTATTAAAGAGACGTACATCCTATGTGTCCTCTCAGATACCTGAGGTGCAATTTAAAAAATGAACGGCACATATTGATTCCAGCATAATCAAACTCAATTCAGTGCTTAGTGAGATTTGTACTAAGAAAAAAAAAACATATTTGATGTCGCTCTCTCTCTCTCTCTCTTCCTTCGTAACTAAACCCACCAAAAACAGAAAAAATATTGTCCGTCAATTTTTCTAAACAGTTGTATAAAAAATTAAATTAATTTCTAAGATAGAGATATCTAATTATTGAAGAATTATATAACTCAAATGAACGGCACATATTGATTCCAGTCAAATCAAACTCAATTCAATGCCTAATGAGATTTGTACTAAGTCAAAAAAAATGGTCCCAAGTCTACTGTTTTCTATAAAAAGGTTTCCTATTCTTTTGTTTGGTTGTATATATAGTCACGAGCCTTCTTGTTCATAACGCCAGCATTCCTTCAAGTTTCTTCCTTCTTGTTCATAATATACTTTTATATGGAGGTTATTTATTTCCATCCGTCTTTCTTAATTGCTCTATTCAGTAATATTCCTTTCTTTGTAGTATGTATTTAATAAACAACAGAACTGGAGTTGTCCATTTCACTCAAGAACTTGAGAAGATCTCTTCAGGAATGATTCTTCCATTCTCTGCCAACTACCAGTATCCGTTTATTTGTTCTAGCTCATTAGTCTATTTTAACTTCTAGTACAGCAAGAAATGTAATTGAGCCTATTTAGAGGCTTGTAATCTACTCTTGATAATCAATACAAAACACAAATATTCAAACATATCTTCTTCTTTATTCTTCTCTTTACCAATAAAACAAAATACAAATGAATGTGAATCGGTTGCCCTAATAGTATTCACCACTCCTTGAGGAGACTCAATGGTTTGTTTACTTCTCCAAAACTCATTTCGACTTGAATTCTCAAAATCGAAACTTTGTGGTTTTTCTCGGTAGAGTAGTAAACAAATTTAACGAAAACATGGCTATCACACGACTCCGCCGTCGGGTTAGAGTCACGACAAAAGAGACACCCTCGCATCTATCCTTCGTCTCGTCAACCTACATGGCAAACAAAAAAATACAAAGAAATAATATGGAATAAGCTACAAAGCTCAGTAACCGGTTATTTAACGATGCACTTCTTTATAACTGACTTAATTAAACAACCATTCAAACAAACTGGATTGATCCACACAAATTCACATATTTAACCGACAATAACACAAGTCACACAATATCCATATCATTTCACAATCTCACAATCATATCATTTCTCAAATTCTCATAACACACAATTATATCATTTCACACATCAAATTCGAATCACAAACCCAACTCAATCATCCAATTCAAAATTCAATTCAATCAAACAAAATGAAAACACATATTATAGAGAAGTCTGATTAGCTGATAGCGATTAATTCAAATATCTAATCGATCGAGTTGCAATGACTATTCAGAATCAATGCAACGTAGTCAGAATTCCAATCGAATATGCAATCGAATGATATCAATATTAGTACTTTTTTTTTCAAAATATTTCTTCTCTTTTTCTTTTCTTTTCTCTATTTTTTCTTTGGTTTACACATTGATTTTTAATTATCATTTTATTTTTCCCTAATCAAATAGAGAGATAATGACCCTTTATAAAGGGGAATTTCAACGGTGGTAAAACTAAAAGATGGCAACACAAGTATAGGCCGCGTGGCCATAGTGCCACGTATTATTTATTTATTTATTATTTTGAAGATTTGTATTTTTATACATTTCACCTTGCAATTTACAAAATTATAAATAAGTCCAAAATAATAATAATAATTAAAATTATGGGATGTTACAATGTTCCCCGTAAATTTACATCTTTATTAAACGACCATCTTTATAGGTGAGTCGATAAAAAATAATGCTTTAACTTATACTTTCTAATAATTTGATTTTTAATTTCTGATTCTCTAAAACCTATAATTTTTATTACTAATTATAATTCAAGAATTTATTTTAATTTTAATCTTAAATTTAACTCAAATAACAAATTAAACATCTAGAGTGGGACAAACAAAAATTCAAAAGAGACAAAATCGATCAAAATATTCCGATCACCATTAAAACTCAAAATTCAGAGAGGCAACTGCCCCAGATCCCCAGGACTAAGTGGGTCTACCTCAAATAGCTTGTGTAATTGGTAGTGTAAGGCCTTTTATAACTTCTGGATTCACAAAGGATTTACGCTAAGACCAGGAACACCAAGAGAACCCCACTGACAACGAGTCCGCATCGTCCGCATTAACTCAAAATATCATCTTTTGAGTTAATACATATAAATCATATAATTGTAAACACAGTCCATCCGATGTCTGTCTAAAATATAGAGGATCTTTAAATCTTATGGGACAGCCCAGATGCATTAACTCATAAGATTCCTTTTTGAGTTAATGCAGAGGATACGAATTCACCGACAACAAAGGTTAGAATTGAATGACTCCAAAATCCAGAGCACTCGCAGGTTACAGCCTGGCTCACTGTGTCAGTTTTCCATGTAACCAGCCCACCTCATTCAGACACTTGCCTCTAAAACCTTGCCTCTGTTAACGCTCTTTTTTGCCTAATAATCAACAACCCGTGGGAAATGGCATTCGTAGTTCAATGGGCCTATTTTGCGAGAAGGGCTGGAATGTGTTTCTTCAATGTTGCTTATTCAACTGCGCTTTGTTTCGGTTGTTAACTTGTCATGTTTGTTAAAAAGTGTCTGATTCTTTGATTCTGAGTTTCTGACCCTGTAATTTAAAACGGATGCCAAATGAGATATACATAAAAAAAAAATAAAAAAATAAACATTTCAATGACGTCGGTAGAAAAATGCAGTGTGTAAATTTTAAGTAAAAATAAAATGATCCTGCATTTTCAAAAACCCCTCCGTTTTGAAACTAAATAAATACCCTCTTATGCTTTCTAAATAGTGGTTAATACTTTCTTCCGTTCAATTTTTTTTATAAATGGTTTGAAAATTGTAAACATAACCCCCTCTTTTTTATTAGCACCCCCCCCCCCCCCCCCCCCCCCTATTAACATTCAAACATAATTCCCTCTTTTAGTGTTTCTAGGATTTGAGAATAGAAAGAGAGCAAAAAAATCAAAAGAGACAACTCAAATTGATTTTATTAAACTTAATTTTTTACTTTTACAAAGAGTTATTACATAAACTACATATTAAAAATACAAAGTCTGACTGGTCCGAATAGCAATTTGAGTCAAAACATAACAATCTCCATCTTGAACTAAATTGCATCTAAAATATAAAAGCAAACATAACCTAAACAAATGTAAATATAAAGATACTAGCAACATGCTAGAAACAAATAGCTCAAACTAGCTAGAAACAAACCAACATCAAACTTGAACAAAACTCGAACTTTGCATTTGAAAGAGACAGGTATGAGTAAGGTTTTTATTTTGTTAGCTTATTGGTATGAGTATGGGTAAATGATTATTTTTCGTTAGCTAAACAGTTAAGAGTACAGGTAAAGCTATTTCGTACATCTTACCCCATAGGATAATTATATAAAATAAAATTATATGATAATGTTTCAGCAATAACTAATGATGATGAAACTTCTTTGGGTGATATTTCATATGATAATGTTTGAGCAATAACTAGTGATATATTTTTGCTATTTAGTATATGTTTTTTTGTTATAAGAAAAATGTTAAACATGTAACTTTTATTTGCATACTTTGTTATTTAGTTTGATATTGAGTTAAATAATCGAATTTGTTTGAATAGATATTTATGTTTTTGAATTCTGTCATTTTATATTAAAAAAAAATTAGTTGGAATTGATTGCACATTTATTTTTTGTTTTATTTATTAGTAATATAACTGCATGTGTGAAATAAATGAGTTTTGATGTTCTATTTGTAAAATATAATGAAACTAATTATTATATTAGTATTATTCACTATTCATTCATTACTGGTCATTACCCGATAATTTTGACAAGTAAGGATAGAATAGAATAAGATCAATTTTTAATATATAAGATTAGAATATTTTTTTGAAAAAAAGGTTTCATTACCATGAAACATCGAGTTTGTTACAACTAGTAACATAACAACAAAATAAAGCCAAACAACAAGTCCAAGAAAACACCAAAATCATAGAAAAGGCATGCACGTACTAGCTGAAAATAGTCATCAGTGCAAAAGATAACTAGTCTAAGCCACCATAAGGGCTATTTTTGCAATATTATAAACTACAGAAATTAAGCATAATCATTGGAGATCCATTCCACCATCTGATCATTCTCAGGTCTGACAATCTGGATAGGCACCTCATCCAAATCCTGTGACATCCATTCATTAGCCGCCTCTTGCACTTTCTCTTTCATCTTATTTGTCCAATAGGATATCAAAGAAACAATATTTAGTATAACAGTATGACATGTATGAACCACTGAATCTCTAAAACATAATCTATAATCTATTTCTTTGGTTTCAAATATTCCAAATGATAAGACTAAAATATGCATAAGATCATTCTTTAAAAGGGTATTAGTATAAAAATTCTTCTATGATCCTACTTGCATCGTATTCATTGGCACTCCTAAGCTGAGTGGATATAACAACAAGCCAATGAGCTAAATTGTTTTCTCTAAGTGTTTTGCGTGTAGGTGTCACATGAAGTCTACCTGCTATTTTTCGATGCATGTTATCTATACGATTATACGGGCTTCCATATACATAGTTATCTACACAGGCTTCCCGCGTGAAATCACATAGTCATAGCAGGCTTCGATTCTCACACTACTAGCAACAAATATTTTTGAATAAAACACGTATAATTCACAAATTCTGCGTAATTATAGGCAGAATTTGTAAAATTAACGAATAAATTGAATAGTTCCTTTAATTCATTAATTATTGTTTAATTCGCTTGTCACTAATTTAATATTTATTCATATATTTAGGGGTGTCAACGAGTAAGATACAGATCGGGTGGAGATATTTTTGTACCCATAACTGTTATGATAATGAAAAAAATCTCTACTCTTATCTGTTTTTTCGAATATTTTACGGGTCGGATAAACAAATAAAAAAATTCTATTCATATTTCGATTTGTGCTTTCAATAAAATATTTTAAATAATAATAATAATAATAAATACAGTCAATTTGTATTATGAATTATAATAAAATTCAAAATTTTATTGTATCATGTATAGTGGTTTGCTAAACCCGTTAGGGGTTGAACTCGTTTTGTCCGGCCCGTACCCGTTACCCGTGGTACCCGTATCCGTTGCCCGGGTACAAACGGGTAGACGGGTAGACTGATACGGGTAATAAACGGACCGGACAACATAATTTTGAAAAAAATCCGTTGTACCCGTACCCGTCTACCCGCCAACCCGTACCCGCCTACCCGTCTACCCGTACCCGTACCTGACCCATTACAAAATTTGAATTTCAAAATTTTTTTGGCGGCACCCCTATAGAATTCAGATCCAGTGCAATACCTGACTGAGTAGAATGAGATCTGAGTCATCAATTTTAATTTGGCATGAATCTCAAAACGGACCCCTATTCTAAACTCCATCCGGGATATGTCTTTTAACTTGGCACAAATCTCAAAGCATAAAAATGAAAAAAACAGAAAAGAAAAAAAAAAAAACCGCCCGTACCCGTCAACCCGCAACGGGTATGGGTAATAAACGGATAGGGTAGTGGTTTTGGAAAAACTACCCGTCTACCCGTTGCGGATTGTACCCGTACCCGTCCTACCCGTCTACCCGCCCTACCCGTTACCCCTAACGGGTTACCCGGAATGGGTCACGGGTAACCCGTTAGCAAACCACTAATCATGTATCATCTTCATACAAATATATATATAATTTTATTTTTAAAAATAATGTTATACAAAAAGTCGAAAACAGATAAGATAACAAAAAAAAAAATCATTACTTATATCTGTATTTAATAAGTTAAAAAAAAAAAATTCTTACTCTTATTCTTATTCTTATTCTTATTCATATTTTATTATCCGTATTTTCATACACGATGGGTAAACGGGTAAAACTTAAAAGGGTGGCATTGACACTCCTACATATATCTACTCGTTACAGCGAAGTTTATTCGAGGACCAGTCCAGAATACAGCGAAAGAGAGAAAGAACCAGTTTTGTTTCGAATTCCCTCCTTGGCGAGATCCTCGGTCACCTAGTAGCTATTAGCTACCAGTCTGCTCTCTTAGGCCCTGATGGAGGTACCGCACTACCGTATCAAGCCCGATTTCGATCGCAAGCCCCTTGAGATCGTGCTCTCCCATCCGGGTCGGATTTGGAGAGCTGTGGTGGGAGCCATCCCTTTCCCGGACCCGAATCTCCTTTGCAAAATCCGAATCCATACCGTCTCCATTCTCCAATTTGTCTGGCTTAAGCATTCTGCTCAGGTCTCAGTGCAGAAAACATGGCCTTCCTCTTCCACTTCACTCCCACGTTGTGTTGTTGGCGCATTCTAAGGAAGAGCGCGCCACTGTTTATATTAGTTACTTTTACTAAGGTGTATTGAATCCTCTGGCGAGATTAGCATTATGGCAATGTTATGGTCTTAGAGGCATTTTATCAAACACATTGTGTGCCCAACCTATAATTAGCATTTTCCAGTCCTAATAGTGGGGTAAAAGGGGAAGAACATGCAATCGTGCACTCTCTCTTTTCTTTCCACAAAACACACATAGTTGGTGCATGTAGGCACCCTTTAGCGCACTCTGGACTGATGCTGTTGGGTAAACCTATGTTCAATTGCTGCTAAGAAGGTCAACTTCCATTAGCAAGAATATAGAGGCCTGCTGGAAAAAGGGGATTTTAAGAAGTCAAATTGTTGCTGCTAACTCTTTGTACATATGCATAAATATTCTGATGTCAGAATCTCTGTGTGCACCCCACTACTAATACAATATACATCACTGTGATTGATCCTTTTGCATGTTTGTCTTGGAAACACTGGTTCATCGTAATGTTGAAATGTGTTTCCTGGTCTACTTAATATAAATGTAAACAAATTACCGATAATTTGATATTTTTCAGGGTTGATCACTGGTAATCTTGGAAGATATCATGGAGTATACACTAATATGCCTTAACTCTGTTGAGAAAAGCTTGCTATTTTGTCAATTCAAAGCAGAGGTAAATATTCAATTTACTTCGGAAATGGAACATTTTTTTTTGACAACATATCTTTCTTTTCAAGGCAGAGGACCCATTGCTGTCTCGGCTCTGCTACCGTAGTACCCAAGACTGGTATCATTTGGTGACGACATATCTTTCTTTTCTTCTATTTTCAGCTTATTTCAATTAGAGATGAGCTTTTTGACATAGGATAACTAAGACACAGATATATGATAGAACTGGTTTCTATGTTATAAAACCTACCTCATCTATATCTCCAATATTTCTTTTGTTTTTAATATGACTTACTAAAAGATTATTTTAAAAGACATGTACCACAACATCACAACTTTTTTTTGTTTGTTTTTTTTTATATTCCACGTAATAACTATATGAACATTTTAAAAATTTGTAAAACAAAATATTCGATACTCAAGTACATGAGATCATATTTCAATTATAATAGAATCATTCAAAATTCGGACATTCACTAGTCTTCTCTTTTGTTAAGTTGAACAGGTAAACCACCCTTCATCTTGAGAGTTATAGAGAGTATATGCTCAGGTATCCCCTCCTTTAAAGCCCTTATCTGATACCTCTCAAGCACGCACGCCACAATTGATTTCATCTGTATGTAGGACATTTCCTTCCCCAAGCACATCCTTGGCCCAGCATGGAAAATCGGATACCTGCAATGAATGCCCCAGATTTAGTCCATTTTCAATTCAGACTAACAATATGATTATATATAGTTAGCAAGGTTGTATTGTTCAGTTTCATATATATTAACTATAGCTTTTGACCATACCACTTGGGCCATAAAATACTTATTAGTTTTTATTTAGTTGGGTTCTAACTTCTAAGATTATTTTAATTGTAGTATCCTTTCAAGAGCAGAACTTTTGCTTATAGTTTAATATAAGTTATTTGCAACTAACTCAAATATAGTACCTGAATGGGCTCTCTGGTTTAAAAACCCCATTTTCATCAAGCCACCTTTCTGGCTTGAACTCCATGCAGTCCTTGCCCCAAATGTCCTCCAGCCTACCCATGGCATATGCACTATAAGTAACAAACCATCCTTTACCGACAAAAGTTCCATCTGGCATCACATCATCCTCTTTACATGATACTGTGTCCAAAGGCACCGGTGAATAGAGCCTCATTGACTCTGTGATGGCCGCATGTAGGTAGTTCATGTCTCTCAGGTCATCAAAACTGAATGTCTCGGATGTGATTCCATTTGAGGTGCGCACAAACTTTACTTCATGTATAATTTTCCTCTCTATGTCTGGCCTTGTTGATACCTTTAAATTATGTACACAATGAGAAAAACATTTTAGTAACATCAGTTAACCCACTAATGTACTGGCCTTTATATTAATGTACATTCCAAGTTTTGCCACTAGAAAAACTGTGAGAGCAATAAAAAAAATACCAGCCAAAAGAACCATGTAAGAGCTGTAGAAGTAGTCTCTCGCCCGGCAAGGATAAAGCTGGTTACAACATCTCGGAGAACAACCTCACTATGATCCTTATTGGATGCAAAACGAGAAAGCATATCTTCTCTACCATCCAATTCCATTCCCTTCAGCATACGTGAACGGATGATGTTCATTGTGTACCCCTGGACAATGGATAATGCTTTTTTCAGACGGTTCTCAGTGCCAATGTTGAGGAACTTTTTGATCTTCCATAAATCTTCAAATGGGTCTAAGAAACGGGCTGATGTGAGGTCCTGTATGAAATTTTTAGGTGTTAGTTCAAGAAGAAATCAACAATCCAAGGCTAGTTCATATTGGTATCAGTATATAAATGATCCAACATTCAAGGTACCATTGCATATATAATTGTTGTGTTTCATACAGGTAATGTAGGTGTTTCCATGGTTCTGAAACTCGGGATCGGAATCGGAATCGGATGAATCGCCGAAATCGGAAGAATTGGATCGGTAACTTTGATTTTTTTGGTAGAAGTTTGTTTTGTCACCAAGAGATGGGAAAAAATGATAAAAAAAATTTGTAAAAGAAAAATATGTTAAGGCAAAATATTACACTCAAAATAATTCATTAATACAATATTAATATAAGCATAATATATTTTTAATGTCATACTATGATGATCTGGCTAGATAATTATTGTACTGAGCCAAATATTAAAGACATTCATGTCATAAGAATCAAATTTGTATTGTAATTACTTCAAAAAATATCTAATTTTGAAATAAAATAGATAAAATAATAAAACATAACTAATATTTACAAGAGAAAAATAAATTTTTAATTTCTATTTTATATTTTCATAACAATTAAATTTATAACATAGTAATTCCATACTTTCATCCTTTTATCAAATAATAAAAATAAAAAAATATCGAGTGTCAATAGCTGCCAATTTTTTTTTTCTTACCACCCTAAAAAATTAGAATTAAATGAATATTACCCGTTTATTTCGAATTCAAATTCTATCACACTCGGACTCAATTCGCGGATGGATTCCCAATATGAACTCAGATTCAATACTCGAATGGATCCGTCCACATATTGGGTCTGAGTTCGAATCTGTCCGCATACTGGATCAGAGTTCAGATCCGTCCGCATGTATCCCGCTGCATACTGATTGATAACAATACCACCAAAACACTAATTAATGCATTCATATACTGCCATTCATAAGGCAAATAGTTTCAAAGCTCTCATAACTAATTAACACAAACACAATAATTTTTACATCATCTATTTTATTTATGTATAAAATTAATATCATACAATACGATATAAGAAATACAAATTAATATTTTGAGATAGCTTCTTAAAATTTAAATAAGTAGCTATAAATGTTAGTGTAAAAAAGAGGGGTGTAATCAAATTATTCTACAATGGAACAAAGACGAGGCAAAATTTTATCATTGACATTATATTATAATAAACAAAAAGAGTTGTTATGACATTAACTGGAGCGCTTTTTGTATAAATTCTCTTGATTGTTTTGTTTAATTTTCTATTTGATCTAAACTCCTCGCCTGCAGTGTTTATTCAAAATAATGACACAGAAATTTGCTAGGAGATCAACAGAACAGAACAACATGATTTATATTGAGGAAATTAATCTATTGGTGTCATTATTAGCGAAAATTATACATGTTTATACATAAGTTGTTCTATTCCATACAAAATATGTACATATTCTAAAATATTTAAACTAAAATAAAATAAATGAAGCAATGATTGAACCAAACAAAATATAAATCATACTGTTCTGTTCTGCTGATCTCCTAATAGATTTCTGTGTCATTAATTTCGAATAAATACTGCAGGCGAGGAGTTTAGATCAAATAGAAAATTAAACAAAACAATCAAGAGAATTTCTACAAAAAAAGCGCTCCAATTAATGTCATAACAACTCTTTTGTTTATTATAGAGTTAGGCTAATATGATACTAGTGTTATATAAAACTAAATAACACCACATCTTAAACCCTTAGATCTGCTTTAAGATCCGTAATATCCGCTTTTACTGTTCAAGCACTTCATTTTGTACGGATCTTAAAGCAGATCTAAGAGTTTAAGATGTGATGTTATTTAGTTTTATATAACACTAGTGTCATATTAGCCCAACTTTTTATTATAATATAATGTCAATGATAAAATTTTGCCTCTGTCTTTGTTCCATTGTGGAATAATTTGATTACACCCCTTCTTCTTTTTTTACTAACATTTATAGCTACTTATTTAAATTTTAAGAAGCTATCTTAAAATATTAATTTGTATTTGTTATATCGTATAGTATGATATTAATTTTATAGATAAATAAAATAGATGATTTAAATCATTGTGTTTGTGTTAATTAGTTATGCGAGCTTTGAAACTATTTACCTTGTGAATGGCAGTATATGAATGCATTAATTAGTGTTTTGGTGGTATTATTATCAATCAGTACGCAGCGGGATACATGCGGATGGATCCGAACTCTAACTCAGTATGTGGACGGATCTGAACTCAAACCTAGTATGTAGACGGATCCGTCTGCATACTGAGTCTGAATTCAGAATAAATAGGTGGTATTCATTTAATTCTAATTTTTTAGGGTGGTAAGAAAAAAATTTCGACAATAGCTGTAATTAGGGCTGCAAATGAATCGAACCGAATCGAACTTACCCCAGTTTGAGTTTGGTTTGCATTAATTTTGAACTAAGTTTGGTTTGAATTAATTTCGAATCGATTTTTTTACCAACTCAATTTTAAATCTTTTATGATTTATTTTACGATAAGGAAGAGTGGTCATAGTTGCCGAAAGCGAGATGTGAAAGTCATTTAGGGTTTTAGAACTGAGAGCAAGAGTTACGACTTACAATTTATTACTTATGGCTAGGCGGTCTTATGTTTTAACTTTTTAGTCATTAGCAAACATAAGTTATCAGCGGAAATCAACAGTTCATGTTATTTTCAATTTCGAACTATAATAATTCGCGAACTAATTTCGATCTATAATAGTTCACGAACCTATTTAGAACGAACCAAGTCCTGTTTAAATTTGGTTTGAATTAATTTCGAACAATTTCGAATCGAACTTTTTATGAACTTTTTCGAATCAAATTCAAATCGAATCACGGACTACAAATTTTTTGTGCAGCCCTAGCTGTGACTATTGTTTATTACGTAAAATATTATAACAATTTGTCCCGATCAATTTATCTATATAATAACTTGTATGAACATGGTCTATCGTGAAACAATTTATCTTTAAAAAAAAACAATACGCCTTACATAAACCAAGTCTACTTAGTATTTTATAATGTATAAAGCTTTCTCTCTAGTCTCTTCTCTGAGTCGCGAACATCTGTTTCTCCAAATCACTTCGACAGCCATGGTAAAATACAAAATTGATTTGATTTAATTATCAAAACTGTTTAATTTTGCTCTCAATACAAGAGAATTAGATGAAATTTAGCCGATTGTTTCGATTCACCGTTGATTTTGTAGGTTTTTTGCACGTAACTCACAAAACCGAGTTAACTCAGAAAATCGACTTGACTCGACTCAACTTGGTCTAACTCAGCTTGGCACGGTTCATCCGATTTTTGCTCAAAAAATTGCATAGGTACGAGACTCAGGTGAAACTCGGACCGGTCCTGTCCGATACCGAGTTGACTCGGTATTGGCCAATTTTCAGAACTATGGGTGTTTCATTATTGGATTGGCTTTTATCTAATTGAAAACATCAAGTTACTGATGGGTTTTATTGTTGCCAATGGAACTCCTATTCCTTAACAGTATTTCTCAATGTACTTGCATTATTTGTATTAATTGTATATACCTGCGCATCAGAAAAAGCAGCCGTAAACTCCTTTGATGAACTTGTACCACTGAACCCATCTTCTGTGAGGCACGCTGGGTCCTCCCCAATGACCACCCAACATATGTTGTCAAATCCAAATCTCTCGAGCACATCTTGCAACTCTACCTTAACCTCTTTCCCTACAGCCCGGTTCAAAATTGGCAGAAGACGGTTTGAAATCTCAAAATGAACTGCCTCAACCACAAAGTTACGCAACGACTTTTTATTGAACTCGAAGCTGGCTGTCTTTCGCTGCCACTTCCAGTCCTCACCATCTGAATTGAAGATACCATGACCGAGAAAATCCTCCATGACCAAGATCGATTTCTCACCTTTTAGGTAGTTGCTTGAGTTTTGCTTGAGCATGTGCTCAACATGTGCTGGATTAGCAGTGAAGATGCGATTGGTCCAACCAATGCTGGAGAATCCCATGGTATGAGTTGGGCTTCGTAATAGGATCTCTGTGCTCCAGTCGAGGAATCGGTGGCTGTTTTGGATGAAGTGCGGGAGGTGGCCGATAACTGGGTAGGATTTGAGGCCATGGATGGTGGGTTTCTTGGTGGATCGCTGATTTTTGGAGTAAAGGTATAGGAGAAAGGAGAAGTTAAGACCTATGAAGAGTGATTGGAGTGTGATTGAGATGTCCATGTTTCGTTTCTACTGAACGAGTCTTTGGGTAGGGGGTATATATATATTTCCAAATTCGTCTATGGTCAAGCTCATTAGACTTGTTGGGAGGATATAGGTCTTTTGCATGTTTCTCCAACTGCTAGCTTCATTAAATTGCTGCTACTTCTATATTACAAGCTGAAGCCATCACTGTACAAGTTTACTAGACCAGATGGAACGCTATCCTCTACGGAGGTTTTCCCTGCAGTGCTGTGCGGTGGTTTTAATCTGATCCGTTCGTTTCGGATCGAATGGGCTGAATTACGGGTTCATCAAATTTTGAGTTTTTTTTAAATTCGGATAAGATCTTATCTGGTCCGTCCGATCCGAAACAAACGGACTAGATCGAAACCACCACAAGCACCGCAGGGAAAACCTCCGCAGAGGATACGCTCCCAGACCAAATAGCTTGCTCGATGATTTTAAAGATGGACATATTAAATGAATAGTAACATATCTTCCTTCTAATTAATAGTTCCAAAATCTCATGTTGCTTTGGCCTAATGACGTGTTTTAATTTTGTTTAATAAATTTTGTAATAGAACAAGGTATTTTTTTTTATTGAATTTTTGTTTTATCATTTATAATAGGATCATGGCCTTGTGTTGCTTCTTTTATTATTTGGTTTATTTTTGTAGTTATGAGTTCTATAGACAATAAAGCAAAACATATTAAATCAGCCTTTGATTAAATTAACTATGTGCTTAGTGTCAGTTTTTTTTTTTTTTTTTAAATATTCTCCCTTTACATGGGTTTCTACTCAGAAACTCAATTTTTGTAACCAAATACGGTTAATGAATTGAGGACTAGACCCTTATTGTTTTCTCAAAAAAAATTTGTTCGTCAAAAGAAAAAAAAACTGATGTGAGATACCCACCCGTTCAGTAGATCATTGGCTATTACTCATTCTTTCACACTAAAAGAAATAAACAACAAAAAAATAAATATTTTTTGACCAAACTTAGCTGCTATGACATAGCTAACTCTTTTTTCCCACAATTTCATCATGCAAATATTTTGTTAATTTTTTTTCTAGATAACTAACAACTTAAATGTACTAATTAGAATAATTTGAAAATAATTTTCTGGATAACTTTGAAAATAAAAATATGTTCATTTTACAAATAGGTCCTAATGTCCATAAAAGCCTTTGCCATTTTTATATCATCATAAATTTTTGGATACAAATGTAACTTGTACTTTTTAAAATTGCAAATTTGTAAAGACAGATAAGGACGTTTCTCATTTATGAGAAACATTAGAATCTAAAATTTCTTAATTTTTAATACATTAATTACCCATAGATCATAACATATATGCAAAATCTTAATCAAGGGCAAAACTGATATAAAGAGAAAAAAATTCAGAGCCCTCGATATTGTATTTTGAGCTCTCAAAATAGGGGTGTCCATTTTTACAACACAAATTTCTTAATACACAGCACAATAAAATTTTAGGAATGAAAACACCCCTGTTTTTATTTACACAGCACAGCCCTGTGCAAAAACTATTACAAAAATTTGATTTACTTTTGTTACTATTACGAAATTGTAAGTTTTGCATACTTGCCAGATAACTGAATTTTTCTGATAATCTCTGATTTAAATATAGTTGGGAAGAAACGGGTCACGGATCAAGAGGGTTAAAAGACACAAAAGACAGACAGGGACGCAAGACTGTGCTATGGAAATAAGAATAGAGACATTTTCATTCCTAAAATTTTATTGTGTTATATACCAAGGACTTGGTGCTATAAAAATGGGCACCCGTCTTTTGTGTGATCCGTGACCCGTTTCTTCCCAACTATATTTAAATCAGAGATTATCAGAAAAATTCAGTTATCTGACAAGTATACAAAACTTACAATTTCGTAATAATAACAAAAGTAAATCAAATTTTCGTAATAGTTTTTGCGAAGGGCTATGCTGTGTAAATAAGAGCAGGGGTATTTTTGTCCCTAAATTTTTATTGTGATGTATGACAAGAAATCAGTGCTATAAAAATGGGCAACCCAAAATAGTGCCTCCCTTTATTTTTAAGAATATCAAATGCTGACATCTTTTAAAAATATTTTTTCAGCATTTGATATCTTATCAAATTATTTGATATCTCTAAATTTTATACATTACTCAATTTAAGCTATAGTTAATCTTTTTATAATTGTACTTTTTCAATTTTGATAAGATAATATATTCTTTTTTATTACTATGTTCAGGTCCATTCTTAAGTTTCAGTTGTTAATTATATGAAGAAAATATGTTGAGAAGGGATTTTAGTAACATTAACTATAATTAGTGCCAGAAAATAAAGTAACTAATTTATTAATATGAATTTACTTTCACTAAATTTTTTTTTTTGTTCTTCTGACTTTTGTCTATAGGATGTATATATTTCTACAAGTCATTTGTCTTTTCTTCTTCTTTTTTTTATCAAATCTCTTTACTTGCATTCAAATTTGAAATTCAAATTGTAAATTAAAATTTTGATACTCTTCATTTTATAATATGTTTCTGTTGCAACACGCGGGCATAATAATGATTCTTGCCCAAGAAAATTTCTGACTTAGAGGCAGCGGCATATTTTAAGAAATGATTCAAATCTTCTGTTTTCAGAGTCACTACAAAGCGAGACCAGTTACTATTAAAGAATTTAGTTATTGTTACTTTTTTAAAACGAGAGTTCACTCCACAGTGACTATGAGAGCAGAAATTTCGTATGATTCGGTTTCTTTAAGAAATTCTTACGGTACTCCCTTGCGTCCTTCTTATAGGTCCAAGTTGTCTACTTGTCCAACAGTATTTAATAGAGTTTAACTTTAGCTGTTGACTAAGTCAAATATGATTAGATATTCCGAAGTTTTTCTCTGAACGTTAAAGGTTTTTAAGTCAAAAAAAAAAAAAAAATGGTCCGAAGTCTACTGCTTTCTATAAAAAGGTTTCCTATAAATAGGTTCTTCTGTTTGATTGTATAGTCACGAGCCTTGTTGTTCATAACTCCATTCCTACGAGTTTCTTCCTTCTAATGCCCTTCTTTTTTCTGGGCGGTTTTTCTTTGGGTTTTTTTTTTTTGCTTTGTTCATAATCTAGTTTTATATGGAGGTTGTTTATTTCCATCCGTCTTTCTTAATTGCTTTGTTCAGTAATATTCCTTTCGTTTTAGTATGTATTCACCACTCCTTGAGGAGACCCAATGGATTGTTCAGCAACATCTCTTAATCCTAATTAGAATTAAGTCCCAAGTTTAAGGAACCGGTATTTGGTAAGTTAAAAGAAGAGTTAACAGATTAAGGAAGCTAAAGGAAACTACAGGAGAGGGAAAGGTGCCTTAAGAAATGGACAGCGGATTAAGATCCGGGCAAAAAGAGGATAAAGGAGTTAAGCTTAATTCGTGCTAAGGAACTGTTGTTTGGCAGGATTAAGCAGCTAAGGAAACTAAAGGAGGCTCATTTAGTCTTAAGGAGGCTTAATCCTATCCAACCGAACAACTCCAATGGTTCGTTTATTACGATCTCCAAAGCTCATTTTGGCTCGAATTCTCAAAATCGAAACTTTGTGGTTTTTCTTGGTAGAGTAGTAAACAAATTCAATAAGTTTACTTTCTCATCAAGTCACCATCTTGGGCACCATTTGCCACCATCACAATCATAGGGGTAGCTTGGGTAATTGTAAGGCCTTTCAGAACTTCTGAATTCACAAAGGAGTTACGCCAAGGAATTTTTTTTATAAACCATAATTAAAAATAATAATTTTATGAAACTAACATGATTTTTTTTATTTTTTTTACAAAAATCATAAAAACTGAAATTTCATTTCGGTTTGCCAGTTTTTTCTTATTTTTTGGACTGAAATGGTAATTCGGTTTGTATTGATTTCACAGCTTTTCATATTAGTGGCCATAGAAAATCCATAAATGTCTCCGGACTGAAATAGCATTTATGTCCCTTATTAATTTGTTTCCCATCCGAGACAGCCTTGTAAACAAACTCTTAAAAAAAAATTGTTTGGACCAAAATGACATTTTCGTCCATGAGTGTTACACGAATGACTACACATGTTTTCTGAAAACCTGTGAAATCAATATAGATCGAATTGTCA
Source organism: Carex pumila (assembly GCA_033356055.1). Taxonomy (NCBI): domain Eukaryota; kingdom Viridiplantae; phylum Streptophyta; class Magnoliopsida; order Poales; family Cyperaceae; genus Carex; species Carex pumila. The sequence goes on from JARJHM010000025.1 coordinate 467,307, forward strand.
TTTTAGTTTCAGAAAAAAAAAATACTAACAGTGAAATAACATTTCAGTTCTTATGATTTTTATAAAAATAAAAAATAATTATGTTAGTTTTATAAAATTATTATTTTTTAATTATGGTTTATAAAACAATTCTAAACCAAGACCAGGAACACCAAGAGAACCCTACTGACAGCAAAGTATAGAATTGAATGACTCAAAATCCAGAGCACTCGCAGGTCACTGTGTCAGTTTTCCATGTATCTGGCCCACCTCATTCAGCCACTTGCCTCTAAAACTTTGCCTCTGTTAACGCTCTTTGTTTGCCCAATAATCAACAACCGTAGAAAATGGGATTCGCAGTTCAATGGGCCTATTTTGCCAGAAGGGCTGGAATGTGTTTTCTTCAATGCTGCTTATCCAACTGCGCTTTGTTTCGGTTGCTAACTTGAAGGTGAGATATAGTGTGACAGTGCAAGGTGTGGGATAGTCTTGTTGTAGGAAGCTGTAATTAATTGAATGTATGTAGTATATGCATCCAGTGAGTTGCATGAGGAAGTGTACTACATAGTTTGTATTGTATTGATTAATGCAATTATTCTTGGTAGCATCTACCAAGCTTTCTAATATAAAAAAAAACCCTGTAATTTAAACGGATGCCAAATGAGATATACATAGTATATTCAATGACGTCGGTAGAAAAATGCAGTGTGTAAATTTTTAGGAAAAATAAAATGAGCCCTGCATTTTCAAAAAACCCTACGTTTTGAAACTAAATAATTAAATATCCTCTTATGATTTATAATTTAGTGGCAAGTACTTTCTTCCGTTCAATTTTTTATAAATGGTTTGAAAATTTTAAACATAATCCCTTCTTTTTTATTAGTTCCCCTTTTATTAACATTCAAACATAATCCCCTCTGTTAGTGTTTTTAGGGTTTGAGAAGAGAAAGAGAGCAAGATACAAGGAGACAACTGAAATTAATTTCATTAGACTTAATTTCTCACTCTTACAAAAAGTCATTACATAAACTACTTTTAATAAAAAGTCCTACTGGCCCAAAAGCAATTTGAGTCAAAACATAACAATCTCGACCTTGAACTAAATTGCATCAACAAACTAAAACCTAAAGCAAAAATAACCTAAACAAAGATACACTAGCAACGTGTTAGAAACAAAACTAGCTTAAACTAGCTAAAAACAAACCGATATCAAACTTGAACAAAACTTGAACTTTGCATTTGAAAGAGGTGAGTATGAGTAGAATTTTATTTTGTTAGCTTATTGGGTATGGGTATAGGTAAGAATTATTTTTTGTTGGCTAAACGAGTAAAGATACTGGTTAAGCTTTTTTGTACCCGTTATCCTAAATTATATGATAATGTTTGAACAATAATTAGTGATGGTAAAACTTATTTGGGTGATATTTCATATGATCGTGTTTGAGCAATAATTAGTGATGTACTTTTGCTATTTAGTATATGTTTTTTTTTTTGTTATAAGAAAAATGTTAAATGTGTTACTTTTATTTGCATGTTTTGTTATTTAGTTAAATAATCGAATTTGTTTGAATAGATATTTTTTTTTTAATTCTCTTATTCTATAAAAAAAAATAGTTAGAATTGATTACACATTTATTTTTTGTTTTATTTATTAGTAATATAATTGCATATGTGTGAAATAAACGAGTTTTGATGTTCTATTTGTAAAATAGAATGAAACTAATTAATATTAGTATTATTCACTATTCATCTGTTACTGGGTCATTACCTGGAAAATTGACAGGAAAAGACAGAATAAAATAAGAACAATTTTTAATAGATAAAATTAAAATATGCATAAAATCAATCTTTTAATGAATATGAGTATGCAAATTCTTCTACCCTACTCATATCATATTTATTGACACTTCTACGCTAAGTGGATATAACAACATGCCAATGAGCTAAAATGTCTTCTCAAGTGTTTGTGCCAACGTGTATTGTCGAATCATCAAATTTAAAGAACAGCCTATTTAAAAATTAAATGATTTAGAGGAGGTATAATGACCATTTCAACCTTTGTCAATACTTCGCTAGCACCGTTCGACAAATTTAGAATAAAATCTGAATTGTTAGTTTTAATCTGACATGAATCTTAAAACGGGACTCCTATATCTAAATAGATACTAAATTCTAATAATTTGGCAAGAAGTTTGTCAATGCATGTTGTACTAAGTCTGGTATCTAAAACTGTGCTTCACAGGAGAGAAAGAAGTTGTCATTAAAGAAAAAGAAAAGAAAAAGAAGTGAAGAGCAACCAGACCGCAAAGTGTCCGAGCTCTTTCACCTACTTCATAAAAGAAAAATCGAAGAGAGCACAGAGAAGAAGCGGACATTGTATGGAAATCGAAGAGAGCGCAAAGTGTCTGAGATTTGTCACTTTCAAATCAAGGTATACGAAATACTGTACAAAGATAAACAATGTCATGATCACATTCCTCCCCATTCCTTTCCTTTCTCGCATTGTTTATCTAACACAGCCTAAGAGCTTGTTCGGTGAACAAATATTCACTATGAAAAAAAAAAAATTTGCTCATAACTAAGTTTTTATTCTCACAATGAACAGTATAATTTATTTCAAAATTTTTAATTCTCACATTCATTTTTAGTTCCTACTGAGCTGCCAAACGGATCCTAAGAAGATATGAATTCTCTCCCGGCCCTATGCTCGTTTGGGCTGTTATCCATAATCGTGTAATTTTTTTTCCGGATCAATCAAACATTTAATATCAGATTTAACAAAGTTTTTATCTTTAAATATCAAAGTGGGACCTGAAAGATCAAATTTTAATTAGATAGTTCTCTCAATTACGACACCTGCTGTACCAGTAACCCGGACAGATGATGCAGTATCAACCGTTGTTTCAAGTGATGAATATCGTATCAGTATCAATTCACATGCTATTCTAAAACGAAACAGTATCTATGAACTATGGAAGGCCAATAATAATACAAATTTATAATTAACAAGTTTTGAATAACTCGTGTCTTTCATAACTCATTTGTCTCACAGTCTCGTCTTCATGTTTAAAAATTTTAACAATTAATCTAAATCAGTCAATATAATTTTTATATTAAAATATACTTAGAGACTAAATTTTATATTATTATTTTTTAAATAAGTATAAAATTATTGTTTTTTAATGATTCAAAATTTATACAAAAAAAAATTGTACCTTTTTAAGAAAAATATAAAATTTAATCTCCTAACAGTCTAATATATACATTTCGATACACAGACGACGTGTAACAACTCGGATTGAGTCTTAATAGATAATCTTGAATTATATATTAATTTTTTGTTTGTTAGATAATTAAAGCACCTCGTCGAAACTTGTGAGTAATTATAACGGGACATTTTAAATATCTATGGATGTCAAACCCGTGGGCTGTCTGATCATGGTTTTCACATTGGATAAGATGAGAGAAACAACAAACAAATATCTATAGATATTTCCAGTCACTTTCACGTGGCAGCTGTTTATACGTAGCTCGAGGGATAACTTAACGCTGCTTTAATTTATTTTTCTAATCCGCGTTGTGACTCCCTTTCCTCTGCTAGACTGCTTCCCAAACCTATAAATACCTTCCTCAACAGCTTGCACTCTAGATTCTTCTCATACTCACCACCTCTGCTCTATTAATTCACTCTTTCAATTGCCAAATGGAATCCTCTTCTAGCAGTGAATCAGACTACATGACCGTATGGTCGGTGCCTCCGAAGAAACCATCAGGACGTACCAAGTTTAAAGAAACAAGGCATCCGGTCTACAGAGGAGTTCGTCGCAGAGGTACCTTGAACCGGTGGGTCTGCGAGGTCAGAAACCCCAATAATAAATCAAGAATTTGGCTCGGAACTTTCCAAACTGCTGAAATGGCAGCACGGGCACATGACCTTGCTGTGATGGCACTGCACGGCCGCTCTGCTTGTCTAAATTTTGCCGACTCAGCACGGCTGATCATCCTCCCTCCTTGCTTTTCTAGTGTGAAAGAGATGAAGCAGGCAGCAATCGAGGTCGCTGAGGCGCTCCATTCAAATTCAAGGGATTCGTCATACTCGTCTGAGAATGTCTCTGTTTCTACATCATCTGAGATGGTAGAGGAGAAGGAAGTAGCTTCGCCATGGACGCCTGAATCTACCATGAGTTCGGTTGCCTATGATCAATTGCAATTCAATTGGGATGAAAATGGAGATATGAATTTGGGACTGTATTATGCGAGCTTGGCCGAGGGACTGATGATGGAGCCTCCTGTTGAATGGTTCAGCAATTTATATGACGATAATGAATGGGGAGGGTCCGTGTCTCTGTGGAATTGAGGAAGGTTTTAGGGACATTTTTTTTTAGTTTTGAGAGACTTTTCAACATGCTCTGTTTTCAACATTCTCTGTTAGAACAGAGAATACTGTAATTCCATTTTTATTAGGAAAACGGAAATGTTGATCTTTTCAATCGTTTGTTTGTTTGTATATAAACCGATTGATTGCTGGAAGCTTAAACTTTTATTCTGATGTATAAATTCTTTTTCCGGTACTAGATTTATAATTGTAAGAAAAAAAATGTAAGTTTATAAGTGCATCGTTCCATTTTTAGTTTTTTTTCTTCGGTACTGTGATACCTTTTTCTCTCTCTTGTTTCTATTTTTTTAAGCGGAGAATAGAATGAGAGAGAGGTAAGAGAATCGAGTCGAGCGGAGTCGATTTGAGCTGAGGGTGCAGTATCATTAGAATTTGAAATGTAGAGTCTTTATTCTCATCTTGATTGGAGGGCGACAAATTCAGTTGTCAGAGTGCAGCAATTATCAGACGAAAGCGGATCTAATCATAGATAGATATGAAGAAATATATAATATGGTGCTTTTTAGATTAGATAAATATAATTAGTTTATTAGAGTAGTTTATGTGATTTTATAAAAATAAATGAGTTTAGATTTAAGACGGAGGGTCATTTGACTCATTATAAGTTTGTTTTTCATCAATAAAATTATTAGTGTACATTTAAAAAAAAAAGTGTACAAGTGCATCAGACAATTAGTAGTTCAATCGAAACCACGGTGAAGAGTCAGACAATAAAAACGTAAATTTAAAAAAAAAAAAAAAAAAAAAACACTACTACTGAATTGATACAGAAAGATGGCCTAAGGGCGTTCTAATGATGATAAAAAAAATGACATTGAAAGAGAAAGCAACGCTCCGAAGTCCGAACCCCGCATCAAGAATCAGATTATTTTTATTTTTCTAAATTTTAGACATATCCCTGTAAATTATACACTTCTTCTAAAATCTACAATTATGTACTGGTTTTCTTCTAAAATATTGAATAACATATTTATCTACCTTAATTAAAATAACTCACTTGTTTATCTAATATAAATTTGAGTAGAGTTAAAATTGCACCATTAGTTTTGTACTCCACCTAAACCTCATATCGCTATCTCTGTTTACTAATTCAAACAGTCGATCTGAACTGCTCAACATGCTATACATATTAAAATGCACTTAGAGATCAAGTTTTATATTTTTTTGAAAAAAAAAATTACTATTTTTTTAAATAGGTACAAAATCATTGTTTTTGGATGGTCCAAATGCTTTTGTATCTATTTTTAAAAAAATAATAAAAAAAATTTTAAAAATATAAAATTTGATCTCTAAGCGCATTTTAATATGTATAACATGTTGAGCTGTTCAGATCGACTATTTGAGTTTAGTAAACGGAGATAGAGATATAGGATATAGTTGGAATACAAAACCAATAATGCATTTTAACTCTACTCTATAAATTTAATGTATATTAAAATATTTTAAAAACACAGATCATCCATTTTTTTAAAATAAAAATAAGTATAAGATAAAAATCAGCTTTTGATCTAATAATACATAGAAATCATAGTTTCGAAATTCGAATAAGAAAATTTTTTGTTATAATAATAAAGATATTAAATAGTTAAATGACTTAATCTTAAATTTTTATTAAAACAAATAAAAAAACAAGTATAAGTCGGCAAAATTAAGCAGGAAACATTCGAACCTGGTCATTTATAATTCATGTAATTACGTTCCTAATAACTTCGTCGTAGCCTCGCAGTCGGAGGTTTCCCCCTACAAGTTTTAGAATAATTATAACAAACCCCCCACTCTCATCCCCCCTTTTCCCCGCACTCTCTCTCTTCCTTAACTGCCATATATCCCCCCACTAATTTCCTTAAAAGTTTCCTTTTATCCCCCCACTAATTATAAGAAACCCCCCACTCCCATCCCCGCATTAATTATGCCTTCCTCTAATATCAATTCCTGCATTAATTATTCCTTTAAAACCAATCTCTGCATTAATTATACTGTTATCTAAAAACAATTTCCGTTAATAATGTTTATCTGTTAATTGATGTTCAAAAAAATATTTATCATTATTTTTGAGAAGTATTTATCCTTGTAACATAGGGTATTTATCCATGTAACATAGAGTATTTATCATTATGTCTGAGAGTATTTATCATTGATGTTTTTACTGTAAGTTGCAATTATGTCTAAGAAGTATTCATCTATGCAATACATTGTATTTATCTATGTAACATAAAATATTTATAATTATGCATGAGAGTATTTATCATTGATGTTTTACTGAAAATTGCAAGTATGTATGAGAAATATTTATTCATGTAACATAAAGTATTTATCCATATAATGTAAAGTATTTATCCATGTAACATAAAATATTTATCATTATGTCTCAGAGTATTTATCATTGGGTAAGGAGATTGTTTATTTAATGGTCTCCAGTTGTGCGGGGACGATTAAAAAAAAAAAAAAAATTTGTGCGGGGAGAATTAATTGATTGATTTATTATTTCATAAATAGAGATCATTGCATAGAGTTTAATACCTGACAAATTCAAGTTAAATACTTCGATGCTTCAAGTTAAATACTAACAGTTTTTTAAACGCTCATTAATGATTGAGTGGTCCCCCCATGTTTAATGGTCCCCAGTTGTGCGGGAATGATTCAAAAAAAAAAGAAATTTTGTGCGGGGACAATTAATGGATTGATTTATTCAGTCATAAATAGAGATCATTGCATAGGGATTAATACTTTGCAAATCCAGGATAAATACTTTGATGCTTCAAGTTAAATATTAACATTTTCTGCGGAGTATTAATGATTGAGCGGTCCCCCGCATGACTTTTTTGGCAGTTAGTGCGGGGTTTTTTGCGGGGATAGACCTGCGGGGATTGTTATCAGCGTCCCAAGTTTTAATATTATTTTTTCCCACGTCTGATCCAGTGATTCTCGAATTCGTATCCTCTGAGATATCTCAAGCTTTGCGTGACTTTATGGAAAATCACAACCGTTTAAATACGTTCTGCACGAATCTCGAAGCACACATAATACCGACCCCCTACATCACCCCCGAATAGGCACCGGACACGTCGGTCATGCAAAAGTTGAGATATCTCAGAGGATACGCACTCGTGATTCTCTGTAGACTGTTTTCCATTGAAATTCGTATCCTCTGCATTAACTCAAAAAGGAATCTTTTGAGTTAATGTATCTAAACCGTCTGATTAGATCTGAGATTCGTCCAAATTAGATCCGCACTAAAAATAAAGACCCCCTATGTTTTAGATAGGAGGCGAATGAACTCCGTTTATAATCGAACGGTTGTTATCTATTAACTCAAAAGTTGCTCTTTCGAGTTAAATGCAGACGATGCGGACTCCTCCCATTGCTCCTTGTCTTCTCTTTCCCTCTTCCTCTCCTCCCTTTCCACAGGAATCTTATTCCGATCGCAAACCGTTCAAATTTTCTCATACGCGAATCTCAACGAATATAAACGGTTGGGATCATAATAATATGTTCCTGTTATTCCTTTCGAATAACAGCAGATTTATTTCATCTTCTTCTGCTTCCCATCTGATACACATCAGTCGAACGATCTTCTTCCCATCTCCATCTCAATCTTCCCCCAACAATGGCTTCTTCTCACCACCATCATCAGCACACACACCAACAAACTCACCACACTCACCAATTTAACCACTGCAACTGTACTTCCTGCTGCCCTCCTCCCTGCTGTAACTCTACCTCCTGCAACTCGCTTCCACCTCCGCCTCCTCCTCCGCCTGCTAACCCAGCAGACCAGCTCCTCCAAGCCCTAGCCACATCGCTCCTCCTTCAATCGCAACCACAACCCCAATTCCAAACCCCTATCCCATCCTCTATTCCTCCTATTCCTCCTATTCCACCTCCTGTTCCATTTTTTTATTCTCCTGAACACCTCGCCTCTAATCAATACCAGTACACATTTCCTCACAAAGCTCATCAACCACCTTCTCATAAATCAAATGAGCCTCTTGCCTCTCTCTTCGATCGGGTAGCAGCGCTCGAGTCGTCGCTTTTCTCAAATCCAATCGCAAAAGCTATCCCTGTCCCGATTCCACCTCAAAAACCCAGCTTTTGTACTGATCCTAATAAAACCTATTCCTCCAATACGAATCGGCCTCGTGCATCACTGAAAGATTTGGCGGCACGAACCATACAAGTGCATTTCAGGCAATACCTGGTGCGGCGATCTCAGATTTTGAGAGACTTGAAGCGACTAGCAGTGATGAAATGCCACGTGGCAGCTCTCAGGTCGGCTGTTTCACACAGAACTGATCTCGACCCGAAGAAGGTATCAGATCAGGCAGCTGATATGCTTCTCCAACTTGATTTCATAAAGGTTAGTTAGAAAACGGTTTATTACACATTTTCCATCAAAAGATTGTGATTTTATAGTTACTGTGCTGATTTCATAAGTTTACTGGTAGTTACTTTGAGCTAAGTCTATTTAATTGTCATCTATTGTTTCAGTGTAACATTTAACAAGATATGATATAATACAGGTTTTGACTGTAGGGAAAACCAGTGGCGTAGCCAGGATTTGAATATTTCGGGTTATCGGGTCAGTGGGCAAAATTAACTTATATACTTGAATTATTTTAATCAATGTTACCAAATTCTAAATTAGATTTAAACAGAAATAAAAAAATATTAACACTTAATAATTTTAGTCAATTATCAATCGCAATATGCAATTTAATTCATTCGATTGGATTGCAGTATTGAATTGTCAAAGGACAAGGATAAACAATCTATCTAATTTCCAGGAGTGGGCAGGCCAATATATTTATACTACTTCATATCTGATTTTAAAATTCCAGAGGTAGGCATAACTGATTGAACAGCATGGTGGCTCCGCCACCGGGAAAAACCATACCAGATTGAACAGCATAACTGATTCGCTTATGTTTTTGGTCTAACATTGGTATCGCAATAATAAAATTATTGCAACAGAGTGTTTTAGTTATACCAATAATAAAATTATTGCAACAGACTGTTTTAGTTTGCACCTAGACGGGGAGATGTAGTAATGGGTAACCTGTTGGCATGTATAGATTAACTTTTCCTTGTTATAAAATAGAGCAGTACTCTAATGTGGTATGTCTTTTGTAGAGTGCTGATCCAATGATATATGAAGGAAAGAGAGCAATTGAAAAGGAACTGGTACGCATTATAGAATTTGTAGACAAGATATTTTTAAGAGAACAAGATATCATTTTAAAAGAAACAAATGGGAAAGAAGAAGAACATGAAGGAGAAGATGAAGAAGACGGAGAAGATTCTACTGAAGAAGAAAAAAGGCTGAAGAAAAAAGTGAGCTTTGAGGAGAGCGGCCAGAGATCCAAGCATCACAATAGTGAACGTGAATTATTTAAAGAAGTCTTTGAAGGACGCGGTGGTGAATCTTTCCAAATTCCAAAAGGGATTTTTGAGCTCGGAGACGAGATAGAATTTGATAAAATGGAGAGGTATTCAGGAAGAAAGGTTGGGAAAAGGGGAGGTGGCTCATCAGCTCCAGCGGTTGCACAAAATGAAGCGAGATTTGATGAAAGGAGATAAAGTTGAAGTGTTTATTCCTTTCAGTTTGTACTGCATTTTGTTTTTGCTTTTAGTAGGTTTGCTGTGAGATGGTATCTGTTAGGTCTGCTAGTGGAAATTGAAGAGTTCATTGTTTCGGTGTGTGTGAATTTGATGCTTTCTGTTAGTATTTCATGTATTGCTCACAATAACAACTGATTTGTTTTATGCATTTGGTTAGTGGTGTGAATTAAGCCTTTTTAATATGGGTTCAGAATATACTGCATTATTATGCAAAATACTGTTATGCTTTCTCTTACTTTTCTACTCTGAATTTTGTGTTGTGTTCCTGATCTCTATACTTGTAAAAACACTTATTAAATGTACCAATCTGATACTTCAATTATGAATATACTTTGGTTTACCCAACCCAAAAGAAACAGCCATGTGAAAATTGATTTAATCCCTGGTTCATACAATCTCATCTGACAGAAAAATGTCATAACATGCTGGTAATAAATTATGCAAACGCCACAAACTGAACTGCACACTCTACTCCATTTCATATGTACAGAAGAACATTTTACAAAAACAATAAATAAAACACTACACAAGACAATACAAAACCCGAACAGACAAAACTGAGAAGCTGCTGAGATTGAGCAAGAAGCTTAAAATATCTACAATGTTTCTAGTTCTTCAATTTCTTCACTCTTAACTGGAGTCCAGGTAGGTTGCTTAGTTTCTCTCTTCCATTTTGTAAAGAAACCGAGCGTATAACCCAACAACAATGCAGCCATGCCTACACTGCCAGCTTTGATATAGGTACTTAATCTCGGCTCAACAACCACCTCCTTTCCCTTCTTTAAAGTAGCATTCACCGTACTATTTCCAGTGCTGTTATTGTAGTTACTATTATCCAAATATAAGTCGGAGAATATTTCGACCGTGTCATGCACCTGACCATCATGGTTCCCTACATATTCCATTCTAAGTTTCTCCTTGGTAGCTACAAGCCTTGTGTACCCAAACTCGCCTCCTCGGTACATAGACCGTACTGGTTGCGGGAAAATGGGTACATCTTGGTGATCAGGTCGCGGCTCCCAAATGGGTTGCCAATCTTGACCCCCCATACCAATGACCATGTGCACCGGAGCACCAGCATATTTGAAGCTCGATGAAACATTGACACATTGAAAATTCTTCAGTGGACAAAATCTCTCATATCTGTGCACATGGCCCCACAATGCAAGGGTGACCTTATATTGTACCAAAAGGGGCTCTAAACTCTGCACCATTTTCTCTCTCAAACCAGCATCTCTTACCTCATTACTAGTGGTATACATCGGACGGTGACCTTGTAGAACTATAAAAGGGGTTTTCTCTCTATTAACTCTCTCTAAATCAGATTTTACAAAATTATACTGATCACTCCCTTGTTCGAAGTTTGTTTCAGTAGAGATGTAAACAAAATGGACAACTCCACTGTCAAATGAATAGTATAGATTCTTAGTTGCTGGAGCTGAAGTTCCAGTAGGTACAGATGAGTACCCTGGCATATGAAATTTCAAACTATATGGAATTCCACATTCACCCCCACCGTCTTTGTTATACGAACTGTAAGCCCACCAAGGTCTCCAAGGCTGGTTCGGCCAGTCATACTCATGGTTCCCTATACAAACATGGTATGGTGTTGATGCAGCTATTGGTTCGATCTGGTTAAAAAATTCATCCCAGATCCAGGAAAAACCGCGTGCGTAGCTGATGTCACCGATATGAGATATAAATACTGTTTTGTTTTCGAGGGCTTTCAGGTCACGAAGGATCCATTTGACAGTTGACTGGCTCTCATCTTGTGTGCGGTAGAAGGTACAGTATGGAGTGTATGTACCCATGTCACCAAAGAGAATTGCAAAGGTTTCATTTGATTGGCTTTCTCGAGAGATGAAGCTGTATGTGGAACTCCAGCCAGTTTTGTCACTACCAACCTACAAAATTAAGTTCCTTATTTTGAGATGGGGAAAATGTAGTATAATACAGGGCCAATTGTAAGTTTCATTTATCAGTAGGCTTTTCTTTTCTGGTTCCATGGGAACTCGATGTTTAGATTATACAATAATTCTGAACCTGATAACTTGAGTGTGGTTATCTGGTATGGACAAGTGCTGTCCCAGTGGAAGGGGGAACCCATGTACACTATTGATGGGGAAAATGCAGCCTGGTATTTTAGCTACCAAGACATATAGTTGGTACCAGTACCAATTACACAACTAATAAGCTGACCTATGAGTGTCCATATAATCTTCTACATGGAAGGGAACAAAAAAAAAAAAGGAACTTCTTTCTTATACTAAATAGTTACCTTGTAGTAATATCTCTTTCCATTCTCTAATCCCTTCATGACGCCATCATGTATAAAACCAGGATCTCTCCATCCAATACTATGATTAGCTGGGTAGTCACACATATGTGCCTGTTCGTATCGGTTCACCTCTGTACCAGTTGTCCGGTTCAATGTCCCCTCATCCAGCCCGTACCTGTCATGATTCCAACCCTGTATCAGTTTATTGTTCCATATTTCCAAAACTCTTGGAAGAGCTTTTCAATTTTCATGCACATTATTTCCAACATTCTGGTAACAAAAAATTCAGATTTAGCATGCCCCTAACCAAAAATTCACTTAACCAGATAACAAATGACATTCCGAATAGTTAATTATGCTTATTATCTGTGTAATTAATCTCAGTATATCATAATTGCAACATTACCTCACAACATTTTCCTTCCCATCAGCCGTGATAAACATAACCCGCATCTCATCTACCTTATCAGTAAAGGACAGATGGATCTGCTCTGGTCCCAGACCTGATACAAACCCAATTTCCTCTGAAACAGCAAGCCTGTGCTTGGTCTGAGGTAGCGGGTTTCCATCATGGTCTTGATGCTTATAATTAACCTCATCATAGGACCATCTGAAAACCCGAAATACATAATTGGACCTGAGATTTACTAATGGAAGATCAACGGATCCATAACCGGATTGCCACGTAGAGGATGAATTGAGAAAGACATAGCCTATGAAGTGTTTGTCACGGGAGCTTGGTGGGGAGTAGATACCGACCCAATCGAGCTCGGACGGGGATTCGACTCCTGACCATTGGATGCGAACTGTGTGGTTGGATCGGGTTAGGGTTTTCGGGGAGACGGAAAGGGAGACTTGGGAGGAGAGAGAAGGGGAGAGGAGAGAGAGGGAGAGCGTTAGGAGGAGGAAAGCTTCCAGGGAAACCATTGGAAGCACTGGCACGAGTCCGGTGGTGGGATATTTGGTATATGCGAATCAAATACCGCGACAGATGAGAATTAGTTACTGTAGCTGATCTTGACCGTCTGATCGCGAATTGTATGTAATCAATGGGACCTTGGTTTTTTTTTTTTTTTTTTTTTTCAATTATGGGTTCTTTTGAGTGAGTAAATGTTACTTTGCATAATTGCATAGGAAGATTTGGTCTGTAATACAAATTAATATTTTTATTTTTAAAATTTTAATGATTAATTTGAACCGTTTATTATGATCTATATATAAATATGTACATGCGGACCGAGTTTTATATTTTTATATTTTTTTATAGTTTTTAAGATAGATAGAATATTACTTTTTTGGATGGTTCATAATTTTCAAATTAAGTGATTTTCTATCTATTTTAAAAAATAGTGAAAAAATTCCAAAAAATATAAAACTCAATCTGCAAGTACATATTCATATGAGATTATTATTATTATTTTTTTTGATAAAAGGCTTTTAGGAGCCCGTTTCATGTTAATGAAACAAAAAGTTTAAGTTACATAGTGTTCCTGTCAGAATACTAGTGGGAAAACAAAATAGCACCACCTATGTCTCTCACCAGCATCTGTACAAGTAAACCCAACTATTGGCAGTTTGCAAAACACCACATGAGTATGAGTTTGTAAGTAACAAAACAGCACAGAATATGAAGTGCTACATATTAGGCTAAATGGATCACAACTGAGTAAAGACATAAAACAGCAGTTAGACATCCTCAACATAGGCAATGCGGGGCACTTCTGGAAACACCTCAATAGGTACTGCATCTGCTTCAGGTGCCAAGGTTTGTATGGGTATTGCATCAACATTGTCCACTATCCAAGCTTCTGTAGCTTCTTTCAATTTCTTGCTCATGGTACCTGTCCAGTAAGTAGTCAAGGATATAATCAGTAATATAATATTTCTTACTATTTTAACAGGAATATGATTGAAACAAATGTCATTCCTATATTTCCATATAGTCCAACACAAAGCACTATACATTACCAGAAAACCTGATTTTTTTATTTTAGGAAGGGTATTAGCAAATTGAAGAATATCACTACAGTTTGCCCATGTATGCAAAATTTTCTGACTTTTACCCAACCAAAACCAGATTTGCTGAGTGAAAGGGCAATTTAAAAACAAATGATTTCGGGTTTCCACTGCAGAACAGAAGTGGCAGCGTTTGTCTCCCTACCATCCTTTGCAAGCCAACCTAGATTTTGCCAACAATTTATTAGAACTCAATAACCACATGAAAATTTTTATTTTGGGGGGAATAGGTAAAGACCACCAAAGCAGTGGATGTGAAGACATTATGCCACTATAATTGAGCATTGTATATAATGATTGAGTAGTATACTTCTCTTTGGAATCCCATCTCCAGAAAATCCTATCTTGAAGTTGAGTAAATGAAACATTGCTAATAAAATATAATAGATCAGTCCATTCTTGTTGTAACTTTCCCACTAGAGATAACCTAAACCTGATAGCCCTCCCTTGAGAGTGCATGACATCAACTAAGCCAACATTTTTATTAACACAAATTGTAAACAAAAACTCAAATTTGATGGCTAATGTGTAATTCCCATACCACAGGTCTGTCCAAAATTGAAGTGTAGATCGTATTCCTGATTCATAGCTAACACTAATATGGCCTATGTATTCGAATTTAAGAATGGCTAACCAAAATGGAGAAAGGGGGGTATTGTGTGTGTAATATTTATAAAGAATCAAAGTTTTCCAACGACTGGTGTAGGAGTTATCTTTTAATTTCCACCACCACTTAAGCAATAGCGAGATGTTCATAAGATGTAAATCTAGCACTCCTAAATCCCCGAATTGTTTCGCCTTACATACTCTGAACCAATTCACTAGATAATATCATTTTTTGGCAGCACTACCTTGCCAGAGGAATTTTCTCTGTAGGATGTCAATTCTATACAAGACTGTTTTGGGTATTTTGTATATAGACAGTGTATATAGTGGTATTGAGGATAGCACAGAATTGAGTAAAGTTAACCTGCCATATGAGATTATGTTGAACAGTTTTGATCGATTATTAAAAATTTAGAAACAAAAATGTTAATTTTTATTACATATCAACCATGATATGCTCATATTCATATGCATATTCATAGTACCATATATTCACTCGGTTCTATTTTAGTTGCTTCGGCCCGTACATTTCTACCTATTTTCTTAAATTAAAAGATAAATTGTTTGATGTCTGAGTTGACTAATTTTATAAACAAAGTTTATACACAAATTAATTCATTAAATATGCAATCAGTATTTCACAATGCTAGCTCGATGGCCATCAAATCGTTCCATCAGTTTAATTTTAAATGGTTATTGCCGATAACTTCATCCGAATCAAACCGTTTTATCAGTTAAACGATGACTAAGATTAATCTGAATAAACCAAGCCATCCTCTAAATAACTTAATCTATTATCAAGCTTAAAAAAAAACAGAATTCTGAATAGCTAGCTATAGCACAACTATAGCTTTTTTGGACCTGAAGCTAGAATGCTATCATCAGCTTTCCTTTTATCAAAGTTCAGACCTTAAAAGCAATGACGCAATAATCGCCATTTAAAATCTTGAAAAAAACTGAATAAGCATGTATTACTGCAATACGTAAATGTGTATTGGTGTGATATTCAAGTGTATTTTAAGAAATCTGAAATAATAAACAAGACAGCTCTGGCATTGCAATCGTTCCGAAAGATGAAAGAAAAATGTAACCACAACAGTAACACAAGTACACATCCATTTTCAACAAAATTGTAAGTTGTAAGAATATGCAGAGGGTATCTTATTGGAAGTTCCAGTGCTCATCCTTGTTTCGGTACAATTTAAAAGGCAGCACAGTTGTCCTATCGCAAATTTCAATCTCCAATCTTCAGATTTGCAGCAAGAAGAAGCTGCAAGGTAAAAAAGAGGCACTCCAATTAAACAAGCCAAATAACTTAAATAAATCATAAATAAAATATGCTGCTGTCTGCTAACATGACATAGTTGCTTTTCATATGCTAAAAAATATAGGAAAGTAGCAAATTTTTTAGGGTAAATATTGTTTAAGTTGTTGGAAAGTGAAGGAAAATGGAGAAAAGTAGGCCATTATTTCTTCATGTTGTTTTCTCCAAGAAAATATAGATCCTGGAAAAGACTTCTTACATTTTTCTTGGATTCCTTCTTTCTCCCACACATCAAACGGATCCAAGGTAATTACCATTAACTAACATGGTTTAATCAACCAGGATTAATCATTGAAATAAGGTGCTCTACAAGTTTCCCAAGGTAATTCCTAATTACAAGGCTGTGAAAACAATCCTAGGAGGTACATGCCTATCTCAGACTCCATTTATTTCTCCTAACCTTAGTGAGGAGTCCCAACAATATAAACACGGGCTAACAAGATGTGTAAGTGTAGCTAGTTAGTAAGAAAGAATTTGAAACAGACACGCTGATGACCACAGAAACAGTACCAGTACACCAATACATCTTAATATATTTGGCAAAACTCCAACAATGGAATTACCCAATTGATGGATCAAGTATCATACACTTTTCATCTTTTGCAGAAATTTGATAGTTTTGGTTTTGGTCCGAGACATTCCAATTCGTACATTCTGACCTAACTCCCAAGTCCTAACGGTGGTCATTTTATAAAAAACGGGCAGTGATCCCAGTCGCAGAAATGGTACTAACCATTTTTTTACAACAAGTCAGTTCAATATCAGGATTCATTTCACACTGGCACATTAATGTTTTGACCAAAAATATACTGGCTGTGGTCAAGATAAAACATATAGAACATTCAGGGACCAAAGTGAGAACTTTTTAAGATTTTTAAGTAAAACAGGAAATGGGTGATACTCTCCGGATCATTTCAGATAATATTTGGTGTAAAGAAACCTGCATAAACCGTACTACTCTGATACAAAAAGGTGCAAAATTTAACATCACTTCATATCCAAGTTAACAGGAGGTTTTCAACAATTACAGAATAACAAGTCCCAATTGTTAGGTAACTATGCTGGGAATTTCAACTTCCTGAGATGCTCAATATCTATGAATTTTAGCGTCAACTTCATTACAACAATCCCAAAATAAACGATTGAAATCAACAACGAGTTCTAGATATTAGTACATACGCACAGAGATTATTTAGGTCTTCAGAGCTGCTTGATTTCCATAATACTCTTGATCTTCGGAGCATAGAGTGAATAAACCACCGCCTGCCTCTTCGCAACCTCGAGCTGCGCCTTGCCATCGGAGAAAGAGGATGCGAGCAAAGACGGATCCGAGAGAGACTTGTTCTCTCTGAAAGAGTCGAGGGAGCGCCGTTTGATGTACTCCCTTATGTTGTAATCGTTGAACTTGGAGGCGGTGCGAAGGAGAGACCGGAGGAGGGAGAGAATCTCCGCTCTAGATGGTGGCGCCGCCATAGCTGTCGCCGCTGCGCTTGCCATCGAGAACTGACAGGAGGAGAAGCGCGAGATCAGAATTCTCTGGTGATTTCCTGGAGAACGGAGATGCGTGACTTGGTTTAACAAACATCAGTAGTTGCGAGTCTCTGAGCCGCGTTCTGGGCCGAGAGTTAATTTAACAAAGATCAGTAGTTGCGAGTCTCTGGGCCGAGTAGAACTCTCGGCCCATGTTTATGTTCTTCACTAACTTTTCTACTTTAATTAATTAATAAATCTCTTTCTTTCCTGTTTTTTGCAATAATCGGAATGGTATTTTTCAGATAAACTATTAATTTTGGGCTTATTAGAAATATGAGAAGTACCGACACGGCGACACCTGTGAGTGCGTATCCTCTGAGATATCTCATATTTTTCGTGACCGACGTGTCCGGGGCCTATTCGGGAATACATATGGGGCAGTATTTTGAGCTTTGAGATTCGTGTAGAATGTATTTGAACGGTGGAGAGTCTCTAAAAAGTCACGCAAAATACGAGATATCTCAGAGATTGCGAATTGCACTTGAGTGTGGTTGTACAAACAATTATGTAAATATCTGGGCTAAATTGCACAAAGTTTTCGAGCACGAAATTTGCCTTGGTGAAGTGGACAGCGCAAAGGTGTACTACTGGAGCGAGCAAGAGCGAGAGAAATGGAATCGAAGGGGGAAAGTAAAGGAGAAGAAATGGAGGGGATAGCATCCATAGCACTACTTCCGAGCGGATCCATTTCTGGTCATTTTATTCGCCTCCCTGACTCCACCTGTTATGGCCTCCACGGCACTGGTACCTTCCCTTCCCATGATTTTCACTAGCTCCGTTCATTACACATTTACAATGGTAACTTCAATGATTTTTATTGTCTTATACTCTTATTGTTAGAGTCTGAGAATCAGTAAAAACTGATTGTTTTAAGCAATATATTTACCGTTTAGTGTTTCTGAATTGTTAGAAATATCTTGCGAGAGAGAATGCAGCCGGGGAGAGGATTACCGCTTGATTAAGCTCTCGATCATAGATTATTCTGTAAGACTAACTAAGACTAATTTTGCCAATGTCTTGTTATATATATATATAAAGAGAGAGGAGGGTTCCAATACCTCATGTACCTCATCATACCTCATATTTTATATCTTTGTTTTTAAAATCAAAATTGTCAATCTGAACCGCTCAACATGATATCCATACTAAAATATGCCTGAAAATGAAAGTTTATAATTTTTGAAATTTTTTTACTATTTTTTAAGATAGGTACAAAATCACTGTTCAAAAACAGTGATTTTGTACCTATCTTAAAAAATAGTAAAACAGTTTCAAAAATTATAAAATTTCATCCACAAGCATATTTTAGTATGGATATCATGTTGAATGATTCAGGTCAATAGTTTGAACTCTGAAAACCAAGATATAAAATATAAGATATGATGAGATATGAAAAACATGAGATATTAGAACCCTCCTCATATATATAGAGAGAGAGGGAGATGGGCTATGGTGCATTGCAATGCATAGGCACCCTTGTGTATTGGATCATAAATCACCGATTCAAAGTCCAAATGATCGATCCAAACCATTCATCTTATTCTCCATATTAATATGTGCTTGGAGACCAAATTTTACATTTTTTAGAATTCTTTTACTATTTATTAAGCCAGCTTGAAAATCGCTGATCCAGAGGTTTAGAAATTTTTACTGTTTTTACTGTTCATCAGGATTTTCAGATTTTCAATAAATCTAAAAAAATAGTAAAAAAATTCCAAAAAATGTAAAATTTGATCTCCAAGCACATATTAACATGGAGAACAAGATGAACGGCTTAGATCGGTCATTTAAACTTTGAATCGGTGATTTATGGTCCAATACACAAGGGTGCCTATGCATTGCAATGCACCATAGCCCATCTCATATATATATATATATATACATACATAGTGCAGTTTGAAATCTTGAAAAACTTCTGATATTTAGCTGTCTGTCTTTTTAATGTTGCATGTCACTAGAGCAAGAGAGAGAGGGTAGTGGTGGTCGAATGCAAGGGGCATGATGCTGCTAGGTTACAAAATGTCGATCACGTGCATGGGTTGGTCTCTTTTGGATATTTATGCACACTAGTTTGTCTCCTTATATGTAACTAAACTTGCTGAATTTTAATTTTAGAAGGAACTTTGAGTTGAGAATTCTTTGTGAGCTGCATTTGTTTTTCAATTTTTGAAGGATGTTTCAACTTAAGGAAACTTATCTCAACTTTCAGTACTGTTTTGGTTCATTCTGGTATTTCAATATTGTTTTGGTCCAACTGAAAAAGTTGTCCATGCTAGAAAAATATTGTTTAGTCCAAAATTTGGTTTAAACCTTTTGTTGTCTTAGTGCTCAGTTTCATCTTTTAAATTCAATATTGCCAAACTAGTGCCATGATCATGTTATCCGCAAAATGCTTCCCTTGCTATTCACAGTTGAGTTGTAATATTTTTTTGATGTATGGATGGTAATATTTACGGAGAACTGTACCAGTATTATGTGATGATTAAAAATATTGAAATCTACAGGTGGGAGGAGGATGTAGTTGGGATGGTTGAAGACAAACATGGAAAAAACCAAAGTATTTTAGTAAATTTTGAGTGCGAGACTCTGAAAGCTGAAGATGCGGCCGAAGAACACATCAGAAAATTTATGCCCAATTTATCCAGTCTTGATGCTGTTGGTACGTTTATTATGTCTTTCTATCTTCACTCTTTTCATTGAAAGAGTGATTGGATGGGGTCAAAAACATTACACGTTGGTCATGTATCTCAATGTTTTGGCCTGATCTTGTATCATCATCTAGTGGCAATTTATCATCTACTTCAAAAATGCAAGAGAAATGCTTGTAAGATGTTGCCACTTTTGCAATTTTCATTTCTAGGATTAAATAAAAGATAGGGTAGTGTTTTGGTTTCTTCATTTTCATAAAGCATAAGAAAATCAAAAGATTTTTATATGCTGTCATATTTGTGCCTATTTCAATGAGTCTCTTTGAAAAATCTATCGTCAGAACCTCTTGAGACAGGAAACAAAAATCTGAAGTTTGGTATTTTTCATATGATTGTGGTGTACTTGATTATTCCTGATAAGTAGATTGCTTCAAATTGCAGTGAATATTGGGAAGATGAGTATTTCAGGCATCAGCTTCAATGAAGTAGATGATGAATCCACTGATAAAAAATGAAAGATAAAAAAGGGCACAAATCTCAAAGCAAAAATAATACTGCCTCCTCCATCATCCCGAACAGGCACCGGCTGATATTAGATATGGACCGTCCGTTTCAATTTTTTTGAGTCAGCCATAGAGCCATAGACTGAGGTTCAATGCTGTAAAACATTTTTCTCTCTTTATTAATACAACACTTGGCAGCCCCTGCCGAGCTTTTCAGAAAAAAGAGATTAGAGAATATTATGCTTAACCTTTATGTCCAAGATTTCGAAGACAAAATATGCTTGTCAATTATTCCTGTAAAGAATTTCTTGTTAACAAACTCTTTCCTTTAAAATCACTGTAATTTTCGTTGGCAAACTGCCAGTTTCATATCTAATGGGCATTTTTGGGCCCTAAAGTGGAAACGTCACCAATCAATGCATTTTAAAGCCTGGCCCAACCCCTTAATATCATTGAAGAGGAAACTTTTTAAACAAGAAACAACAGAATTATGTTGTTATCCTTCTGATCCTAATCGTTAATTTTTGTTGAAACTCGTACATAGAAAATACCTTTGAGATCGCGCATTAAAAAATTTGAACGGTTAAGATCGGAATAACAGGTTCTGACTTCCTGTTATTCCTTGAGAATAACAGCAGAACAGATTAAGACGATAGGCACTGACTTGAGAAAGAAGCAGCTCAAAAAATTTGCGAGGGAAGGATAGAGATAGCCATGGCGATGGAGATAGACGAGCCCAAGCCAGAAGACCTCTTTCGCGCAGCTGAGAAGGGAGACGCGTCACTCTTCCAGAACCTACCAGAAGATTCTCTCGCTCGCGCACTATCCCTGAGAAATGAGGACGGTCGATCTCTCCTCCACGTCGCCTCCTCCTTTGGCCACCCTCAGGTTACCTCTCTCGTTCTTATTCATATCCTTCCCCTTTTTTTCTCCTAATATTTTCTCCAGTCTTGAGAATCTTCCATCTGTGCCCTTCAATTTTTAAAATTTAAGTTCAAAATTAAGTCACTATAGTCATGCTGCACATGTAATTCAGATCAGATAAGATAGTAACTACTGCAATAAGCTTGAAAAAGGTGCTGCTAGTTGTTAAAGGAATAATTTGTAACATATTTCGGTATTAATATGAATGGATCCTAAATGATTTATTATGATTATATTTGTTTTAATTGATTTTTCTTCATTATAATGTTTGGATGAAACAAAGAATAGAGCTAATCTCAAGTTTGAGAATAGTAGCTAACCCAACTTTTGGTTGGGTTAGTAGAATAGTGAGCTAGACAAACAAAGAATAGTAGGTTAGTGCTATTCTTGCTCCATCCAAACATCGAATAGCTCAAAAGAATAGTACTATTCTCGGATTAGTGCTATTATTGTTCCATTCAAACACACCCAAGAAAATATCATTATATGCCTTAAATGATCGTCTATCTTGGTTATATATCTGTACGCTTCGAACTGTATCTTCTATCAATCAACCAAACTAACATGAAAAGGTTTTTTTTTTTCCTCTTATTTGTATGTATTTATCACCAACAAGACTATATGATGCGATCATTCTCTGATTTTGCAAAAATGCGCATTAGAAAATGAGGTTGAGCTGGCCATGGTACAAACTGCTTTATATGAATTGAATGTGTAATAGATTGAATATTCGAGTAATATTATTGTCATGAAATAACCAGACCTGTTTTGTCAACTTAAAAACAAATATGCTTTGTTTTGCGATTCTGCATTGTACATTTTTTTTATTGATGAGCAAATAACAGCTAGGGAGTTAGGGAAACTCATGCAATCCCTTCTACATGTACATTTGATCAATTTAAACTGTTATAGCTGGTACTGTTATTTCTAATAGGTAGTAAGTGTGCTCTCAGCTGCTGATCCATCAGTGAATGGGGTCAACGCCACTGATGACGAGGGATGGGCACCAATTCATTCTGCTGCGAGCATTGGAAATCTGAAGATCATGCAAATTTTGCTCGAGAGAGGTACACTGATAAAATCTCATATTACATTGCAAGTGAGGTATTTTGTAGAAATTCTTCTGTCAGATCATAATTTTCTAATCCTCTACAACTGTAACTGTCTTTATAACAGGGGCTGATATCAACTTGGCCAATGATGGTGGTCGGACTGCTCTTCACTATGCAGCTAGCAAGGGGTGGCTAAAAATAGCTGAAATTCTCATTTCACATGGTGCAAAAATCAATAAGAAAGATAAGGTAAATATTGGACTGCGTTTGTGTACCCTATCTGACTGGCATTGTACCAGGTAAACATGCCTAAATCTTAAGTCTTTTTTAATAGGATGGGATGCTGAGCCTCCAGTGGAGCCTTGGTTAACCCTCAATTGCTCTCCAAATCATAGCAATATAGAAAAGTGGTTCTGAATTTGACTGGTATGGTTTTCATGTTTGGTTTGAAACTTTGAATGCTTGATAATTCTAACATTAGGGGGTTCTTTTCTTTCTTATTGTTTTTAGGTTGGGTGCACTCCTCTTCATAGAGCAGCAAGTACTGGAAACTCAGAACTATGTGAGCTCCTTATAGAGGAAGGGGCAGAGGTAGATGCTATAGACAAAGCAGGACAAACACCTCTCATGCATGCTGTTATATGTGACAACCACCAGGTACATTTGTAACTGTTTTTTGGCTTATGTTGGTTTAGATAGGAAAAGTAAAAAATTTTCTACTTGTCCTTGGCACGTGGCATCACAGTATCAGTTTTGAGATGAATTGATCAACATTTTGTTGAAGAGAAGCCATATATTGAGAGCTGATTTTACTGATGTCAAAAATTTGAAATTTTGAAAACTAAAATCATAGATGTGTTCATTATTAAATTCAATAGGTTGTGTAATCTAATTTTATGTATATTAGAATCATTTGGTCAAATGATCAGATACCAATAAAAACTGGAAAGTAAATTTTATAATCATTTGAGAATGATCGATCATTTCTGAAATGCACCAATTTGATGCACAGTATCAGCAATTATACCCATATGTCAATTGTCATGATAGTCAAATAAATTGGTATGTTAATATAACCTGTGC
Source organism: Carex pumila (assembly GCA_033356055.1). Lineage (NCBI taxonomy): Eukaryota > Viridiplantae > Streptophyta > Magnoliopsida > Poales > Cyperaceae > Carex > Carex pumila. The sequence continues at coordinate 491,268 of JARJHM010000025.1, forward strand.
TTTATCAAATTAAAGGTATTGATGAAACAAGAGCAGAATTGTAATTATCTCGTGTTCTTGTTTTTGCAACTGTGATGTATAACAGGTGGCCCTTCTGCTGATACGGCATGGAGCTGATGTAGATGTAGAGGACAAAGAGGGGTATACTGTGCTAGGCCGAGCATCTAATGACTTTAGGCCTTCTCTAATAGATGCTGCAAAGGCCATGCTTGAAGGTTAGGTTTCAGGCTGTATCAAAGAAAATATATAGACTAGTTTTAGAATTCATACCATTGGAAGTTGAATCAAATTGGTGTAATTTCGGTACTAGTTTTGTTTGTGTAATCTTCAGTTAATCTGTACTGAATCATCAGTAAAATGCAATGTTTTTATTGGATGATTTACTTGATTGATATGGGAGGCCATGGGTCTTTCAAAGTTTACCTGTGATTGTAACAAGTAAACACATAACGCTTTTATAAACTAAAATATGTCTAAAATTAGTGATACCAATCAAAACTGACAGAAGGTATTCGATGGGAATAAAAAATCATGAACACATGACATCCAACTGATGTGTTCTTTTAAATCCAAAAGGCTGACTTAACAAAAGAAAAGAATACTGCTTGGGAGTTGAGAATGTGAATCAGCTCCCTGAGTGGGATGCAATTACACTTTTTCTTTTCCTTTTTTTGCTTTGAAATGCCCGTAGGCTTTTAGATTGCAAATCAGAATATTGTAGTGTTACATATTACATGCATAAATCAGGGATTTGAAAACAAAGGTAGGTATATCCTAGTATCCTACATAACTCAAACTACTAGACCTAGCCGAATTTGCTATATTGTGGGCCTGAGTTCAGGTACCTGAATCAACACAATTAAAACGGACGGTCCAGATTTACTCTCAGCCGGTCCCTATTCGGGATGGTGCAGGGACCAGTATTATTTGTGCTTTGAGATGTGTGCCAAGTTAAAAGAACGATCCTGAACCGTCCATTTCAATTGTACTCAGTCAGGTAATCCGAGGGGATTTGTTAGGTGTGTTGTGGTCGGTACATGGATTTGTTAGGGTGCTGTTTGCTAAGGTTTGAAAGTTTTGTTTATTCAGCTTGCGGCTTTGCGGGCTTTTAAAAATAATCAGGAGGGAACTGGGGATCTGTCGAATGGTTTTTCTGGCATGATCAACTTTTACCAGCTGTATTGATGACATGCTTTTGAACCCATTCCTTCTTAAATATGTTGACGGCAGAATCCTGTTGCGCTTCTATTATAAGAATAGGAAAGTTATGTTAAAGAATAAGATAGCGACCTCATTAAATGAGGGACTCCAATTTTCTCCTTGTATGTAGTTACTTGAAGTTGGGAGTTACCACTTACCAGGGTTTGATACTTTGATTGAATATCACCATTTCAGTATTTCACCTTTAGGAAAAAAAAACAAAAAAAAAAAGGGAAAAGTAAAACCTAACAACTAATTTTCACGCTCCCATGCATGTGATTCCAGCTCGGTTCCACGTTCTCTCCTGTCTTCCCATAATTCACTCAAAACCGTAGCATTAAATGTTCTAACTCACTTATTTAAAATATTTTTTTTAGATAATAGGCATACGAAATTCCATAGTAAGAACAGAACAGAACAGAACTATTGTGAGTGACTGAATGATTCTTTGTCGCAGAACAGAACATGAAGAATTATAATCAAATAAAGGAGCAAAAGAATTTGTTTTTACAGGTTAAATAGACCGGGTATTCAATATTTCAATGATAACCAATTGTGAAATTTGTATTGCCGATGAATTAGTGATTAAGCAATTTTTATAAATTTACCAAACTTAATGCATGACCATATAAATTTTTGAAACATATCTGTGACTTTAGTTTTTTTTTTTTTTTTGATAAATATTTTATAAATTGTTACGGTTGTCAAACTTATTTAATTGTCCATAAATTCCTTCTGTTTTAAAATGTCATTTTTTATCCCCTTCTCAGACCAAGTTCTTAATTAATGTGGGTATAAAAATGGATCAGGCTAATTCTTTCATTTTTTTTCTTTCTTTTGGCAAACCATGCAGTACATGCCTAGCAATAACAATCAACTAATTAAACACTGCTCTGAAAATTGAGATTGAAAAATACAATTAAAGATATACCAAAATTCTTCACATTTAGCATCATGAATCAATCACAAGTATTCTAAAGGCTCTCATATCTCCAAACACACTAAAAATCACACACAAATCAAAACGCTAAAACCAAAACAAATCCTGATCAATCATTCAATCATGGAAATTCTCAGAACAGCCAGAAGAAAATGACCAGCCCAAAGAACCCAGCAATCGACCCAACAAAGCGAGATCCAACGATGGAGAAAGCATCCGACTTGTTGCCCTTTGGTGGAGGAGACGGTGGCGGTAAAGCCTGTGCTTTGATGGCCAATTTCATGCCACCATAACAGTACCCATAACTGCAAATGAAATAGTAATGCTTGGTTTGGTTGAGTTGAAATGCGTAGCTACGGCCCTTGCTGTAGTTCGATATCGCATTCGAGGCGTCGCACTTGTTGTACCCAACTTCATCAACTTGTACCACATCAGCCTGTCCCGACTGGTAGTAGAACACTGCACAATTTCAATTTTGTATAACAAAATGCTACATTCTGAGCTTATATATGTAAAGATTTAATATTTAGGAGAAATTGCATGCTGAAGAGGTGATGAAAAATGAATACAAAAGCAGATCAGAGCAAAAGGCTAAAGAAATATTATGTATAGATACCAATCCAGTCGCCAACATAGAATGGTCTGTGCTTCTCCTCCCAGATAGTGTAGTTGACATTAGGGTTCCATCCATGCTCATCTCCTACTGTGAATTTGTTCGCCGTTGCCAAAGCCACGGCATGGATCAACAACAATAACACAACAAGTTCTGCTCTTGCCATTTGTTTTCTTCTCTCTTTTCGGAATAATTTCTGTGGATTTGAAGAATGTGAAAAGGTGATTGGAGGTGGAGCGCTCACCTTTTCTCTCTCACTCTAGAGAGTGTGGATTTGGGTAAAAATGGAGGGAGAGAAGAGAAGGCGGTGATTTTGTCAGATGACGGACCCAACGAGGCACATGGGAAGGAGGTGACATGGTGATCTTCTGTTGTTATAACGATACAACCTTTTGTGCAACGAATAATAATGTGGATTTCGTGGTGTTGTTTTATCCATAGAAAGAATGATTATAAATATTGATTTATATTATTACATTATGATTTTTTTTTAAATCACTGTTTTCATTAAAAAAAAACAGAACTACCAAACTCAGCCATATATTTTCACATAGAAACTAAGATAACCATGATTCAAGTTAGATTTACGTTTCAATATTAACCAACAATTAATATATAATTTTTAATAAAAAAATTAATAATTTTTACGAATACCATAATTATATTCATTGATTTTTAAAATCAATACTTTCATTAAAAAAAAATCTACCAAACTAAACCACATTTTTTCACATAGAGACTAAGATAATTATAATTCAGATTAAATCTACATTTCAATATTAACTAATTATTAATAGAGAATTTTTAATAAAAATAAATATACAACTTTTACGAATACCTTAATGTTTTCATACAGTTTAAAAATTTGTGTATCTCATAAATCAACTGAGCATGCATTGGATATTAATTTTTAACATAAAAAACAGTTAAATATTCATAATAAGTATTTAAAGAGTAGAACACAAATAATAAATTATCAGGTTTTCATTTAAGAGAATACAAATTTGCAGAAGATACAAAACAAAATCACTAAATCATGCTTTGCTAATTAAAAATTGGCAACTCATGCTCTACTATGCAGAAGTTGCCACAGAAGACCGCTTCAGATACAGCCAGGATGCGGGGCCCACTGCCCAGCCCACTTGAATAGGAGAACAGAAGACCGTTGTCGCCTTGTCGGGACTCGGGACTCGGGAATGAGTGACGTTTCTTTTTAATTAATTAATTACGGACACTTTTTCACACTTTTCAACTTTTGACCAAGCCCCAAATCAGATCCTGATTTTGTACCAATTAATTAATAGGCCCGCAATTCATAAGCCCAGTATATTAGGCCCAATCATTACCCAATAGACTGAGAGAAGGCCTGGTTATAAAAAATAGTACACGCCTTTTCAGCCCAACTAGGCCTGTTTCCTTTTAGCATTATTTTGCTCTGTACGCCTTTTCAGCCCAACTAGGTCTGTGTGTGGGTCAGTGGGTGTGGTTTACCAAATTTTTTATTATATTATATTCTCAAAACAAAACAAAAAACAAAAAAACCACAATGTCTGTGAAATTCCAAAAATATCAAGGCTGTCAGTTCAATCTGTGATCTTATTTTTGGAGGGCTGCAGATTGAATTGGAGGTCTCCATAAATTCAAAAATGCACGATAATATACTGTTATTTAGGTTTTTAGGAGGCCTCCAGTTGAATCTATGGTCTTCTAAAAATGAAGTTGCAGATTGAATTAGATGTCCTGGTATTTTCTAATTCTCAAATTTCAGGAGTGTTTTGTTTTTTTTTTTTAAATGGTATTAATAAAAATTTTCGGGTGTGATTAGGATGATGCAGATAAATACAAATGGAACTGAATGGTTTGGATTTATCGATGTTGAAAAAATGAAATTAAAAAAAAAAATGACACGTTTGAGACCTTACAGAGTCCCCCCCCCCCCCCCCCCCCCCCCGTCCCCGTTCTGACTGTCCTTTCTATTTTGATTCCTGTTTTGTGTAGCGTTTGGCAATTTTACCTGATCAGCTAGCAATAAATGTGATTGGCGAATAAAATACAAAGTAGGATGGGCACTGGTTACTGACAAAGAGAACACAATGATTTTGTTGTACGGATCAAATTACGCCTAATAGCATTGTTCTCGGAATCCAAGGAGTGGCAAGGAGGTACCTTCTCACGAGCTGGTTCATTTGAATTACGAGTGAACTGACTTTGAAGATTTGAGCTAAAGTTTTAGTTTGAAATTATTACAAATTGTATCGAGTTTGCTCATTGAATTTAACTGGATCTTAAATTCTACAAAAAAAATTGGATCGAGCTGAACTGATTTTGACAGTATAAAATGTGCACAAGTTCATACAAATTCATAAATTAATGTCTAGCCGAGCCAGCTCGCAAACTCGCAAGCTAGCTAGGCCCCAGCTTGAGCTCATTAATTCTAGATCGAACTAGTGGTGAGCTGGCTCGTTAACAGCTTAGTCTAATAACGAGCGAGCTATTAACAACCAAGTTAGATGCGAGTCACGATCGAGCCACGAACTACGAGCTTTCTTGCCACCCCTATATCTAAAGCATCAGACTTTGTGTGGGAAAATCTTTGTAAAATAGTTAAGAAAAAGGACCTGGTTGGAGAAATAAATAATTCATAAATAATGATGGTTGTTTGTGAATATTTTGTTAATCAAATTAATATGGTTAGGTAGAAAGAGGGAAGACATGGACGACTATAGAACAAAAGTTTAAAAATAGTGGAGCAAATTTAATATAAACAGTTCCAGCGAAGCTTTGGCCAGTGATTGTGCATCTGTGCAAACCTTTTCAACGCTTCGATTCTAAAGCATTTAATTAATTCACGCTGGACAAATTAATTACCATGTCTTGTTGACCTAGAACTAGTCAAGAAAAAAATATTAAAAAAAAAATGTAGATCGCTTTTGTTATATAAAATTCGTACATGATTTTTGTTAAAAAATAATAATTTAAATTACATCTATTTTTTTCTGGTACATTTAATTTTATAATCTATATATAAAGAATGTAGATCGCTTTTGTTATATAAAAATCGTACATGATTTTTGTTAAAAAAAAATAATTTAGATTGCATCTAATTTACTGGTACATTCAATTTTTATAATCTATATCTAAATAATATTATTTAAATTAACAAATTAAATTTGAAAGTATTTATATAGGACGTGTATCAAATTTGAGTGCATCTGAAATTTAATTGATTGTTCATCATACTGTTTTTGAAACTCCACTGTTAGAAAAATAAATTGTTTGAGGGGGTTTAAATATCTTTCTGATCGTCTAAAATCAATATATGTCCTATCTAAATAAGTGACGATTTTAATTTTAATTTTAATTTGAAATATATTTTTTAAATATATATCATAAATATTAGATGAGGAGGGGTCAAATGCTGCATTACTTCATGCTCTAATCATACTCCAACATATTTATTTTTTATTTCATAATTCAAACAAAAGATCTGAACTGCTCAAATGATATCCATGTTATTATATGCTTAGAGATCAAATTTTATATTTTTTTTTAAAATACTATTTTTTTAAGATAAGTACAAATAACTGTTTTTCAGGAAATTGGAATCGTATAAAAACAATGATTTTGTACATATCTTAAAAATAGTAAAAAAAAAATCAAAAATATAAAATTTGATTTTTAAGCACATTTTGATGTGGATATAATACTGAGCCGTTCAGATTTTTTGTTTAAACTTTAAAATTGAAGATAAAGATGTTGAGTTGTGATTGTGGCATGAAACAATGAGGCATTTGAATCCTCCTCATATTATATATATCATAAAAGTTTGATGTACGGTAGAATTATTTTTCTCAAATAGTAAATTTGTAGTTAATTAGTAGCGTGTGTAATATTAGTAAAAATTAATCCACTAGCAATATCAAACTGAATTGTGAAAAGCTGTGCAGAGAGATTTACTGAAATCTCATTGATTGATTACCACAAATAGAATTATTCAAAATTCCGGAATTGGTGAAGTCACTGCTGCAAAAGACATCTGTTTAGGCTGACTAATCGGTCAATTAATCGTTGACGGTGATCAAACTACTATGAATTTTTCCAACTAATCGGCCGATTATTCTTAATTAAACGTTTGGCGGTATCATGTTGGTCCGATAATCGTATATCATTATTTACAACACTAAATAAAGTCAATATACCACTATTTCCAAATTTTTTTGTTAAATAGAACTAAATTTAAATATTTCAACTAAACAAGTACATTGAATTTGATTTTTTTTATAAAAAAAAATAGCTGATCAATGGAAGCAATTTACTATGCATGCAGTAAGCTTAGCAGAACAAATGTATTTCTGTCTCCATCGATCTGTTTTTCATAAAAATCAAATTCAATGTGATTATTTTGAAATACTTTAATTTGGTGCTATTTAAAAAAAAAAAAACCGTTATTTTCTCACATCTTAACAAAAATAACTTTCTCTGAGATTTCCACAAGTTACAAGTGGTTGGTATAGACTTAGTATTTGATCTGAAGAAGCAAAATCATTTGCAAATCGCCTGAAATGTCACACCATGAGCGCGACTGACATAAAACGAGGCGCTCTACAAGTACGACCATAACTCCAGCCGTCTGATATTTTCAAGATGCGGGAACGACGACCAGGATCAGACGGCTGAGAATGCGCTTCATTTCTACGTGTTGAGCCGCTGGAGAATCAGACCTGATACTGATATGATATCCACTGAAACCTATCACGTGATAAGGTTTTTAATATTTTAAAACCTATCACGTGATATGAGAGGATGCGACATTGATAGATGGGGAACGAGAAGAACAAATTCTTCGATCTTCCCTTCTCGTGTTTTTTCTATCTTTTGGTTTTCTGCATCTCTTTTTGTGTGACTATCCGTGTGGCTTCTGAAATCCGAAAAATCACCGAGGCATGACAAAAGTCAAAGGCTATGTTTCGATGTACTCAGAACAGAGAGAATAGATGTTCTTATCCATTCAAACATACTTAATTGTTATTCAGAACAGCGAGAATAGCGTTGTTCTGCTATTCCTACAAAAAGTTGGAATAACAATTGGTACTCTCTCAAATATTCAATCCCTCCATCGCTATTCTAAATGTTCAATCCAAATAACATTTTCGCTATTCCGAATAGCACCACATCAACACAATTCTCACACTCTTCCAAAAATCACTATTCTCATCTACTATTCTCAAATAGTAGCTATTCTAGCTATTCTAAAGTGCATCCAAACGTACCAGAGAGGACGAAAAATTGTGGCTATAGTCTACAAAAGTTATTATAATTTAGGATCCGCCAATTGCATATTTTCTCCACTGATATAGTAGACCTATGGGTATTAACGGGTACTATACGGATTGGGTGGAGGTATTTTCATACTCGTACCCGTTATGATAATAAAAAAAAAATATATCATTACTCATTTTTTCGAATATGGTACGAGTCATGTAAATGAATTAAAAGTGCTATTGACATTTATTCGATTTGTGTTTTCGATAAAATACTTTTCAAAACAAGAAAAAATAATAATAATGAATGAAGCTAATTTGTATTATAAAAAATTAATAAAATACAAAACTTTATTGTATCATGTATTATCTTCTTACAGATATATATCTATATATATAATTTTATTTTTAAAAATTATTTTATACAAAAACGGATAAGATAATAGAAAAAAAAAATCATTACTCTTAGTCGTATCCAATAAACTAACGATTTTTTTTTTACTCTTATTCGTGTTTTCAGATACAATACATATTGGATAAACGGATAAAGGATGCCATTGACACCCCTGGTAGACTTCTCGACTCGGAGTGAATAATTAATAAAAACAAGCTTTTATTGAAGAGTAAAGCTAGGGTGTGATGTGCTCACCAAGAAGGTTTGGTGAGCACAACTCCAAAAGTATATTGGATTGACTTCAAACGTCGAATCCAAACTGTTGAAATCATTGTACTTCATGAGTGATGCATGTACATATAAAATTTTAAAAGTTTCGAGTTTATTTGCTACACGGTCAAGCGGTCAAAGAAATGATATTTCTTTGACCGCTTGACCGTGTAGCAAATAAACTCGAAACTTTTAAAATTTTATATGTACATGCATCACTCATGAAGTACAAGGATTTCAACGGTTTGAATTCGGCATTTGAAGTCGATCCGATATACTTTTAGAGTTGTGTTCACCAAACTCTCTTGATGAGCACATCACACCCTAGCTTTACTCTTTATTGAAATACAAAAGACATTATATTTTAGGAGATGTATGACGTGTCATTATTAGTCTACAACGACGACTGTATTCCGACAAAAAGGATGAGCCAAACGATAAAGTAAATTCAGAATTGAGCGTTGAATAGTAATATTGAAAAGTTTTGAGAGATGGAGAATAATTTTTGTTTTTTTTTTTTCTATTTCACAATTACAATCTACGTGCTTTATACAAAATGTTTAAAATACTTTTCTTAATAATTTTACAACAAATATTTTCCAAACATTGTACCAAATACTCTGAACCTAAAACACCTTTCTAAACAGCTTCCAACAAATCTTTCCTAAACATTCTACTAAATATTCTCAACCTAAAATGCTTTTCTAGATAACTCACAACAAATCTTTCCTAAAAATTATACCAAATATTCTCAATATTATATACCATAAATTCAAGTTCTCTATAAATATTTCTCTATTTTGCTCTATTTTTTGTGGGTTTGTTCGGTTGGGATAAGAATATTTTTTACAAACATTACCGTTCTTCTAATTCACATTTATTAAAAAACATTATAATTTTTCTGAATATTAATAAAATAAAATAAAAACTTCCACCAATCTTATAAACAGCACTCTTCAGTACTTGACAACTTAAATCTTGTACCACTGCCGGAAAGTTTTATATGAATTGCTTAAGGGCCGTTCGGTGAACAACTATTCACCGTGGGGAAAAAAAATTTGCTCAGAGCTAAGTTTTTATTTCCACGATGAACAGTAAAATCCAGTTCAAAATTTTTGATTCCCACACCCATTCCTATTTCCTACTGAGCTGCCGAACAGGCCCTAAGTGCTTAACTTAACATTGACAAGTAGATAAATTTTCATATCATGTGAAGCTTAATATGGACTAACTGTTGCATAGTTTGAAAGTTATTGGATAAGAACAAAATGAATATAATTATGATATTACTAAAAAATAAAATATTACCTTGGCAAAATCTACAATCCATCATGGACTGTGACAGCAGCTGAAGTAAAGAGGATTTCTCATTTCTGGCGGACTTGATTGAAAAAGTATACAAAACATAATATTAGAATGAGAAGGGGGTAATTGTGAAAATGCAATCCAAGATTCTGTGGTCCCTGCTTCAAAGGTTCTCCGTAGTATATACAAATTTCTTGCGAGAAATGCACGTTACCGTATTTTTTAACATTTTTTTTATTATACCGCTCGACGAGAACAAAGTTGTAACGATCCGAAATGTTAAGGTCATGTTTGGATGGACATTGAATTATAAAAAAAATGTGAAAATTTAGATAGTATGGGATTTATATAGTAAAGTTAACGTGTGTTATGCTTATTAAGATAATTTGATGAGCATAATTTTAAAAATTTATTAAATTGGTTTTAAATAATGAATTTAAACCGTTGAAATTGAACTGCTTCGAGAGAGATGCGTGTAGACGCAAAATTTTGAAAATTTGGTATTCCTGTAATACAAAATCTTGCGTCAAAAAATAAAGTTTTATAAGTTATTTTAATGCATTTTTTCATTATTTTTTTTTACCGCTTGACATACTAAATTAATTAAAAAAAAATTAATCTTGCATGTACACACATCACGTGATGTGAAGTAGTTGAGTTTCAACAGTTTGATTCGTCATTTAAAGTCAATTCAATAAAATTTTAAAATTATGCTAACCAAATTCTCTTAATTAACATATATAACACATAACAACTTTATTCGGATTTATATCTCAGAGTGTATCGGTTAATACATCTCCACCATCCGATCAGGTCAATTCGGTTCAAGTAGAATTCACAGAGCTCCTCTAATATTCGTGTAACCTCTCTGATCAGGTAGTCTGGATTCATTACACATTACCTCAAACCTTGAGTTAATTCAGAGGATACAAATTCCCTGACGATCGGAGAAACGAACAGAGTTTTGTCTGTATAAAATTCCTTGATCGGTTGATCGGTCGCCTAACTGAATTCGGGGCCCCACGTAGTAACTCAAATGTCTGTTTGGATCCTGACTATCCAGTTTGCTCTGGTATGAATATAAAAAGGTTTGTGCATTCAACCTCGGAGCGGACTGACTTGACCTCTAATTGGACGGTCCAAATTATAACTAAAAAATTGTGTTACTTTAGAGAATATGGACCCACGATCAACTCCGCTAGCTTTCTCCTCATTTTTGTATCCTATGTAAGACCCAGTGCAGCCAATTGTTACAACAGATTTATACAAGAGCTAATAATATAACCACACTACCATATTGACAAATAAATAGTTCAGATTCAGTTTGATAAAGTTAAAAATTTGTGATTCGGATATAATTCGGATATATTTGGAAATGATTCGGTACGACAAAGAAGTCCAAAAAAAAAATTAAAAAACCCCCCCAAAAAAGTTTGTGTTTTTTGCACGTTTTTCTCTCGAATAATTCTTGACTCGCGTTTTATTCCCGAATAAAACATATTTTATATTTTTTTTACATTTTATTCAATGTTCGATTCGAAAACATCAAAAAACGAATAAAACACAAATTATTCACGCATTTACCGCATATACCCACTACTAGTCATACACAAGATCTTACCTAAAAGCACCCATTGTCTTTTTTTTTTCTTTAATATTTAAAGAATCTATAAAATCATATAAAAAATCAAACTCTCGATTTCTAAATAACCAATAATTTTAGGAGTGCATATCCTCTGAGATATCTCCTATTTTGCGTGACCGACGTGTCCGGTGCTTATTCGGGGGTGACATAGCAGACAGTATTATTTGAGCTTTGAGATTCGCACAAAACGTACTGCAACGGTTGAGATTTTCCAAAAAACACAAAATACATAATATCTCAGAGGATACTAATTCTAATTTGAAATTTTTTCTAATCAATTATGCTAACTTTCTTTTCCTCTCTTCAATGTCTTTCACTTCAGTCGTACCTTTTCTTTCTATAATCATTAGCAGACGATGCTGCCATACAATGCGACTTATGTCACGAGACACGGAATGAACGGTTTAGATTTCGTAAAGTATGCATGATGCACAAGAGTAGATTGCTTTGCCTATTTTCATTGTAGCCCTTTTACTTTTTTAATTATTTCGTGCAAACTTTAGGGGGATTATTTGAACTCCATAAATTATTTTGATAATTATTTCACTATTCTTGGATTGAATAAAATTTGGTCCATTATACTTTCGTGTTTAATTCATAGTAAATTTTATCACACGAAATTCTTTTAATCTCATCTCTTAAAACAAAAGATTAGCTTTATCAACTTTTCTATTTATTCGAATTTCTCATAGGTATAGGTCTATACTTTTTTTTTCAAATAAAAAAGATATAGGAGTCTGATTATTATAATATCAACTTCAAATTTATTGAATCAATTTCAAACAATGAATTCAAATCGTTTAAATCAATAATGGAGAGAATGTGAATTCTTAATACGCTAGATTGTGTATATCGCTTATCAACAAGTCTTAAGTTTATCCTAACATGTTTTAAACTGATTTATTTGCATGTCAAGTACCGTATGTACAATTATTAAATCCAGATCGCTCTTCAATTCTTGCACGAATCTTAAACGGATTCTTTATGTCTGTAATAGGCATCAAAAAAAAAAATTTAAGTCGGCCGGTATTAAATCTAGACCGTTTTTTTCTCATAATGGAGTTGCGGTACCTAAAGGGATACAGATTCTTGAGACAATGTCTTGTGTGTTCCATGTGCAGTGAGGAGTGAGGTTTATAATAATGTGCATATTATGCAGCAGTTCGCTTCATGAATTTAAATTTTGTTTTTAAAGTTTAAATAGTCAATTTGAACTATTAAATATAATTTTCGTATAAAAATATAATTATGAAAAAAGTAAAGCAGGCCAGTGAAACAAAAAGGAAAAAAAAAAGTGATAAAACAGTAACCTCCTCCTCTTTCTTTCACTCCATTTTGTTCCTCTCAACCCATTTAGATCTTATTCTTGACAAGTGATATCATTCCCTCTCTTTCATTTCTACCTCTTCGAGTGGAGAGAAGAATGATGGAGAGGGAAGAGATTTGAGCTGAACAGAGCCGAGAGTGCGGTATCGTCGAAGCTCGGAGTGTAGAGTTCTTATCTCGATCGGAGCATGATAATGAGTAGATCCAGTTGTCGAAGCACGTCGGCGGTCAAAAGAACGGATTCGGTTGTGGAGCGAGATGGGGATTAAAGTATTAAGGTGATGGTGAGTGTATATAGGTATGATTAATTAGAAGAGTAGATATAGTACAAGAGTTTATCTAGGAATTTAACAGGTGATTCAAGGTGATTAGAATAATTTTAGAGGATTTTGTGAGAATAAAATAGTAGATTTAGAAACTAGAGTCACTTGTTGTAAATATATTTTTTATCGATCGAATTGTTAGTAGATATTAAAGTCACTAAATTAAAAAAAAATGTAATTACAAACAATTTTTTTTTGAACTTTTTTTATTTTTTAGATAGATAGAAAATCACTAGATTTGAAAAAAAATGTTAATTCTGACTATGTATGTATATTTCATACAGAGATCATATTTAGTCATTCAGATCGACTTTTTGATGTTCAAAAGATAGATCCACAGCATGAGCTGACATTTTTAATTTTACTCAAATTTTAAAATGTTTTAATAAAACTAACTAGATTTTTGGAAAAAATTTAAAAATATCCAAAGTGCGGAAAAATTTCGCACCCCGAAATAAAATTGTTTAGACCTTTGGATAAAATTCAGCACGGATCTTGAAGCACCCAATTAATCCTCTCTCCCTTCTCTCTTTCTCTTCTCTCCCTCCCTGTCTGTGATTTTCCTGACTCAATCGAATTGCTCATAAAGACACAAAATTTAAATAGGGTTATTGGTAAACTTAAATAATGAGGGGTGTAATGCGAATAAACTTGAATTATGTAAATTAATTAAGTAGAGGGGTCTCTATGCAAATCTGAAAATTTTGAGTTATTGTTATATCCCGGAATTTTAAATAAATATTAATCATGCTAATTCAAAATTTTCACTCAAATTAAAATATTACTAATTAAACCAAATGATCATTTAGAAATTTTATTATCAATTTAAATGAATCTAAAAATTTCGAAATATAAATAAACTATGAAATTATGTATATTAAAATTTGAGATTTAAAAAAAAAGTATAGTACCTATAATAATTTATAATTATCCACGAGATTCATAAATCGAAAATTCGTTACAAGTTCGTAAAATTTAGAATAGAAAATTAAATAATTCGTGTAGAGAAATAAATAAATAAGAGTTATAATTAGGAGAATAAATATACAAAATTCTCGTACGAATGAGACTATATAAAAGTTACAAATTTTGTTCATTTTTTAATTATAGATATTTGATTTGATGTATATGTATGAATGTATGTATGTGTGTATGTACTAATTGATATCGAATTTTTCGGATTCTAAAATCAAATTATAAATACTTGAAAATATTCGTACAACATTATGGAAATTTTACGAAGCCTCGATTCGAGTTCTGAACTGAAGAATGATTTGTGAATAATTACATGATATGAAATATTAAACTTTGAAACTCATATATAGAAGAAAAATTTATAACAATGTTAATTAAAAAAATTATATCTGTTTGCTTCCCGTCATTGAAAATATTCGCACCATATGTATATATCAATCAATGAATCACTTGATTCTTTGAAAAATCTCCACCGTTCAAATTTTACTGCACTCCAGATCCGTGCTAGATTTATTCCGGGAATTAATTGGGTGCTTCAAGATCTGTGATGGATTTAATCCAAAGACCTAAACAATTTTATTCCGGGTGCGAAATTTTTTCACACTCCCGAATTTTTATTCCGGGGTGTGGAATTTTTTCGCACTTTTAAATTTTTTTAAAAAACTTGGTTATTTTTATTAAAATGTTTTAAAATTTGGGTAAAAATAAAAATGTCGGCAGCATGAGCCGTGGTAGAAATCAACTAAATTTACAAAGTATTGTATTCTTTTTTGGGGCCCCTTTTGCTAATTTCTTGTGACAAATTACGGATACATTCTGACATGATTAAGACTTCTTTGGAATATGGGTTACTACGTCAAAGTTAGGCTAAAAATTAGTTCTTTGGGAATATTAAAGTTAAGTGAAGTTCCAGATCTAATTTTAATCACAAATCAGAACCAATGAAATTAGCAAAAAAAAAATTGAAGGTTATATAGTGGCTTTAAGAAATTGGCAATTTTGAAATTCTAATTCTTCAAAACGACCTAATCCAACTTTTAGAAAAATAATAATAATAATAAATAAAAATAAAGGCTCCCCTAAATTCCGACATCCATTTATTTTCTGATGTTTTTTTGCGAAAGCATGCGCTTCTATATATAATATAGAGAGAGAGAGAGGTGAAACCATCATCATCATATACATGTATTATTAAGTCTATTGCTCACCTAACCAAATTATATATTAAACAAAATAGATACACGTAAAAAACAATGCTTCTTGAGCAACTAACGTGTATGATTTGGTTCATTTCTATATTTTACCTAATTATGGTCAGAAGAAGTACAACAAGATCCAGACCCATATTAGGATTTAGGATCCGATCAGACATGCTGTTCTCAATATAATAGTACGTTAAAAAAGGTAATAAAAGGAAAGCTATTTAATTTAATCACGGACACCGTCTGATGACAGTATAGTATAGTATAGCATAGCATAGCATAGCATAGTCTCTCATTATGAAAATTCATGATATATTCAATTCTAGCAGGGACAAATTGTAACAATTTTGAGGCGGATTTAGTAGTCGACAAAATGATAGAAATAAGAGAGCTGATATTATTTATATCGATATTTGTTATTATTGTTATTATTAGTGCATGTTATGATTAATTTTAAGTCCAATTTATTTGAATAGAACTTAATCAAGACGAAGGAGGCTTTAACCATTTTCGAAAAATATAAATCCATAACTCATGTCCCGAAATTTTTATTAATATTATTTTTGATAAATTTCAAATTTTATCCACTTCTGTGTAGGATTTCGAAAAATTGCTCAAACCAATCAAAATCTCACCAGTTTTCCAACTTATTTCCAATTATTTTCTCGTTGGTTCAAGAATTGAGACTAGTGAGATTCTTGTCAGTTTCAAGAAAACAAACCAATGAGATTCTCATCGTTTTTTGAGTTTTT
The DNA here is from genome assembly GCA_033356055.1 of Carex pumila. Taxonomy (NCBI): domain Eukaryota; kingdom Viridiplantae; phylum Streptophyta; class Magnoliopsida; order Poales; family Cyperaceae; genus Carex; species Carex pumila. The sequence goes on from JARJHM010000025.1 coordinate 507,474, forward strand.
TTTACAAAACATAAAATTTTATAATTTATTTATTTTTTATACTAAAATATTATAAATGTTTAATATATTTCTTTGAAAATAGATGTAATACAATATAATTTGATTTACTATAAAGATTGCGACAAATAACTCGAATCAACATTTTTTAGGTTGTATTTTTCGTGGCTGTAAGAAAAATTAATATATTTCTTTGTGTTTTATTGAAAAAAAATATGCTTGGATTATGAGTTATTGACTTCGGTTCAAAAGTCACTTCTAAGTAAATACATAAAATATTATCATCCCTCTAGTACATTTAATTTCTAAAAAGTTATATCTATTTTTGAAAAAAATAAAAACTTTAAATTATTTAATGATTGTTATTCAAAAAGAATTTTCAAAATAGATACATTTAAAAAAAATTTAAATGTACTAGAATGATCACAATATTTTTTTGTATTACATAGAAGTGACTTTTAAACCGCGATCAATAATTCAAATTCAAAGTATATATTTTTTTTCAATAACACATAAATAAATATATTAATTTTTCTTACAGCCGAGAAAAATCCAACCTAAAAAATGTTGATCCTGGTTATTTGTCGCAATCTTTATAATAAATCAAATTATATTGTATACTATCTATTTTCAAAGAAATATATTAAACATTTCTAATATTTCAATATCAAAAATAAATTAATTAAAAAAAATTATGTTTTCTAAAAAAACACACACACAACACTGGTGAGAATCTCACCGGTTTCTTTTCTTGAAATCGGTCCCAATTTGAGAAACCAGTGAGATTTTGACCGGTTAGGGCAATTTTTGAAATCCTGCACAAAAGTGGGTAGAATTTGAAAAAAAATTTCTAGGTATTACCAATTCTCACCGGTTTCTTTTCTTGAAACCGATCAAAATCTCACCGGTCTCAATTTAAAAAACCGGTGAGATTTTGAACGGTTTGAGCAATTTTCGAAATCCTGCACAAAAGTGGGTAGAGTTTAAAATTTATTATTTTTGTGGATAGTAATAAAAATTTCATATTACCATGGAGTCATGGACTCACTCTTTAGTTTAACAATCATGTCAAGTGAATGACTTAAAAGGACTGGATGTGAGGCGGCTTTTGTCGCCGACAATACTCATGACATGGCATCCACATTTATTTATTCTGATGTCATTCATATCCGAACCACATATTAGCCGCACTAAAGACTAATATCAACTTGATCCTAAAGACGCCGTTCGGTAATATATATATATATATATATATATATATATCATCCTTATTAAGGAGCTTAATGTCTAGATTTTACAAGAGTTCTGATTTATGATGCTCAACCGTTGAATTTTCAGATTGCACATAGATGAATTTTCTAAATTATGAGCTTCAACACCTAAGTATGCATTGGTCGCACCGCATATGATCTCAGTGCTGTGCCGCATATGATCTCAGTGTCCGTAGACCGTGCGCCGCATCCGTGGACCGCGCCTCTGAACCACGCACGGCACCTGTAGACCGAGCCTGTGCACCATGCAACCTTTTTCTTTCTTTTTTTCTGCTGAAGGCAGGATTTGAACCCAGTTGGGTTCTGTTGGTGCCAAAATTCTTACCACTACACTAGAGTTCACATGTGTTATCTTGTAGATAAATACAGTATTTAACTATTTTTCTCTACAAATTTGGTTTAAATTATCTCTCCTCCTTATTAAGGAGCTTAATACTTTCTACTACATAATTTGCTTCCGTTGCTATGCACGGACACGATTACTAGTATATATATATATATAGAGAGAGAGAGAGAGAGAGGTAGGCTAATAAACAATCGATTATTCCTAGCCTCCCGTGCAATCAAGTTATTTTTCAATTTTTAAAGTCTAAATAATCGATCCAAACCGTTAGATGTGATCTCCATATTAGGAGACCAAATTTTACATTTTTTGAATTTTTTTTACTATTTATTAAGCCACTTTGAAAATTGCTGATCCAACGATAGCTTCTGATTTTACTGTTTGGTTAAGTCACTGTTAGATTAGCAATTTTCAAAGTGGCTTAATAAATAGTAAAAAAATTCCAAAAAATGTAAAATTTGGTCTGCTAGCACATTTTAATATGGAGATTACATCTAATGGTTTGGATTGATCATTTGGACTTTAAAAATTAAAAAATGACTTGATTGCACGAGAGGCTAGGAACAATCGATTGTTTATTAGCCTACCTCTCTCTCTCTCTCTCTCTCTCTCTATATATATATATATATATATATATATATATATTTATAGAAATATGCTAGCATGCTATGCATAGCATAGAGCTTCTCCATGCAACGTCTTAGATTTTGACTTTTCAAAATCCTAACGATCGATCCGAACCGTTCATCTTGTTCTCCATATTAATATATATTTGGAGACTAAATTTTACATATTTTGGAATTTGTTTACTATTTCTTTAGATTTATTGAAAATCGCTGTTTTTTTATGGTCCAGATTTGCTGAAAATAGCGATTTTCAATAAATCTAAAGAAATAGTAAACAAATTTCAAAAAATGTAAAATTTGGTCCCCAAACACATATTAATATGGAGAACAAGATGAACAGTTCGGATCGACCGTTAGGATTTTGAAAAATCGAAATCCAAGACGTTGCATGAAAGGGCTCTATGCTATGCATAGCATGCTAGCATATTCCTATATTGTTATAAATAAAATAAGTTATGGATGGATGTTCATTTGCAACTCTTTTATAATTACTTCAAAACTCCTCATAAAGATTTATGTTATTCTCTTCTCATTTATCAATACAATTAATTTACCATGGCTTGTTATTTACATTTTCTACCTATAAATAGAGAATTGTAAGATTGTATCTGATACACAAGAAAAGAATAAGAATAAAAGATAGCTATCTTATACATTGTTAATATCTTGTTTGATTTCTTTATCTTTATTTTACAACACGTTATCAACACGAATTGCTCGAAAGTTACAAAGTAATCCTGTAAGTAATTTATGTGATTAATTTTTATATCTTTCATTAATTTAAATTTCATTTAAATTTTTGATTATATTTGTTTTAGTTTATAAGATTCATTCCTTGAAGTGAATGATGGAATAATAACCTGAAGTTATTATCAAAACAAAATGTTTATTTAGAACCTGAAGTTCTATTAGAATTTTTAATATAAAATTAATATAATAACCGATAGTTATTATAGGCCACTGGATGAATAATAACCTGAAGTTATTCCCAATTAAAACTTGAAGTTCATTAGAAATTTTCATATAAAATTAATATAATAACCAGAAGTTATTATAGGTCATTGGATGAAAATATAACCCGAAGTTAATTCAACTTAAATTCTACAATTGCGCGGTCAAGCAATTTAATAACCAGAAGTTATTAAATAAAATATTTTATTATAACGTGAAGTTATATAATATTAACCTGAAGTTATTAATACATTTAAATTTATTTATTCATGCATTTACGTATTCTTTTATTTATATTTATTTATCTCTCTTTTCATAACCTGAAGTTATGATATTAATAACCTAAACTTATGGCATTAATAACCTGAAGTTATGATATTAATAATCTGAAATTATTGATATGTATCTATTTTGGTAAATCTCACAAAACTTGAATTTATCTCCCTTTTCATTTATCATAACTTGAAGTCATGTTATTAATTACTTAAAGTTGTATTTTGTTATAAATACATATTAATAGAAATGAGAAAGGCAAACATCTTGAAGATGTTTGTCACACATGTGGGATGGCAAATTATTAGTTGTACCTGTTGTATGCCACTTAAAAAAAAATGGGAAAAAATGTGGAAACTAACTTTACTGAAAATGACCCCGGAAATTAATGCCATATGGATGCACATCTTGATGTATCAGATTTATTCCATAATGCGGATGATAAAAAATAAACAATTTTACTAAGGGAGAAAAATAAAATGTACAATTTTATGTTTATGTTTACTAAAGGTTTAAATTTACATTTCAATTTTTTATGCAAATAAAGTTAATAAATAAGTGGAAGTTATTGCATTCTTTTATTTTAAAGGAAAATGGCTGACGCAATGATAAGTAATGAAGATTCATGTCTGGTAGACAGTGAAACAACTAATACCATATTGAAAAGTAAGAAATACTTTTCACAATTGTATCTTGGTGAGACTAATATTCACACTATATCTGGCACAAGTAATTTAATAGAAGGCTCCGGAAGAGCTTATATTTTGTTACCTGAAGGAACAAAATTAATAATAGATGATGCATTATATTCAAGTAGATCCAGAAGAAATCTGCTAAGTTTTAAAGATATTCGAAAGAATGGTTATCATATTGAAACTATGAATGAGAGAAATTGCGAATATTTTCATATCACATCTATTAAGAATAACCATAAAATCATAATGGAAAAGATGCAAGCATTGTCCTCTGCACTATATGGAACTTATATAAGTACAATAGAATCAAATATGGTTACTAACCAGAAGTTAGTTGATCCAAAGTTATTTACATTGTGGCATGATAGATTGGGTCATCCAGGAAATATAATGATGAGGAGAATAATTGAAAGTGCAAATGGGCATCCCCTAAAGGACATGAAGATCCTATTATCAAAAGATATGACATGCAAAGCATGCTCTCTTGGAAAACTAATTATTAGGCCATCTCCAAATAAAGTTGGACCTGAAGCTCCTTCATTTTTAGAAAGAATTCAAGGAGATATATGTGGACCTATTACACCTCCATGTGGACCGTTTAGATATTTTATGGTGTTAATTGATGCATCAACATGCTGGTCGCATGTGAGTTTGTTAGCAACAAGAAATGTTGTATTTGCTAGACTATTAGCACAAATTATCCAATTGAGAGCTAATTTTCCGGATTATCAAATTAGAAGAATCCGGCTTGATAATGCAGGTGAGTTCACTTCTCAGACTTTTAATGATTGTTGCATGTCTATTGGAATTACGGTAGAACATCCAGTGGCCCATGTTCATACACAAAACGGTCTAGCAGCATCGTTGATTAAAAGGTTGCAATTAATTGCTAGACCATTACTTATGAGGTCTAGTCTACCGTCTTCTGCATGGGGACATGCCATATTACATGCCGCTGCACTCATTAGATTAAGACCAACTGCTGATCAGAAGTATTCCCCGTTACAATTGGTCTCTGGAAGAGAACCAAATTTGTCTCATCTAAAGATATTTGGTTGTGCTGTATATGTTCCAATTTCTCCTCCACAATGCACAAAAATGGGACCTCAAAGAAGGCTGGGAATTTATATTGGTTTTAACTCTCTTTCTATTATTAAATATTTAGAACCATTAACAGGAGATGTTTTTACAGTAAGATTTGCTGATTGTCATTTTAATGAATCAATATTCCCAAATTTAGGGGAAGAAAAACAAAAACTGGATAAATAAGTAACTTGGAATTCATCGTTATCTTATCTTGACCCCCGAAGTGGTCAATGTGAACTCGAAGTTCGAAAGATCATAAATTTGCAAAGAATTGCAAATGAATTGCCTGATGCATTCACCGATACGAATAGAGTTACTAAATCACATATTCCAGCTATAAATGCACCTGCTCGAATTGACATTACAAAAATATCTAATGAATCTAATGTGCGTAGAAGACGTGGAAGACCACTTGGTTCCAAGGATGTAAATCCACATAAAAGAAAAGAGCAGAATAAAGCAGTTGGTTCAACCCTAGAAGATGTTGATGATAAAACTCCTGAAGAAGTCAATAAAATCCCAGAAGAGATTAATGGTAAAACTCCTGAAAAAGTCGATAAAACCCTAGAAGAGGTTGATGAAATTCTAGAAGAAACTCAAGTACCAAATGATTATGAGGTTTCTATAAATTATGTAATAAATGGTACTATATTAAATAGAAATAAAACACATGTTGATGAAATATTTGCATTCACTATAGCAAGCGATGTTATAAACGAAGAAGATAATGTGCCAAAAACTCTAGAAGAGTGTAGACAAAGAAATGATTGGCATAAATGGAAAGATGTCATACAAGCAGAATTAAGTTCATTAGACAAGCGGCAAGTATTTGGACCTGTAGTCCAAACACCCAAAGATGTTAACCCTGTAGGTTACAAATGGGTATTTGTCATAAAAAGAAATGAGAAAAATGAGATTGTGAGATATAAAGCAAGGCTGGTGGCACAAGGCTTTACACAAATACCAGGAGTTGATTATAAAGAAACGTATTCACCTGTAGTAGATGCGATAACTCTCAGATTTCTAATAAGTCTCACAGTTGCAGAAAATCTAAAAATGCGACTTATGGATGTTGTAACAGCCTATTTATATGGTTCACTTGACATTGATATATACATGAAAGTCCCAGAAGGATTGAAAATGCCTGAAGCATATAAGTCAAAACCTAGAGAGATGTACTCTATAAAATTAAGAAGATCTTTATATGGACTAAAACAATCTGGTCGAATGTGGTATAATCGACTGAGTGAGTACCTTATAAAAGAAGGATATAAAAATAATATAATTAGTCCATGTGTTTTTATTAAAAGATCAAATCTAGGTTTCACAATCATTGCAGTATATGTTGATGATTTAAATATGATTGGATCTCCTGAAGAGATTGAGAATACTGCAAAATTAATGAAGAATGAATTTGAGATGAAAGACCTTGGTGCAACAAAATTTTGTCTCGGCCTGCAGATCGAACATCTAAAGAATGGAATATTTATCCATCAATTAAATTATGTTGAAAAAATATTAAAGAGATTCAATATGGATAAAGCTCATCCTTTGAGCACACCAATGGTCGTACGATCGCTAAATGCAGAAAAAGATCCTTTTCGCCCACAAGAAAATAATGAAATAGTACTTGGTCCTGAAGTACCATACTTAAGTGCAATCGGGGCATTATTATATCTTGCAAATAATACGAGACTCGATATCTCATTTGCAGTAAATGTGTTAGCGAGATATAGTTCCAAACCAACCAGAAGGCATTGGAATGGAATTAAACATGTATTTCGGTATCTCTGCGGAACTAGAGATATGGGGTTATACTATCAAAAGGATACAAAATCCAATTTAATTGGATATGCAGATGCTGGATATTTGTCGGATCCACATAAAGCACGATCCCAATCAGGATACGTATTCACCTATTGTGGAGCTATGGCGATCGACAAAACAAACTCTTACGGCAACATCATCAAATCATGCCGAGCTAATCGCTCTATACGAGGCGGGTCGAGAATGTGTTTGGTTACGGTCAATGATTCAAAACATTCAGGAAGAATGCGGACTTGAAAACATCAAGATAAATCCTACTCCGCTATATGAAGATAATGCAGCATGCATTGCACAAATCAAAGAAGGATATATCAAAGGAGACCGAACTAAACATATCGCACCAAAGTTCTTTTCGACACATGACCTACAAAAGGAAGGCGTAATAGATGTTTGCCAAGTCCGATCAATCGACAATCTGGCAGACTTATTCACAAAATCTTTACCGACAAAGGTTTTTGTACAACTCACAAAGAAGATAGGTCTACATCGATTGAAGGATATTCAATGATATCAAAATGAGGGGAAGCGTTATACGCACTGTACTCTTTTTCCCTTAACCAAGTTTTTATCCCAATGGATTTTTCTTGGTAAGGTTTTTAATGAGGCAGTACGTGATCCTGAAGTATCATGTTAATATCGATCCTGAAGTATCATATTAACAGCGTATAATGAACAATGAACATCCAAGGGGAAGTGTTATAAATAAAATAAGTTATGGATGGATGTTCATTTGCAACTCTTCTATAATTACTTCAAAACTCCTCATAAAGATTTATGTTATTCTCTTCTCATTTATCAATACAATTAATTTACCATGGCTTGTTATTTACATTTTCTACCTATAAATAGAGAATTGTAAGATTGTATTTGATACACAAGAAAAGAATAAGAATAAAAGATAGCTATCTTATACATTGTTAATATCTTGTTTGATTTCTTTATCTTTATTTTACAATATATATATATATATATATATTATCAGAGCCTTTTCAGATTCTTTAGTGGCTTAATTTTTCAATTATTGATTTCTTAGTGTAAATTAAGGTTATGTCCTTTTATCCTGCTTTTGTTCAAAATCTTAATTATGATCAGGTTCTTAAGATATTTCAAGTTCTCAACCCTTGCTTTAAACCTTCTTAACCTCTATTTAGAAATTAAATGAACCGAACATGAAAGTTCTAACATAAATTCATATTTATTTCATTTACAAGAGGGTGTGAAATGCCATAACATCTTTAGGTCATGTCTGATTGTGGAGTAAAATTATTTCATATTAAATTGTTTACTTCAAATTAATTAGATATAATGAATTAATCATGTTTGGTTGGAAGTTGGTGGAGTAAGTTGATAAAAAGAGAAAAAGTAATAAGTTTGATGTTATTCTAACTACAGGATCCACAAATGAAATAAGTTACTCTATCTAGAGAGGTGGAGTACCTTATTTCGAATTAACTCAAATATTACTCTATCTTAATCTTTCAAATTTATTTATAATTTTGCTCTTTAAAGGTGAAGTAAAGAATTTATTCCATCACTTACTCCACAACCAATCATAACCTTAATTGCTAACCACCTTACCTTAGTCAATAGTTTAGTAAAATCACATTCAAGTAGGATTGAAATTTTTAAATTTACTCTCAACCAACAAAAAACATCAAAAGATTTAAACAATGTAGAATTCGATATTTATTTGAACCGCAGCATGAAATGACGAACCCTGAGATTGAGGGCTACAATTTATCGTTGCGACTCCGAAAAAACCAAAAAATTCAACGTTTCCACCATTCTTTGTTGAATTTTTATTGATTTTTTTAATAATTTAAAAAAAATAGAAAGAACAACCAATAATTTAAATATGTTAGAAAGAACATCAAACATCTTATAATTTAGATGTACTAAAAGGACTTCAAAACATTTTTTAGGCATGATTTTTCCTGATTGTAAAAAAAAAATTAAACTTTTCCTAGGTGTTACTAGAAAAAAAAATAAAAATGCTTTGGATCTGAATTATTGTTCCTGGTTCGAAAGTCATTTCTAAGTAAATAAAAAAATTATCATGTTCTTTCTAGTACATTATCAAATTGTAAGATACTCCATCTATTTCTGAAAAAAATGATTTGACATTTTGTAATGACAACAAACTATTTTTTTCAAAATAGATAGAATATCTTAGAATTTGAATGTACTAGAAAGACCACCATAGTTTTTTTATTTACTAGACGTGACTTTTGAACTAGGATCAATAATTCTGACCCAAGACATTTTTAATTTTTTTTCAAATACACATAAAGAAATAATTTAACTTTTTTTACATCTGAAAAATATTTTCAAGTCTACATCTAAATTATAAGATGTTTTATCTATTTTATTTAATGTTGTTTCTAAAATATATTCAATTATCAGTTGTTCTTTTTATTTGAAAATTATTAAAAAAAATATTAAAAAAAATCAATGAAAAATCACCAAAGAATGGTGAAAATGTTGAATTTTTATGTTTTTTGCGGGGCCGCGACAATAAATGGTGACCCTCAAAGAATGAGTGTACCATTTGTCGTTGCAGTTAGGATAATTCTGAAATTCTACACAAACAATGGTCTCTCTTTTTTTAGAGTATATCTAAAATTTTTGGCACATAGGATGATAAAAATATCGGAATGATGCATGCATGTGTGTGTGTGTGTTTGCGTCATTGCGTGTGATGTATATAATGGAATCATAAACCACAGAAAATCACAGTTAGACATAAAAGGTTCGGAAAGATAATCATAATAACAGTAATTGCATTTATCTGTTTATCTGTATAAAAAAAGAAGCGTGAACTGAAGCAGTGTGCCACATGGGCCCATGGGCCATGGTGGCATGTTCCTCCTATTTCCGTAATTTATCTCAATATTTGTGGCATTTCAATTCCCCAGTCGGCTTTCTGTATCCTCCGTTACTAACCACGTGGGTCCCACACTGCCCACCATATCAGCATTTTGGAATTAATTCCTCTCCAGTCTATTAAATGACATCTGCCTCCATTTCCAAACTGTTTGTATGAATTGACATCCGCATATTTTTTACGTATGAATTGACAGCCTCAATTTGTACGAAACTATGAATTATTTAAAGTATATAATTAATTTATAAGACGAGCAACACGTCTATCTTTCTTTCCTTTTCTTTTAAAAAAAATCAGCCTAAGCTGAAAAATATTTGTAAAATCAGCAAGTTAATTAATAGTTAAATATTTAAATGAATCTAAATCCTATAATTAATTGTATACATTGTTTAATTACAAGATATGATATTGCAATTAATGCATTTTATTTTAAATAAATGCATGCCGCAATATAAAATTAAAAAGTTTCTAAATCAAGAATTGCAAGTTATTGTGCGAGTCCCTGCAACAATTGATTTGATTTGATCTTTTATTTATTTATTTATTTTATTTGAGTTGACTATGGCTTCTCATCTCAGTATTGACTGGAGAAGAGTGAACTCTCGTTGGATCAAACAAAGATTACGGGTGCCCAATAATTATTATTTGCAGAATATAAAAAACTAGGTACTTGGTACCAAGAGTTCATAATATAATGGCTTTTATTCTGTTGCTATGGGTACCACTAAATGTACCAAATTATTGCATCCCTAATTATCACAAATAATTATATACTAGTTTTAATCTTAATTATATAAGTTGAAGAATAGAACTGTAGGCTCTACGTCAGTGTATCTTAACTGTGAGTGATATATTTTAACTGTCAAAATTTGAATCGCTCTTGGTGGCAACAAAAAGGCAGGTTTAGTCGATTTAAATTTACCAAGAACGTCTGGATATTTTTGAACCACGCATGAGTTTGAGAAAAAAAATATAGACCGAATCTTAACTAGAACTATCAAAATCTTACGGGTTTGATAATTAAAAGTTGGTCCATACTTATAGTATATAAACAATATTTCAATCTTAACATGAGATTACGTAGCGGTATGAATACAAATTATGTTTTAAACATGATATAATAATTTTGTCGAAAAAATATACACTTGTTAGGAAAAAATATACACTACAATCTTAACATATAATCAGTGTTGTAAAAAATGTCTATTTAAGCCAATTAATCATCCGATTAGTTGTTGGTGGTGACCAAACTGTCACAGATTTTTTTGAATAATCAGTTGATTATTTTCCATCATGCCTGATTATTTTCAAATAATTAGTTAATGATAACCTATCCATCCGACGAGCACATACCGTTATTTATATTAGTGCGTACAATAAGAGGACCCCAAATATATTGATAGACGAAACTACATACCAAAAAAACCAGAAAAGATGCCCGTTTTGTAGATTTGAAGCCTCCTAGTACTGTCCTCGTGGTATATGTGGGTGTGTTTTGCTCATTCCTTTTCTCTCTCCTGTAGCTTTTTATTATTATTACAAATTTCCTTTCCAGAGGTGAAGAGGAGAGAATATCTCCTCTCTCTCGAGCATTCAACTCAATAAAGCCCCCAAAAAACAACTACAAACTACAAAGTAAAGAAAATTCATTTTAGAAAAAATAACATATTAAACAGAGGAGAGAATAAGAGACCAGATGTTGACAAATTTCCTGTCACTGCTCTTCGAAGGTCGTTTGTTCCTGTGAGAACTGCCCCTCTCTTCTCTCTCTCTCTCTCTCTCTCTATCTCCCAAGTTCTATCTCCCTTTCTCTCTCTCTGGCCCCCATCAGATCGAAATCTCTCAGTTTAAAATCTCGGTATTCTTCCAATGGCTGTTGAGATACAACAAACCGCTGTTTTTGCTTTTTGATCCCTCTCCTTTCCTCATTTTCTGAAAAATACAGCTTTTGCCATAATATATCGGGGGTTACTGCGTGGTTTATGGTAGTGGGGAAAGTCGAGATCTTTTTGGCTTTTCGGTGGTTTTTTTTTGTTCTTACTAATTCTCTCTCAATGGGTAAAGCTTTGAGGTCCAGTCAAGTTATCTCCAAGTTCTCATGCAGAGCTCGTTGAATTAAGGTAATTAATTGCTCCTTTTTAAGTTTCCTGTAGATTAGTTTTGTTGTTTGTTTGATTAGATTTAGAAGGATCTTCCAATTCTTTTTTTTCTTTTTTTCTGGGTTTATGGAGGTTGAGATTGTGTTATTCGGTAGAATTGTGGTGTTTTGCATTTGAGATTTCATGGTTAATAGAAAAGTTTTGGATTTTCTCGCTTTTATTTGTCTTTAATTTATGCTAGTGCTGAGAATTGTCCCAATTTGCTGCTCTTTTTTAAGGGCTTAATATTTTATATAATATTATATTTGCTACATTAAGGTTTTAGATTAGATTGGTTTTTAAACACTTGGCATGAATTTTTTTTTGTATTTCTGGGAGTTTAGCTTTTGGGAAGTGCGTTAATCTACATTTGTTTTTCAACTACTATTTTCTTAGAAAAATTCTATATTTGAGGCTTTTAAATTTGCCATTTTCTACATTTGGTAAGGCTTAGATTGTTTCAGTTGTACCTAATTCTCTCAAAATAAATATATATTTTTCTATTAAGTACTTATTTAATTATCTGATTTATTTGGTCACCTCACAGTAAAAGATCTTACTTCCAATCTGAATTTTTGACAGTGAGCATGATATATGAAGTCAAATACTTTGTTTCAATTGGTACCCAAAATGCTGCTACAATACCTTAGGGTTTCTCTTGTTTATTATCAATTGGATTCCCAGCAAGTCAACTTGTTAAATGATGCTTTCTAAAATTTTCCTTGGTTTTTCATTGCATGGCAGGTTTCCTTAGTGACCAGAGAATCTCATTTTATCTTAAGATAAAGTACTCGAGTAAAAGGGGATCAATCGAGCGTGACCTCTATTCTTACATAATCTTCCTTTTAGCATGCTGAACAGCGTGTAGAAACAAGCTTATCCTATCTACATTTCCTTGTTGATATGGTAATTGGCTTGTTATCATGGCACTTACACAAATTTCATTTGCTTCTTCTCTTTTTGCTCTTGCATAATTTTGGATTAAAAGATGCATAAATTTCTGTATTAGGTACATTCTGTGTAGAAATGGAGTATTTATGTGAAATGTCACGTAATATTAAAATAACAAGGCAGTATTAATTGACAAGACAAAGATGTAGTCTAGACTTTACAGTTGATTTATCATTGGAATGCATAATATTAACAATCTGTGCTATTATTGGATATACGTTTCGTTGTTTATAGCCATGCATGGAGTTTATGACTGCTATACGTAAAACTGTAAGCTGCATGCATGTAACGCTTGCATGATGTACATTTAATTCTTATAGTTACAAAATTTACATGGACTTAGTCGCTTGGCTGATTTACAAAAATGCCCTTTGCAAACTAATTTGCACTTTTTAATCGAAGTTTGCTGAAGTACTTCCATCCCCAGTGTTTCTGTGTTGGCAAGCATCTAGCTGCTATTTTTTTTTGTTAAATTCTAGTTGTCCAATCGAGCATACTCATAAAATTGAACTTATCGGTGAAGCTTGTCCTACCAGTATTGGTGATGTATATTAAAAAAAAAAAGCCTACTCAAACATCTATACACGGTGTGCTTTTTTCTGTAGAGAAGAAGTTAAATGGGGAGTAGAGCTGATAGCGAGGGCTACGTACCACCTGCAACTTATGGAATGGCGAGGCCCATGATGCATCTGTGTTATGATGAGAGAGGAGATCTTTTGCATGGTTATTCAGACCATGAAAAGGAGATGCTCAAGAGAATTATTCTCGAGCATGAAGTTGTTTTCAGAGGCCAGGTGGAGTAAAACTCTGCTCTTGCCTATCTATTTCGAAAAGAAAAAAGAAGAAAAGAATATTGGGGCAATTTACTCGTAAATCCTCAATATATCTTTCATAGCATACACAAAAGAAATATTATTGCTACCTCTCTCTTCGCCATTTTCATAAGTTGCCCAAATATAGACCTCATTAAGTCATCCTTGCTCTTTATGGCCGTGGAGATCGGGGTAGTTTGGGCATTTATTGAAAAGAAATTTAGGAATGTAGCATATGTGGATATTTCAGCATATGATAGGATCTATATGTAAATTTCTTATTCAGCGGTGACGTGCCTTTCTGTTCAAGTTGAAAATGAACAGCAATATAGAAGGTTTTAAATGGTTTATTTGAACACATTTATTTTTGAATAAAAACAGATTCATATTCGCATATAAAATTTGCGCAACATGGACATTCCTTTGAAATGTTATTCTTTATAATGATGCATTAACAAATTAAATATATTGAACCTCTTAGTTTGTATTGTTCAATTTTCAGGTGCATGAACTTCATAGGCTGTGGAGAGTACAGAGGGATTTAATGTTGGAGTACGAAAGGAATCCATTGCAAAGGAATTCTTCTTCATCTCCAGTTCCTACTAATCAGCACAGCACCAACGAAAACAATTCTGTATTTGATTCCAACCAGAACCGACCCACTTTCGAGTTTGTCAGAGAAGGGAGTGCACAATCTTCCGCAAACATTGTTCCCACTAAAAAGCCCATGTTTGACCTTCGGCTTCCAGCAAGTGATTACATTGAAAATGGAAATGGATTGGAAGGTGGATTTGGATTAGGAAATAACACTGTTTCTTGCTTTGGTAAAGGTGGTGTGTTTAGTTCAGCTAATGGGGCAGGCACTAGTGGAAGTGAGAGGAATTTGGTATCTGACCTGAATGAACCTGTTGAGGAGATAACGGGTTTGGACTTCTTAGGTGTGAATAGGGACCCAGTTTGGCATAGACGAGTTGACGAAGGATCTAGTTTGGGTTTGTTCAGTGGAAATAGGAAAATAGCTAATGAAGAGTGGTCTCTTGAGAAAGAAAAAGGTATGCATTTTCCTACCATTTACAAGTGTCTGGCAGTATATCCATACAAGGTTTTTACTATGACATCTCAAACTTTCTTATTTGTTCTCTTTTCACTGTATTAGTGCTTTAGTTGCATGGTTGACATTAGTGTGAGATTATTTTGATTTGCAACTCAGTATAAATCCTGCAAGATCAATTCTTTTTTTGCCTGTTAGCTTGTATTTAGTATCTCTGTGTAAATATTTATTCATGCATCTACTATTTGTTCATGTAGTTAGTATGTTTGCATTTTTATTGAGGTGGATTTACTGTTTCTCAAACACTACTAACTATATCAATTTAATTCTTCAGGCGGGAATTCATCAGGAGTAAATTTCTTTAACCCAGATAGGAGCCACCCTAATTTCACCTCTAGTAATTCACCGGGGGTAAACTTTTTCGCTACCTACAGAAGCCACCAAAACCCTTTCAAAGACCAGCATGTCATTGCGCCTCAACTATTTGGCCAAAAGCTAACCTTCAGTTCTGACCCCTCTCAAGCCCAATCAACCCATATTTTTAGCTCTAATAACAGTAGTAATAATAATTACAATAATCATAATTCGGTGGCTCCCACTTCTTTCCCTGTTCTTGATTCAAGCCCCCATTATAACATCTTAAACAAAAATAAAGGCCTCATGGCGGGTTCTATTCATCCCCTAAGCCCATTCTTTAATAATGGTTCTGGTACTGCAATGAGAGTTACAGGTGACAATTCTGGATATTTTTTGAATGCGCCTCGTAATCTGGTACTAGGGAATTCTGGAGGCCAGTCATTCGATTTATCAAAATCGAATTGGGAGAAGAATTTCGCTCCGGGTACCAGTATGGATTTGAATGAACCTATTCCAGAAGGAAATCGAGAAATTAAAGGTATTAAATTATTTGGATCTAATTGTGGGGGCTTTGTTTCTGAGGCCGATTGGAAGAAAAATGAAATAAATTTAAATAACACTGCAAATGAAGATGAGCTTTCTCGGAAGGCCTCCAGTTCTGCAAGTGTAGTTGCAGGTGAACCTAATAGCTGCAATATGAAGTTACTTGGGTTTCCCTTGTTTGGCAGTTCTTCTTCAAACAACAAGTCTGCATTGCATGCCAATGAATCAAGCAAGAGTGAAAGAAGAGTTGATTATGAGCATGTGGAACCTGCCAAACGGGTATTAATTGACCTTAATGAGGATCTACCGTTAGAAAATGACCTTAATTCTTTAAAGGAAAGAAATGAAGGTAAAATTACTCGATATGTGATTGATTTGGAAATGCCAGCCTCTCAGTTTGATGAAGCTGACGTTGGTATGCAACATGAAATTGAGATCAAAAGAGAAAGCAGGCCCGATTCGTCAGATACAGAAGCGGCTAATACTATAGTTGCCATTTCACAACTTGAAATAAACCCAACACCGCTATTCCACCAACCCGATGCACTTGTATGGTTTGCAGATCTTGCTGTATCTGGTTGTGACAAACGGGGCTCTGAACCTGAGTCTGATAGTGAAGATCTTTTTGAATCGATGACCCTTAAACTAGAGGAGGTTAAGTCTGACGATCGTTTTGGAACTGGTAATTTCTGTGAGAAAAAATTCGAAGGAGAGAGCAGCAGCGTAGCAGGAGAAACAGGGTACACTTCGTTGCTTTTTACCCGGGGCAGGCGGGGCCCAGCCAGAAAGAGGCGTCAGAGGAGGGATTTCCAGAGGGATGTGTTGCCTACCATAGCTTCTCTCTCTAGAGTTGAGGTTACAGAAGATCTGCAAATGATCGGTGGTCTGATGAGAGCATGCGGACAAGAGTTTGACTCCATTCTGACAAGGCGGGTTGGCCGGGGTACCTCCAATGCAAAAGGGAAGAGGCAACAGAGAAGCCCTCAAGTGAATTCACCTCTGAGGACACCTCAGGTGAAACAGCCAGATAAACACCTCCCTCAGACATCCTCGTCAAAAGGAAACCTACCTCAGGCGAACACATTACAGAACCCTTGTGTTAACCCATCACAAAGGATTCCAAAGGGGAGCAACCCACAGAGGAACCCTCCAGTAATGAACCAGCAGTCTGGAGTCCCTATGGTGAACCAGCCTCATGGAGGGCCTGTGATGGGCCCACCACAGAAGGTCTCGCTTGAGAACCAGCAGCAAAGAACCCTCCAACCAAACAGGCCACAGAAGATCACACTGGTGAACCATGCCCACAGGTTCACACTCTTTAACCCGAGGCAGAAGGCTGCTCCAATAAACTTGTCACAGAATGGAGGCACTGAGGTTGCCCATTCAGACATGATCCTGGTAGCTAATCAGATGCAGAGAAGCGAGCAAAATAACCAGCCACAGAGAAGTGTGTCCATGGGCCAATCACACACAAGTGCGCAGGCAATTCCGCAGCAGACAGTTAACCAAAGTTCTGACATGGAAGGTGAAGGTCTGAGTGTTATCGGGTGGGGCCGGACAACAGCAAGAAGGAACCGGAGACCAAGGGGCCTGCCACTGGCTCCGCAACAGCAGCAGCCAGGGAATAATAATCACTCGTGCCTTTAAATTGAGGTGATTATTTTATAAAGAGGGTATACTTTGGTTTAATTGGATTGGGGGCCGGGTGTGTGTGTGTGAGTGTGTGGTGGGGGTTGATTAATTAGGTTGGCTGTAAAGTGGCGCTGGAAATTTGACCGCTCATTTTAAATTTTTGTATATCAGGTAATAAGTGAACCTTTTTCTCTTTCTTTTTTTCTCCTTTTCATAGACAAAAACAAAGCAGTTTCAGTTTAATTAGAGAACAATTGAACATAGTTTGTAGATATTAATGGGTGTCTCTGATGCGTGTATATTGTTTTGGTGGTTCTGGGATCATGAGTATATATGGCTTGCCCTGTTCCAAATATACCATTGTATATTGGCTGGTGCTAAATAAGGTGGTGAAAGTTCAGTGAAATTAAATTTTCACAAGGTGGCATTACAGTTTCTCTGGCATTCTTTAAGCCTAGCAAGTTGTACATTGTGCAGGAAAGTGATAGATACTCTTATTATGGTTCGAAAGTTGAAACCCATTGTTAGCTGATACCATTTGCTTAGCTCATACAAAATGCTTCAGGGTTTGAGGCATGGTGCTCTGAAGTAATTTTCATCAGTATTTTTATCTTTTCAATTAGAAATGTTTAAACATGCTTAGTTCTGTTTGCATGTGGCCAGAGTTTTGTTATCATCACAGCCACAGCCACAGCCACAGGTGATTATGCTTGGATAGCAAGTGACCTTATATTTATATTTTATTATTTGTTTGTCATATGCGCATGGGAAGTCCATTTCATATATGATATGGTAGCTGCAAAGATTCTAGTGCTAGTGCACTATCTTTTGTTTTGTTAAGCACTTTGATTACAAACCGGTTTAATTAATGAGTAGGGTTAAAATGCTCTATTGGTTTTGTGTTTCAACCATACCCCACGTCTTTATCCAGTCGATCCGAGCTGCTCAACATGATTTCCATGTCATAATGTGCTTAGAGATCAAATTTTATATTTTTTTGAAATTTTTTTACTATTTTTTTAGATAGGTACAAAATCAATGCATCTGGACCATCAAAAAATAGTGATTTTGTACCTATTTAAAAAAATAGTAAAAAAAGTTTCAAAAAATATAAATTTTGGTCTCTAAACACATTTTAATATGGATATCATGTTGAGCAGTTCGAATTGACTATTTAAACTTTGTAAATAGAGATAAAAACGTGAGGTATGATTGAGACAAAAAATCAATGGTGTATTTTAACTCTACTCTTAATTAATTGCTTACTAAATATATTCTATACACATTTGTAAATATCTTATTTGTGTAATAATCTTCTACAAAAACCGGTTTAATTAATCATACCTACTTTAAATGTAATGTTGAAAAAAAAAATTCTAAGGTCAATATTTCAAATAAATGTCCTATAGTATGTGCCTACAAAACATAAAATTAGTATACATGTGGTATATGAATATGACCATAATACTCTCTTGCTGAACATAGACAAACCATTATGTCACTATTTGAGAAGGTAAAAAGTGACTATTGTTGAGATTACACTAACCGAAATTGTTATTTTTGAACATATTGATATTAGTGACAGGAGTATCCGTAAAGATATTGCCAGCAATAAGCGGTGATAGATTTTTATAGTCACTTTAATTTGCTTTGAATTGGAATTGATTAGAATAATTTATGGGGGAGTTGTATCATGCGAAAGCCGGAATCATTTACACGTCATTTACAATGCATGGGTTTTTTCGGTTTTTTTCTTTATCATTCCTAAAAAAGAATTTTAGAGAAAATTCCAGAATGTAAGAGAAAAATGTAATGACTAATAAATGGTCGTTGAAGTCAACGTAGAGAAAACCACACAATCAAACGAGGACAGGAAATGGCAGACTTGGCAGGGCAGCTGCAGAAATATTGGAGGGGCAAAATTGTCCATTATTTCAGAATCTTAGAATTGTCGTGTTAATATCAACCTGCCGCTGTGTACTACAGGGGATAAGGATCTAAAGGGAAGATCACACCACACGCTCTTATTCTCAGAAACTGTAAGGGCTGAAATAAATAGTTTTAGTTTAGATTTGGCAGGAGATTGGTGCATTTATATCCCAACAGGATTGCATTTAATCGAATTTAATTCCACCGTGATGTGATCAATGCGAATAGTTCTACCAATAACAATTTCAAAGGACGTACAAGAACATCAGCATCGAGCATTTATTACAGAAATCAACTAAGGGAATGGAGAATTGGAGATGTATACAGAAATTAAGTTGGGAAAAGGCATTTTCGTCGCCCAGTAAAAACGAGCAAAGGATTTTTTTTGTTGTTGTTGTGAATAAAAGTAAAATTTTTTTTCCCTGTTTTCATACCCCGTTCACTTTTAGATTCAAATCTACTTATTTTCTTAAAAAAAACACTCTTATTCTTCAATCCGAGCCATTCAAAATCGATCACACGGCTTCAATTACTTTTTTTCTTTTATATCAATATAATATTTTAAAATGAATCATATGTAATTGAAGCTCGGATTAGAACAACTCGAATTGAAAAATAGGAGAGTGCTCATTTTCTTAAGAAAAGGAGCAGATTTGAATCCATCTCCTTTCAATAAACTTTATTTCTTTTGACTCAAATGACCCTAAAAAATATTACTCTTCTCATATTATTTTTCTAGAGGAGAATTTTTTTTCAGGAGTCTCTAATGGTGGCACCAAACTCAAGTCTATGAATTTATTTTTATTAAAAAAGAATTATGAGAAATCTCTTAACCCAAATTCGACAATTCTTTTTAACTATAACATTAAAAAAAAATTCAAACATAATATCATATTGCAAAAATCTCAGAAATGCCACTGCTGTAGACATTATCTAGCACTAGCAGTATATATGATTGGAAAGAGGCAGAACTCTCTTCTCATCGTTGATTGGTGGCTTCTTTCTTTACTCGATTCCTGAACACTCTTGGTCCACAAGATCTATACATATATATCTGAGGATGAATTAGTGTATAACCACTCCTTTTTATTTGATTTTTATCTTTTATTTCTTCTTTGATAAATTTCTTATGTAGTCTTGCATATCAAATAGTTTGTTGGCTATAAAGAAATTAAGATTTTATATATATATATATATATATATATATATATATAAGATAGGGATCTAGTCACTAACTTGTGAAGAAATGAAGAAAGTTAATGGTAGATGGTATTTTCTCATATTCACAATAATTAAAATGAGAAATTTCTTATCTTTGCATTGGTACATAATATTCGGTATAAAACCGTATTTGTGTTGACACTTGTTATGACTAAATGATCTTCAGGTGTCTCTTCTGACTGAGAATGGAAGTAACAAATTAAATATGATATGAAGCTACCAACTAATGAGAATCTTGTCACTAGGTTTTTATTATTGTAAAATTTACTCTAGCTGTAACTTGTGAGTTGTGACTACTTAATCTAAGTATCAATTAGCTAATTATATTTTGTACATGTAAATTGCAGTTTAAAGATAAATTTGCAAAAGAAAGAATTTGGAGCTTTTTTTTTTTTTTTTGAAGGCCTAGCAGAGTCTGTTAAGTTAATTTCATTTAAATAAATAGAGTTACATCAGTAGCATGCATGCCAATAGTTGCAACTAACTAATATCTATAAGTTTCGATAGTAAATTCTAATCTAGCAACTACTCAGCAATATTTGAGCCAACTGCTCATCTCTTGAATGCACAGATTAGTCAAAATCTTTGAAGGTAGCCATTTTGCTTCAAAAATTACACGATTTCTTGTCTTCCATACATGCCAAACTACGCATATAAATCTTGAGAGCCATTGTTTGTAATCCATTCCTCCTGCATTTCTAACCATGCTCCATAATTCTTTCCAAATAGACTCTACTGTGAGACCTGGTTTCATGATTTGTTTATTCAACCTATTGGCCACATGAAACCACATGAAACCATACTTCCACGGTATATGGACATAAATAGAAAATGTGTAGATATTGGTCTCAGGGTTCTTTGTTTAGGCATTGGTGAAAAAGAGATTTGCAGCATCAAAGATATTGGTGTCAGGAATCTTTGTTTAGGTTGGAGGCTATAAACTTTATGAAATATTAGTATGATGTCCATCTAAATGTTATATATATAACATGTTATCCTTCTTTTTTGTGGACAACATTTGGTTGGTCAAATAAACATTTGATATGGAAAATATTAGTGTGTTGAGATAAATCAAATCACAAATTTTAGACAAAAATATGTTGAATCATGGGATGAAATTGAGATAAATTTAGATAACTAATTAATGTTTGTTTCTACTGTTAATTAGAATAATAATACAATTTTAGCGTTTGTTGATTGTCTCTGATCTCTCATTGAAATATACATAAACATACATAATATTAAATGAAGAATTAATGAAGACATGTTTTATTTTGTAATTTCTTTTTACTAAAAAAACAATTATAGTTATTTGCTATTGATTATTTTTGTTTAGACAATAGGTCATTATTAATATCATTTGCTTTAAATAAGAGATATTGAAAATGAAGAATCAAGTGACAAATACATGATATATCATGCAAAATTCATCTCTTTTGTACACATACAAAACTTGTTTTTATGTTAATTTGTAATGAATATATGTTTTATTTTGATATTTCAAATGCAATTGTACTGAATCGCACGATTAAATAATCGTTAAAAATGCTTGAGAGTTGAGACAATAAAAAAAGTATAAAAATATCATCTCTGAAACCAATTTAATAAAAATATGAATTTAGCGTCACAACACAAATCAAGGTCCTGGTACGTTAGTATTCAAATGAACACATCATTTATTTAGATCAAACATCAACTTTAAAATATTCCATCAATTATCAAAATAACGAGAATAATACAAACCATAAAAAAAAAATATAAGAACAAATTTAAAATGAACAAGGAATGAAGATTCGAGATTATATAATTTCATAACAGCACCAGTTTTGGTCCCAGATCAAGTGTTTCATTCGATTAGAATAAATATGGTCACAGATCAACAATTTTAAATGAGTTTTAATAGAAAAAAATATTAAAATGAATAAATTTGAGATTAAATTTGTGAGTTTTTTAAGTTTAGAAGAGTAAATATGATATTATGAATTTTAGAGGGGAAAATACGTAATTTCCAAGTTTTTGAGGGGTATACATGAAATTCCCCCCTAAAAGAAGGTTAAGGTTACATAATGTTTATTTAATAATAAAAATAGACTAAATGTAATCAGCACGGAGCGCCAAACGATATAATTTTTAAAGCTTGTTACTTCAGGAAAAAAAAAAGATTATCAGCTTCATGTTTATTTTATTTTGTTCAAATTGTCTAAACAGGTAACTAAGGAACTGGTCCTGAATTCGGAAAAATAAAAATAAAAATAAAAATTATAGTTAAATTAATATTTTTCCTCTTCTTAAATTCACCTAACTATTTAAATTCATAAACAGACCGTAAAAGATAATTCCTGTTAATAACTGTCAAATAATTACTACTGTGATGTCAACATATAACCGATCTGTATGACTATGACATCAAAACGAGAAAGTGACTTGCTATTCAATCATCTAATAAAAAATTCACTTAAGACTTCTCCTGATTTCTTTTTATTTTTTGAATATCATTAATTTAATAGGTAGAAAATCATCTAAGAAAAAAATATTTGAATTGAATGTGATTTTTTACCTACCTAGAAAATACCAAAACGATTCAAAAAAAATATAATATAGGTTCTGTCTTCAAGTACATTTTTATTTGAAAATCATGTTGAATGATTTAATTAACGGTTTGAAATTTAAATGCAAAACTATAGATCCATAATATGAACCTGCGTACGCATTACAAGGGATCCGTATTCTCTAAAATAATCTAATATTTGAGTTTTTGATTGAGACCATCCGATTTGAATCCATCATTCGAGATTGTTTTGTAATTCGAATTCATCTCTCGGGATGCATGCTCTCCACTTCGGATAGACTATTACGGATTCAAATCGAACGATCTAGATTTAAAACTCAAAGATTGGGTTACTTCACTGGATCTGAACTCCATTACAAGTACCATAACCTCACTTATCAAGCAATGCAAGGTAATATTTATCTATTTTTAGAGTAAAATATTGTTAATCAAACCTAAATTTAATTAATTGGAACCTCAAATAATGTGAGGTTATGAGGCGACACAGGTGTTTTGAAAATAACACGTATCACTATAATTAGCTAACTCATCTTCTATATATAGATAGACCAAATTAAGAATCGTGACTATGAAAGACATGAATTTCATGGATTCTGAAGACACACTCTCGGTTTGCTTCCTTTTTGACCGTGTCTATGTTGAGCTTCCAATATGTGGTAATTGGCTTTTCCTGGCAAAACGATCCACAAAAACTAGTATCTTTTCATAATATGTATAATGTTGCTGTTTGTTTTAGCCTGTTGTTTTTTGAGGCGTCCCTGATAGAAAATAATAGTAAGAAATCAGAAGAAGATCATGATCAGGAAATGGAAGCAAACAATCAGACAATCAAAATGGAGGGGTCTGATGATATTTCTCATCTTTGATGTTTTGAAGGTAGTAATAGCGATAGCTCCTATTGCTTTTCCAATTGAAAAATGTTCTTTGTCCATTGATATTTGTCCACAAATTGTCCACCACCTTATCCACTCTAACTGATTTTAACGACTCTACTTTCCTTTTATAAATCAGATCTCTCTCTCAATCCTCTGCCTCTATTTTTTTCCTCTCTTTTGAAAACCTGGTGAGGCTCTCTCTCTCTCTCTCACTCTAGCAGCTTCTCTCTCTCTCTCTTCTCTTTTGCTCCGGCAGCGACGATTGCAACGACAGTAACAGCCGCGATGGCTGCGACGGCCGCGACCTAGTGGAGAGAGACGATCTAA
This sequence comes from Carex pumila, assembly GCA_033356055.1. Lineage (NCBI taxonomy): Eukaryota > Viridiplantae > Streptophyta > Magnoliopsida > Poales > Cyperaceae > Carex > Carex pumila. Next base: position 531,832 of record JARJHM010000025.1, read on the forward strand.
GAGAGGCGATCTGGTGGAGATAGATGAGAGTGAGGTGATATGGTGGAGATCTAAGAGAGATGATCTTGTGGAGATAGATGAGAGTGAGGCGATTTGGTGGAGATCTAAGAGAGACGATCTGGAGGAGCGATCTATTGGAGAGATATAAGAGATACGATCTATGTGAAGAACAAAAAATTGATCAACATTGAGACATGTTTCCTTCACACGCCTGGAGGCTTCTGGTGCAGGATGATTGTGATGAAAGACCTAATAGATCCTGAGAAACCTATAAGTAGTGAGGTAATGACTAAACTTTTACACTGTGTACTGTATATTTTTATGGATATATGAAATAATTTTGCAGGATATATTTTAGTAATTTTACTTTATTGAATATATGATGTAATTTCGCAGGATACATGAAGTAATTTGATATATGAAGTAATTGTACTGGATACATGAAGTAATTTTACTTGATATATGAAGTAATTTTACATGATACATGAAGTAAATTTACAGGATACATGAAGTAATTTTACATGATACATGAAGTAATTTGATATATGGAGTAATTTTACTGGATATATGAAGTAATTTTGCAGGATACATAAAGTAATTTTATTTTAATGGATACATCAGTGATTTTGATTTAAAAGTTTTTTATCATTTGTTTTTGTAGTTGGTTGATATAGTTTTGAGTATCATGCAATTTGAGACGCTTGTGAAGAATAAATGGTTCTTCATTAATCCTTATTTGTCTGTAAGTATTTTTTTTTGCTCTTTATTTTATTATCTCTTTATTAATTTTTTTTTTTGCTGTTCAAATACTTGAGTACTCTTTAATGTGTTTTATTTTGTATGATATAGGCTTGTATGCATGATTACAGTGCATATGCAGCATTGCAAAACATTCCTCAGTTGTTTAGTCCTTAGTTTGATAGTATAAGATGGCTTTTTGTTCCAATTTGTAAGAAAAATCATTGGGTTCTTTATGCACTGGATGTCCCTGCAATAGAAATCAACTATTATACATCATCTGGTGAAGAAGGGGCTTATATGGAGTACCATTGGCACTTTATCTGCTGGCTAAAGAATTTTCTTTCGTGGAGGACTTGTGAGTATTTTTTATTTTATTATACTGTCTTCTTCTATTATTTTACAGTATTGCTGTACTAGTTTTGCCTTTTTGTGGCCATTAACAATAGGTTTTAGAATTAAAGTTTTGATAAATTGTTGATATCAATTTACCTTTCAGCCAATCCTGATTGGGTAGATGCTTCTGTGATTTGCAAGGAGTGCCCGAAACAGGGTGAGAAGTCAAATAATTGTGTTATCTTTGTGCTACGTTTTGTCTACAGTATTATTACAGACAGTCCTATGGTTTTCACTCAGGTAAATAACTTGTAATATTGTTTTGTAATTCTTATTTGTTATAAATCAATTTTGTTTCATTGTTTATTTTATTATTATGCAGGATGATATATCAAAAGAACGGGTTGTTCTTGCAATAAGGTTGCTTACTCATCCAAACAATGAATGGAGGATGTTTTTAATGTGAAAGTTTCTTGTCTAGTGATGTTATTTGTGATGAACATATGTTTTTTTGTGTTGAACAGGTTTTTGTGTGTTGATGTATGTGGTTTATGTCGATTCAGTACAGTTAGGTTTATTTTAGCAATGTTATAGTATACATGATATTATTTTATGGTTTATATTTTGCTATTTTATAGTATACATGGTACTTTGCAGGTTGTAGTTTAAACTGAAATATAGCATTTTTTAGATGTTATCTTATGCCTTTACATTATAGATTGTATTTTTTATGGTTTAAATTTAGAAATTTTACAGTATACAAGATTTAATTGAAAAATTTATTGTATACAAGATTGAATTTTACAATATACAACATTCAATTCTAATTTTTGTTGTGTACAAAATTCAATTTTATAGTATACAAGATTTAATTGAAAACTTTACTTTATACAAGAATCAATTTTCTAGTATACAAGAATCAATTGAAAATTTACAGTATTATGTAAAAATTTTACAGTATACAAGATTTAATTGAAAATTTACAGTATTATTTGAAAACTTTACAGTATACAAGCTTCAATTAAAAATTCTACTGTATATAAGATTCAATTTTACAGTATACAAGATTTAATTGAAAATTCTACTGTATACAATATTCAATTTTACAGTTCTGCTGAGTCAATTATACAGTATACAAGATTCAATTGTAAATTTTACTGTGTAGAAGATTCAATTTTACAGTATACAAGATTCAATTGAAAATTTTACAGTATACAAGATTCAATTTTACAGTATACAAGATTCAACTCAGTGCGGAAGCTAATAACCACTAATAACTAACTCTAACTGCCAATAACTTCCTATAATTGTAATTTTCGAAAGTACAATTTGAAAGTACATATATTTTGTCCTGTTGTGCAAGTTGCAATCTTTTTCTAACTATCATGAAATCACTTCAAATAGTTGCTAGATGTTTTGTGATTAACTGATATATTTTATGTGATATATTGTATAATTATATAGCATGTAGAAGTAATTTTACAGTATTCGCGCAAGTCAAAGCTGTGGACAAATTGTGGACAAAAGGCTGTGGACAATTAGACGCTTCCTTTCCAATTAAAGCTATCCTTACTGCTGTGTCCAAACACAAACTATCTGTATATGATGAAGTTAAGTTTTTCTTTATTATTCTGACATCTCCTCTCTCAATTCTTGGAATAACTGTTTTTTCTAGCATTTTACGTGCTAGAGGAGCTATTGGAAATTGTCGACTCAGTTAATTCAGATTATTTATATATATATTTTTATTTCCTATTGTACTTTTATATATGTTCCCTTTTTTTTTGACAAAAATAGTTGAATATCCACCGGTTTCATTACGGAATTGAAATAGTTTGTTTACAAGCCATTAGTGAATTAATACATATCACTAAGTCTAAAAATATAAAAGACTCACAATACTAGAAAGTCTATCCTAGATCAGTAGATCTACTTAAATTTTTTTTTTCTTCTAATAATTTTGATCTTCTTTCACAAATAAGAAACTGAAGACGTAACATCTTCAAAGATATATATAAAATTTTCTCAAAAATAAAATAAAATAGACAAAGTGCTTCTGAATTTTAGTTTCACATGGATAGTTTAAGATATATATTCTTCATTGAAAAATGCATAAGAAGAAAATCCTCAATTTAGAAAAACACTTTTTTGTTACACAGTAAAAACTAACTAAGGATTTTTGTTGTTGTTGTTGTTGATAGAAGTGAAAATTATCCACCAATTTCATTAGAAATAAAAGCTACTCATAAATGCTGGCTAATTTTATAATTAACTTCGTTCATTTTAAGGTTTTGTCTAGTCTGATAGAATTTTATGATATGGAGTTCAATATTTAATTAATAACAAATATCATCATTAAAATATAGAATAATCATTTTGGTACCCGCATTTGAGTACCCACATCATACTCGTATGATATCGTGTCACAATTAACTTCCATAACTGTATACGGTGGTCCCCATTAACTATCGACATAACTAACACTTCTATCAGACCTTCCATTTTGAAATTCAAAACTTCTTTTCTCTCTATTTTTTTCCTTTTTCGAATCTGGAGGCAATTTATAGGTGATTTTGAAACAGTAGGCCATTTCCATTAGATTTTGAGTCGATCTATCTTCTCTTTTGTGACAACACTCTTTTCTCAATTCTCTGTGGTTAATCAGTGATTTTTATTGGTGATCAACGAGGTTAATATTTGTTTTTTTTTTATTGATTTCGAGTTTGTTTTTGTTCTGGCGAATCAATAATGATAGATTGTATTGTTTGTAGTTCATATACACAATGTATTTTCAGTTTTGTTGGATTTATATGAACGTGTGATATGTTTCTGATAATATGATTTGCGCCAAACGCTATAATTTTTAGAGCTTGTTACTTCAGAAAAAAAAAAAAAAAAAGATTATGAACTTCACATTTTTTTTTTTTAACTTGTCTAAACAGGCAAGGTAACTAAGGATCTGGTCCTGAATTCGGAATAGATACTTCCTATTCCTGTTAATAACTGTCAAATCATTAATGAGTATGAATATAACATCAGTGTCATTTCAGTTTATATAACACTAATTTTAAAACCTATCAAATCGAGTTCAAATAGTGAATCCAAATCGTTCAAACCAATTTATTTTATGAGTGATGCGTTTATATATAAACTTTTTATATTTTCAAGTTATTTTAGTATCAAATCAAGCAGCAAAAAAATTGAAAAATGAATGTATTAAAATTAACTTAAAAACTCAAAATTTGACCGCTTGACTTGATATCAAATAAACTCAAAAACTTATAAATTTTATATATAAACGCACAACTAATGAAGTAGATCGGTTTGAATTTACCATTTAAACTCGATTTGATAGATTTTGAAGTTAGTGTTATATAGACTAAAATGACACTAATGTTATACTAGTCATACTCATCATTAATATAACCGATCTGTATGAGTATGACATCAAAATGTTCACTTAAAAAGCAAACGAGAAAGTAACTTGCTATTCAATCATCTACGGCCAGCAAGCAATCTTGTACGTACCAAATTCAGTCTCCATACAAATCAAGCCAGATCCGAAATTCCGAATTGTCTCCAATGCAACCCGACGCGCAAGCTCGACTTGCTCTTACACTTTCAGATAGTGGTGTTCATCGGTTTGGTTCGGTCAAATTAAAGCTATAATTTGATTTAAAAAATAGAATTGAACTGATTTAGTATTGCAATCAAATCAAATTAAAGTTTTATTTCAGTTTATTCGATCTATTCGGTTCAAACCAAAATACATTAATTTTTTTATTTAAAGCAATTGATCTATAATAAACCGAAGTATATTAACAAATAAACCGTGGTATTAATAAATAAATTGAGATCTTAAGAAATAAAACGAAGTATTTAAAGTAATTGATGAATAAATAAACTGGGGCAATCCAAATTAAATTTATAATATATAAAAGTTTGATAGGTTCGATTATTTTAGTTTTGAAAAATTTCAAACCGAATCAAAACAAAGTTATAATTCGATTTTATAAAACAAATCGAACCAACCCATTAAATTGAACAAGCCGGACCATTTGATCCAACCTAATTTGATTCGGTTGAAAACGGACTAAACCGGACCAATGAACACCCTCTAGTTTCAGATAACGCTTTTAAAGCCGCGAACTCAACGGACGCGCACACACTCTCGCTTCAGCAGTTACACAGCCTCCATTGTTATTATTTTTGCTATCATTTCAATGGCGGAAGCAATTGGCGCCAGATTTACTCGAGCAGTTCCCGCTTCTATCTCAAAGCCCAGACAGAGATTCCTCAATCTCTCTAACCAATTCCCCACTTCTCCTTCGTCAATTTCACTGGCTCGTTTCTGTCCAAAGAAGCGAACTCTGCTCAAAACCAGCAGCTGCGCTATTGCTGAGACGGCCCAGACTGATAAATCAAAGCTCGAGGAACAAGTGATGAGCATAGATAATTTGCACCGGTTCTTCGACCTCAATATTGGCAAGTGGAATGGTTCTTTCTATGTCAGTCTCCTCTCTCCCGCTCTGATTTGTTCTTGTTTTTGTTTTTGTTTTTTTTTTATCGAAATTAACTTTTGTTCAATTTCAGCAATTCGATGCGAAAGGGAATTTGTTGCAGAATGTGAGCACAAAGCTGTCAGTTAGCTCATATGGAGAGGATGAGCTTATCAGCCTCATTCAAACGTAACACTTCTTACCCTTTCTCTTATTATACGACAGTACATTTTTAGCAAATGGCAGTGCTTCTTGTCTAAACAGTACACAGTGTCGGCGGACCCAGGATTTTCGTCCCCCGTGTAAAAAAAATATCGAATTTAAATCTGTTTTTTAATTAGGTACTCGATAAAAAATAATGCTTTAACTTATATTTTCCAATATTCTGACTTGTAATTTCTGATTCTCTAACTTATAATTCTAATTACCAATCATAATTCAAGGAATTTATTTCAATTTTAACCCTAAATTTAAACCGAATTATAAATTAAACATTTAGAGGGGGCAAAAGAATTTTCGGAGGGGGGGAAAGTCGATCGAAAAATCCCAATCTCCACTAAAACTCAAAATCCAGAGCTGCCCCCTTCTGCGACCATGTGGGTCTGCCCCTGCACAGTGATATAATACATAATCAATTAATATCCATTGACAATGGACTGGTAATCAAGCAAAACAAGTTCCAAACATTGATGTGTTTATTTTTTTTTGGTTAAAGAAGCCAGAGGCCCGGTTTCATTAATAAACGAAACAGCATAGTCATTACAAAATGGATAATCCATAGAGGTTTATATCTACCCCTTCTCTGCATCATCAGTAACTAGTCCTAAAAAGTTCATTCAACAATATCTCAATTGCATAGGTGATTAACATGCCAAAAGATCGAAACAGGCATTGATGTGTTTATAGCTATACAGATAGCTTTACATATGGAATTTTATGCAATGTTAAGTATTATGCTAAATGGATTATTGGCCATAAATTTAGACAACTAAAAATTCAAATTCGTTCAATGGATGGTGAAACATGCTTTGAATCTAAATTGTTGTATTTCAGATATAGAATTCATTTAGAATGATTTTCAAATAGTCAAGGGATTCTAACCATAGTAATAGTAATTCTCTTTTGTTGCAATATAAATTTATATCATTTTATAGGTTGTACATAAAACAACCTCCATCCAGTACATCAATAACTGGTCAAGAAGAAGAGCCCGACTGGACAGAGTACAAAATCAAAGAGACCAACATGTTCACTGTAGATAAATACCAACAGGTGCTATTGACATTTCAATCTCTATTTGTTTTCCTTCAATACTTCTTTTTTCTCAGTGCTAATGATCTTTGTTGTTTAGAGCACAGATTGGATTCTTTCCAAAGGAGAAAGCATTCTCTCTTAGGTACCAAACAGCTGGTATGTTAGAGACAGTGCTTCGAGCCGGAGTACTTGGTGAAGACGATACAGGTGAAGACAATCCAAGGTACGTACTACCTTTGTCTCAGAAACTCTTTGTATTTACCAGTACCAAGCATAGCTGGTATGGGATCAATCCAGCTTATGGTACTAGACAATCTTCAGTGGGTTCAGCATGAATCAGTACGTGATCTTACTGAAATATCACTGTTATGATGAAGTAATATGTTATTTTACCATATACAAAAAAATAAGAACATTGATTAGGGAACAATATGAAAATGGAGGGTGAATCAAGTGAAATGAACTAAATTAAATTCTAGGTTTTTGTGATGTCAACTCAGGAAACATTGCAATACTGGTTGTTATCAACTCAGAAACCAAAATATTGGATTCTTGGTTTGGTTTTATTTCAATTTAAGTAATGTCCTACAGACAATAACAAAAAGTTATGGCTTGAAGCTATAGACCTCAGTAGCACGTTAAAATTGGTCTGGGACATTTAGGGTCTGCTCCTGAATTCTATTGGGAGGTGACAAGAAGGAAGATGAGGGAAGGAGTGGTATGGAAATATGAGAGAGGAGCTTGTACTTTGCTCCTGAGTTTTAAAAGCATGGATGGAGGTTACCCCCCCTCTAATTTACTCAGTGAAGTACTCAGGAGCAAGGTTACAAGTTTTTTGTCTGTTCTTTTTCCTTTTTTCTGGTAGTTGCAAGAATGTTCCATCATCATTCTTTTGATATAGTTAGTTATTATTTGGGAAAACAAGAGCTCACAAGTTAAATCCTCTATTTTTCTTATAGAAATTTGAAAATACCGTCAAAGATACCATCAGTTGTTTGTGAGAACTGCCTTTATTCTCTGAATAAAGATAGGAGAATAAGGGCATTTCACATATTGGATCCAAAAGGTGTCGTTGAGATGTTTCTCCTTTTCATTGAAGATCGAGGCAATGAGGCACCACTGATTTCTGACTTTCAGGTCTTTCTGTAAACTCTACAATTCATCAAATTTAGTTTCTTAGAATTTGTAACTCATTAGTAATAACAAATTTGATGGGTATTCTTGGATGTTGGCTCCTATTGACAAAAAGAACTCCAGAGAGCATGCACACAACAAAACAAATTTGGAGGAAATGGTTGCGGATACTTCAACACTGACATGAGCCATTTCTAACTATGAGCTAAAATTCATGTAAATTTGTGAAAATGGCAGGGAAGCTCAGATAGATTATCTCCGTTTTTGGGGAGATGGAAGGGGCACTCAGTAACAAAAAGGAGTGGAGTCTATGGCGCAACAATTGCTGAAGCAGATACTGTTACTCTTCTTGATGTGGATGCCGATGGTAAATTGATTCAGGTATTTATTCTTATTGTTTCCTTGTACCAGTGATGGTGGTAGCACAACCCCATGCTTGTTCTATTCTGCTATAGATACTAATCTGCACACTAAACCTTTATTTCTTCCTTGGAGTCAGAAAAGCTGGTAGCATACTCTTTCTCTTCTTGAAATGGTATCAATGTTAAATTTGTTAAAGTGTGAGCTTGACCAGTGCATTTTGGTACAGAACCTAACCTGCACAGTATTAACTCATAAATTATAGTCCTTGCTATTTGTACAAAAAGGCTACCATCCTAGCACCAGATTTAACTAGAATTGGAACAGAAATTTGAGCATCTGACTGCTGATCAGGATTCAGTATTGACATCCTATATTGGGCTCTTTGAGATGCCGAGTATTACAAATATTAATCCAAGATAATATTTTGTTTGAAGGATATTAAGTCTACAGGGAAAGGTAGCACGGCAACAAGCAATGTGCCCTGGACAGGATCTATAACTGGTAATTTAGTTACCTTTGATGGAGGTTATAATATGACGTTATTGCCTGGGGGAATGTATATGGGATGCCCCTCTGATGTCAGCAAGAATGTGGCTGAGTCACAGTCATTCCACCTTGAGTTTTGTTGGCTGGAGTCACCTGATAGGCGTCAGAGACTGGTACGCACCTATGACTGGCATGGGCTTGCTGTCTCATCAACGTACTTTTATGAGGTCAAGGTTTGAGATGAATAGCAGTCAAGTGTAATGTTTTTCTTTGCAAATTTTATGATACAAGCAATGGAAAGATTATTTTTACAACCTTCTCTTAAACAAACAGGGTTGTTTGCAGATTTTAGTTTTTCCATGCAGTTGATTACTACATTGTGCATAAGTGGTGTGCACATAGCATATGCATTAATGCACATGCGATATGAATAAGTTGTTTGCTCTGGGCAGGGATTTTTTTTAACAGTAATTGATAGTTGAGGAGGGATCCAATACCTCATATCTTTCATTCCTCATTATACCTTATATTTTATATTTTCGTTTTCAAAGTCCAAACTGTAAATCCGAACCGCTCAATATGATATCCGTACTAAAATGTCCTTGAGAATGAAATTTTATAATTTTTGAAAATTGTTTTCTATTTTTTAAGATAATTGCAAAATTATTGTTTATATACCGTTAAAAAAGTGATTTTCTATTTATCTAAAAAAATTAATAAGAAATTTTCAAAAATTATAAAATTTCACCTCCAAGTATATTTTAATATGGATATCATGTTGAGAGGTTCGGATCGACACTTTGAACTTTGAAAACAAAGATATAAAATATGAAGTATAATGAGATATAAAATGTACGAGATATTGGAATTCCCCTCTTGATAGTTTCACGTCTCAGTTGTCTAAAATGTAATTTAACATGCTTGAATAGTGTAAAGAATGTATGAAAGCGTAAATTAATCATGAAAAAAAAATGGTTTCTTCTTTTCTAATAATTGTAAGATTATAAACTGGCCCAGTAGGCATAATCACCAAAATCTGTATAAAAGCAAAGGGGGAAATTTATAAAATGCCCTACCTTCTAAAAACATTAAACAAAATACCCCTCTTTCAAATTTTTGTCAAAATGCCCTTATGAGACCCACATTGTCCCTCCTGCCCCCTTTCTCCTCCTTACTCTCTACTCTCGCTAAAATAGAATATTTATTGCATTTATTGTAAAGCCAAAATCTGTCTTCCTTTAAATAACCACTACAACTTAGCTTCTAAAATTGGCACTGCTTAAAAGCACTTAGATAGATCTAGGAAAACTATAAACCTAAATCTGAAAATTTTAACCCAAAATAACGAAACTATATGAATAAGACAATTAATTAGCTGGTGCAATTGGAATTTTTTACGAGCTGATAATAGAAAATAAAACCCTCTATTCTAAGTATTTTAAACTTGAACTGTATTGATAATAATATCGTGTAAACCTAGTAAAAATAACAACAATAGCTCAAAGTTTATTATAAATTAAATAGTATATTAATTGCTTACTAACCAAACTAGAAAGTACCATTATCAGTTTTACAGTTCATTCCTAGAGATAATATCTTTAATTAAATCATTGTCAGTTTTAGTTGGATCTTCATCTAATTTGTTAATCAAATACTATCTTTTTATCTTTTAGTTGGTATAATTTCAGATGGACAACTGAGGGCGTAAATTGAGAAAAATAATGATGTATCTTATAGTGGAGAATATCTGTAATTAAACCATTATCAGATTTATATTTTTTTTTTCCCTTCTAAATTTTATCTAAATCAGTTGCCTCATTTTATTCATGGACTTCACTAGGGAGAGACTAGGAAAGAGTTCTTTGTTTTTTCCTTAGTAGTGATTGAACTGGCTTGAACGAGGAAATGGAATCATATATTTAGTACTTTCAAGTTTGATTTGTAAGCGATTAATCTAACTATTTAATTTATAATAAAGCTGGGGATATTATTTGGCTTTTACTAGGTTTATACGATATTATTAATTATCAATGCATTTAAAGTTTAAAATACTTAGAACAGAGGGTTTTATTTTCTATTATCAGCTCCTAAAAAATTCCAGTTGAACCAGTTAATTAATTGTCTTATTCAAACATATCATTTTGTTATTTTGGATGAAAATTTTCAGATTTAGTTTTATAATTTCCCTAGATCCATCTAAGTGCTTTTAAGCAGTGTTAATTTTAAGAGCTCAGCTGTAGTAGCAAGCTAACGGAATTTTGAAGAGAAGATGATGAGGAAGAATCAATAAGATTATTTACAAAAAAGGCAGATTTTTTCTTTATAATGCAATAAATTATTCTATATTACTGGGTGTAAATGAGAGGAAAGAGGAGAGAAGGAGAGGGAGGGACAATGTAGGTCCCACAAGGACATTTTGACAAAAAAATTACAAGAGATGCATTTTGTTTGATGTTTTTAGAAGGCAGGGCACTTTATAAATTTTCCCAAAGCAAAGATCCCAATAGGCATAAAATGGTTTTACATTTTTACCGACAACAATTTATAGTTTTTAATACATAAGGACCTAAATTAATTATAAAAAATACTATTTTTTTTTCCAAATCTTACATTTTTTTCACTTTCTTGTAAAGTTTCCAAACTTGGTGACTGTTTCCAAGCTTTTTTTTTTTTTCTTAATGTGTGCACTTGATTTCTTGTTTAATGAGGAGTATGACGTACTTACAAATATACAAATGATAAATGCAAGTTGAAGTCTTTAAATTTTTTTTAGTAAAATAAGCTTGAGAGGTTATGAATTTTGGGTATAACTTAATCCAACATCCTGTTGTTCTATTGGTGGAGAAATCCAGAGTCAAATGTCGATCCACATTTTTTTTATTTTTTTCCTTTTGTAATTAAAATTGCAACTATAATTAAGAAATTCGATTTTGCTAATGGAAAATATGACTTCTGACAAATACTAATTTTAGTTGTCAATCTAGACATGGTCAAAAATATTATACAAGTATTGGTTGATATTAAACTATGATCAAGACTTTATAGCCTACTATTCTTAATATATATATATATAGGCTGTGGCTAAATTGCTGCTGGCAGCAGTTCTGCCCAGGTGCTGCCGAGGCTATTTTTAGCCGTGTGATGTCCAAACAACAAATTCAAACCGTTAGATATTTAATCTATATTATAATCTACTAGGAGACCAAATTTTACATTTTTTAGAATTTTTTTACTATTTATTAAGCTGGTTTGAAAACCACTAATTTCAATGCTGCAGAAAATTACTGAAATCAGCGGTTTTCAAACCAGCTTAATAAATAGTAAAAAAATTCCAAAAAATATAAAATTTGGTCTCCAAGTATATTATAATATAGATTAAACATCTAACGGTTTGGATTTGTTGTTTGGACATCACACGGCTAAAAATAGTCCCGGGAGCACTTGGGCAGAACTGTTGCCAGCAGCAATTTAGACAGACCCTATATATATATATATATATTATTTTATTTTATTTTTTGAGAAAGCTTAATGAAATATTAAATTAGAAGTATTATTTTCCGTAATATATTATCACATAAAAACTTGATATTACAATGTCACTTCTAGACATAGATACTATCTTATGTTGAACTTGATTTTTTTTTCTCTGGTTGAAACGAAGATAATGAAAGAGTAAGGTTAAAATGTATTATAGGTTTTGTTCTCCAATCATGATTCAAGGTTTAAGTAGCTAATCAAAACTGCTCAACATGATTTCGAAATTAAAATGTGTTTGGATATCAAATTTTTTTATTTTCTAAGATAGATACAAAATCATTGTTTTTAAAAGATTTTGGATCATCCAAACAATGATTGTGTACCTATCTAAAAAATATATAAAATTTGATCTCCAAGCACATTTTTATACGAAATCATGCATGTTGAGGAGTTCTGATCAACTGCTTAGACCTTCAAAGTGGAGAAAATAATGTAGAGTATGATTAGAGCACAAAATCAATAATGCATTTTGAACCTTCTCTTATCATTATCTCTGTTTCAATTTTCAAGACTACTATTAGAATTGTGTATACTTCTAACCTTAATAACTACAACTAATTAAGTCTCGACATGTTGCAACAAAACACAGCAAAACTTAAGTAATTAATAATAAAAAATAATCAAATAAGGTACAAAATACTAGATAATAAAATATGTAAGCGTTATAATAAGATTTTAGGGGATTTAATGTATAAGAAGAGTTAGAATAAGGTTTTATTAGAGCACTAAATCATGATGCATAATTAATTAGCATGATTAATTAGCAGCTTTGATTAGGATTTAGGGGGGCATTTAATTTGTTTGGCCTCCACTAACATCTCAAGGGGCCTTAATTATGTGAAAACGCTAAACAGAAAAATTAAGGAGTTGACCCTAACTCACTCTGCATTTTTTGCAATTTGGATATCTCCATTTCTACCAGAGAGACCTGAATTAGGCATTGGATTGATAGTTGGGTTTCTCACCATTTGGGTTTTAAATGGACGAGAGAGTAGCTAGCTAGGCTCAAACACGTCATGGTTTGTCACCCATGCTTGCGACATGCTTGGAATTGGATTTTTTTGATAAACCATAATTAAAAAAATAATTTTTACTAATGCAGCATGATTGTTTTTTTTTTTTCAAAAACCACAAAGACCGGAGAGCTCCTCCGGTCTCACTTTTTTCCTTTCTTCAAGACCGGAGGAGCCATCCGGTCTCAAAATTTTTTTTTTTTTTAACTTTTTTCACTTTTTTTCCGTGTGGCGATCTGTGTAGCATCTCTATTTTTATGTATATATAATATATGTATATGTGTATGTGTATGTATATCTATATATAATATATGTGTATGTGTATATATATGTATATATATGTATATATAATATAATATATGTATATAAGTATATAAGTATATATGTATATATAATATATGTGTGTATATATTAAAATCGCTATATCCATACTGTTAAATTTTGTACTCATTTTAAAAAATAGTAAAAAAATTTCAGAAAATATAAAATTTTATCTACATGCATATTTTAGCATAAAAATTATGTTGAACGGTTCGGATCGACAATTTGAACTTTGAAAGGAAAGATATAAAATATGAAATATGAAAAATAAAAAAATACTACACAGATAGCCGCACAGAAAAAAAAATGAAAAAGTAAAAAAAAAAAAAAAAAAAAAAAAAAAAAAAATGAGACCGGACCAAGGCTCCGGTCTTGATTAAAATATTCGAATTCACATCCTATGAGATATCTCATATTTTGTGTGACTTATTTGGAAAATCTTAACCATTCAAATACATTCTGCACGAATCTCAAAGCTCTAATAATACTGGGCCCTGCACTATCCCCCAATAAGCACCAGACGCATCAGTCACACAAAATATGAGATATCTTAGAGGATACGCAAAATATGAGATATCTCAGAGGGTACGCCGGCATCATATTCAGACCAAAGGGAGAGACCGGACCGGCCATCCGGTCTCGATTTATTTTAAATTTTAGATCTTCTGTAACACCTCCGAATTAAATCGTTAAAATTATGGGAGACCGGAGGGCTACTCCGGTCTTGAGAAAAGGCAAAATTTGAGACTGGAGGGCTCCTCCGGTCCTTCTGGTTTTTGAAAAAAAAAAAACAATCATGCTGGATCAGTAAACAACCATGACCTGAATTAGGCATTGGATTGATAGTTGGGTTTCTCACCATTTGGGTTTTAAATGGACGAGAGAGTAGCTAGCTAGGCTCAAACACGTCATGGTTTGTCACCCATGCTTGCGACATGCTTGGAATTAGTTGTACAATGATCAATGTAGGAAGAATAAATATACAAAAAAAATATTACGCCAAATGAGTCGCGTCTAACTTAAGCTACTCACGATGTTATAATTAAATTATGTAATTAGGCGATGTTAATCTATTTATTAATTGGAGATCAAACATGCATGTTAGCTACTCAACTATCATGTCTTGCTTAATTTCAATGAATAACTTTGCAATTGGAAGAATTATCTTAATGAACTTTGAATAATATTAACTATATGTAATTTTGACAAGAACCTAATTCAACCATACATAAAACAATAGCAATCTTAACTTAAAGGTTGGTAATGAATATTATCGAAATTTGATTAAATAAGAATTATAACAAAACTAGTTTTATATTATTAGAGTATGGTTCAAATGTCTTACGTATTTCATATCTCACATTTTTATCTCTATTTTTAAAATTCAAACAATCAATTTGAACGCTCAACATGGTCTCTATATTAAAATGTGTTTAATGACAAAATTTTATATTTTTTTATAGACATTTTATATTTGTTAGAGGAATATTGATGCGAAGACGATTAAAAAATGTTGACATGGAAACGATTGGAGAATTGAAAAAAGAAACTATCATAACAAATCACACATCAAAATATTAATTCTTATTTTTTTAAGTACTAATATATTATATTCTAAGTATTTATATCTATGAAGGTTGATACGGGCACGACTAGAAGAACTAAAAAAAAAGAGACCATATTAGTAGAAATCATAGTATACCATTCATTTAATGTTGTTGTGAAAATTTTGAGTTCATGTACATATATATTGAAATGCAGAAACTCTAATGATTATTCTTAATTAAATTTTATGTTCGTTTGTTTACAATACCCTTTAAAAGATTGCGTGCTTAAGTGTATAACATCACAAATAATAGTGATATTTTCTTGTCTTATAATATTAAACTTTGGTGGTTTACCAAATCGTAAGAATTAATTAGTAAGTATATTTTTATTATCCATGTAAACAGCGTTTTCCTACAGCTCAGGGGATGCCGAAGGAAATAGGGCATGAAGAAATATATATCAATTCAACCGCCACGTGAGCAAAATTCTTCAGACATGCCAAAACTCCTCCAAGCTTGGGTGTGATGAGAAAACCGCAATTTCAATCCCCTGCCGACTTTCCTCTTTCAAACAAAACACCAAACCAAACGCTTCATTTTCTTGGTCTTCGTTGTGTTATTTTTTTATTCTCTCTAAGGACAACTTCCCTTTTTTAAAAGGGAATAACAATAAGAGGATTGGGAGCATAGACTTTCTTTCTTCTTTCTTTCTCCTTGCAGTTTGCACCCAATCACAACCTCCGTACTCTGTTAATGGAACACGGCAACCATGGATCAGGCATGAGAGATCATAGCGATTTCAGCGAGTTCGAGCAAGTTCCGTTCATGGAGCTACTATACAGTCCGCCTTCTGTGGATGATGTGGAGCATCATCATAGTTCATTTGGCTCTTCTTGGGGACTTCCTGTAAGTCCAGTTACATGCATATAATGTTTTTTGAAGGTCAGTGAGAAGGCTCACCAACTGTTTCATGGATAAAAGAGAAGTTTTAACCTAATCTAATCTATTATTCTTAGAACAAAGAGGTCTTAGCATTGAGAAGTTCGTTTCTTTTTATACCTTGTTTGTTGTTGTTGTTGTTGTTGGTGGTGGTGGTGGTGGTGGTGGTGGTGGTAATGGTGGTAATGGTGATGCTTCTGTTGCTATTGTTGTAGTTTAAATGTTTAAAATTAAAAATAAAATGAAGATAAGGGATCATCTAAGTTTACTGTTTGAAGAACAGAAGAGAGGGATCGTCCGATTTCTATTTCTTGAACCTTTTTTTTTTCATATGATTACTTTGAAACTAAAATAAAAGTTTCTTATGCTTTTCACCATTCTTTAATCTGTTTTCATTTGACTAAATTTTGATTTCTCAAATTGTTCAATGATCCATTTCAGGCCAGTAACTATAACTTCTCTCACCAAAAATCGTCGCTTAATCAATTCATATCTCCAATTCCAATTCCAAGTTCTTATGCAGTTGCCTGTAATTACACCCCACTAAACCATCTGTCTTCGATCCCACCCCCCGATCAAAACCAATTCAATTTTGAGACCAAATTAAATATTTTGTCCCCAGTTGAAAACCTCACCGTTGAAAAACCAGCAGACGATGGATACAACTGGCGCAAGTACGGTCAAAAACAACTAAAAGATGGTAAGTATCCAAAAAGTTACTACAAGTGCACCAATCCAAGTTGCCCCGTAAAAAAGACGATTGAACGCTCGTCTGAGGGGAATATAACGGATATTACTTATCAAGGCCAGCACAACCACGGTGCAGTGCGTCAAATTGAAAGCTGTGAGGATGGAGAAGAAGAAATTGTTGTTAGCAAATCTGATCAAGAGAGGATGTCAGGTTCAGTTGACAGTGATGGATTGGGTAACAGCGAAGTGATCATAGACAGTACTGCTGATAGTGAGATAGACAAACATTCTAAGGTAAAACTATTTTGTTTCAGAATTGTATTTATATTTATATCATTTTACAAACATCTCCAGATTTATATATATATATTTTTTTTTACTAATTTTTTTAAGGATGATAGTAGTGGATCAAGTTCTTCTGGTAATAAGAAAAAGGAACAAAAGATAATATTTGAGACGCGTAGTGAAGTAGATCTTATTGATGATGGTTTTCGCTGGCGTAAATATGGCCAAAAATCTGTCAAAGGGAACCCCCATCCTAGGTACAATTATATATATTCCCTGTTGTTATCAACTTGTAACCTTCTTTCGTGTTAACGGGTCGAACAAATTATATCGGTTTTATGTATCTTGTAGGAGTTACTACAAATGCACTCATTTGCATTGTAATGTGCGCAAGCAAATCGAGAGAGCCTCAAGGGATTCAAAAATAGTATTAACAACATATGAGGGAAAACATACGCATGACCCAACACCGTCTGCTAGGGCTATCAGTTCACATGATGCGATTCAACCTACCATGGTTTCTGAGAAAACAACTAATCGCTTGATGAATGATCCCAGCGAACACGCTATGGATCTTCAGCCTAAAAAAGAAGCCTTTTTTGTTACTTAGTCACTTTTTTGGCTGATAATTGGTGAACTGCTCATTTTAACTGATAATTGGCTGGACTGCTCATCTTTTCTTTAGTGTGGATTTGATTGGGAAATCTTCAGGAGAGAAAGGAAATAATATACAAAATAAGAAAAAAAAATAGATAATGAGTGAACTAGACTAGTGAAAAAAGAAGTCTTTTTGGAGAGGTTTTTATCTATTTTTTTTTTATTTCATTTATTGGGTTATAATTTCCGAGAGTGCTAAACTAAAGGTGGTTGTGAGGAACTTGTTAATATTTGTGGGATGGATTTGTTCATATTATTTTCTTAGAGAGCTCTGCTAATCTATTTTAAAGCTTTTGAAAAATGAATGTGTAAGTATGGTTCTGTAAAGATTGGAAATGTTAAATATATAGACGAATGTGCACAAGTTTGTTTGGTTTCATATTTTTGGTTTTGCTCCTTAAACCCAGCACACTGCATATAAAAAGTAACTGAATTGAATCTGACAATACCATAGCCATATATAGAACCAAATATTTTTCTCATGAATACTTTGTATTTGATCAGTATTGTAATTGGATGTGAAAGACAGTCTGGAAAAAAGAACTTGAACTCTGCATTAATATAAATGCTTGTATTCATTTTTTGACTTGTAATTAGACAAACGGGCGAAAAAGTTAACAAATTAATATCGGACGGGTTATGATACGAACAAGGTCTGAAGTTCGATTCATGTTCAGATTAATTCTTACAAAAAGAGCGGGTCTGAGCAATTAATGAACATCCCGTTGAACACTTCATTTTCCTGTCCAATGAACAACCCGTCCGAGCTGCCCGTTTGAGTGCCTCTAGCTACTCCTCTCCCCCGTTTTGAGCCGCCTCTAGCCTGTCTGAACAATTAACTAGAGGCAAGCCACCTTCCCGAGTGCTTCTCTCCTCTCTCCCAGACGACCTTGGTACCAACCGTCTCCATTCTTGGTAAGCGCTCCCTTCTTCGATCTCTCTTGTTCTCTCTGATTCGGTTGAATTACATATCAATTTTTAAGGAGTCAAAATGGGACTTTACTTCCTGACCAAAAAAATTTCGTGTCCTTGATTATATTGTAACTTGTAAGTAGGAGAAGCAAAAAAAATTAAAAAAAATTAGTGTGCTTGATTATATTCCCCAACAAATCATTGGACTTTTCATTTAGAATGACTATTTGCTGATTATTTTTTTCTGGATAGCATTTCTTTTATCTATTAAGTTGTTTGAATTTTATTTAAGATTATATTTTCTGCAAAACAACTTATTATTGATGTTAGATATATAGAAAGGGTGAAATCAACATTGAGAACATGATAGGGTGAAATTTTAAGATATGCCATATTTTCAAATTATTTCGAGAATAAATAATATTTTTACAATTTTTGAGTAAAGGTATACTTGCACAAGCAAAAGCAGTATTATGTCTTTTGTTTAAGTATACACAAAGCATGAATTGATTGCAGCCCATTGAGCATGTGTTTTTTTTCTAATCGATGATTCTTAAATGCAAGTGCTTTAATATGCAGTTTCTCTTATATTGGACAGCATTTTGATGTTTGTTTAAGTAGGTTTTAATTACCTCAGTTAATCTGATATGGCAATCCTTGATTTAGTTAGAAAACCTTACGTAGTTAAAACAAATTAATGAAATGATGATTGATTATAATTGCTCAGTGAAGACTGGTACTATTAGTTTTCATACTGTCAAGTATTACTGGTATAGTTTCTATTCCTTACTGGTATGGTTTCCAAATAATATATACAGTTTCTCTGAGGTTTGAACTTTGAAGTGTTTTAGTTACAGTTTCTGACACCTTATGCATCAAACCCAGTAGCTTGGTAGACCTCATTATTCTCCTTTCTTTTTATATCTTTCTGTTTTTGTTCTTTTAATAAAGGTTTAGGTCGACCGAGGCTTAACTTTTACAGGGAAATTAAATTGTGAGAAAAAAAAAGAGCCAATTGGTTCTCAATAAGCATATTTTGATATTTAAATTTAAACATTTTATTCTGGTTATGAATTCAATCAAAATGTTGAGTCTGCATTGTTTATGTTTTATGGTTCAATTTAGTTATACGGGCTTTTCTGAACTGATCTTAAGATGAATGGGCTGAGTCCAAAACGGGCTCAATATTGAACATAAATTGGACGGACTGAGTTCGGGCTTACTCTTCTTAAATCCAGGCCGAGTTTAAACGGGCTTTACAGACTTCATAAATTGATACGGGCCGAGTTTGGACTCAAACCCGCTCATTAACAGGCCTATTTTATAGAACTAAACCCTAACAGCCAACTCCCCTTCCCACATCTCAGTTCCCGCCTTCCCCTCAATCACCCTCCTGCTCTCAATTCCCGCCTTTCCTCTCTCTCTCTCCCTCTTCGCTTAATCCGGTCGTAAATGGGGAAACAACCGAAAACACCCGAACCCGAGAGAAGAATAACCCGATCCACCGCTTCCATTTGTCCTGCGCCTACCCCATCAAAGCCCTCCGCTCCACCAAAAACCCCGGAGCTCTCCAGTTCTCTCCGCTATCTCCTGTCAGGTCTCCCTGGTAGAAAGTCTCAGATCCTAGACCTAATCCGCCTCATTGGACCTTTGAATTCCCCCAGCTTGCCTCTCCTCTTGTACGGCAACGCCTCCACTGGTAAGACCAGCACGGTTCTCAAAGTCCTAAAGCATCTCGGCCGTTCGTTCGTTTACATCAACTGTAGATCCTGCCACAACCCGAGAATCCTTTTTGAAACGGTGCTTAGCCAGTTAGGGTCAAGCCACAAAAAGTGCAAGAAGATGCCAGATTTTTTGAATTATCTGAGAGAAGCTTTGGTGGAGAGAAATAAGGAGATGGTATTCTTGGTTTTTGATAGTATCGAGTCAGTGCGATCATGGGATAATGGATCAAAAGTACTTTCTCTTTTGCTAACTCTGTATGATCAACTTCAAAATTATGGGGCAGGTTTGCTTTATATCAGTCGATCCACACCTGATGCATATCTGTTGAGATTTGGTTCATTCCAACCAATTGACTTGTGCTTCCCTGATTACACTTTTGAGGAGATTCATAGTATTCTTATGAGAAATCGGGCCAACCCAAAACTGTATTCTTCATTTTTAAGGTAAAAGACATGCTATGTTAGCATTTTTAATTAAAGTTTTTGGATCTTCTGCTCGATTTGTTTGCAAATAAAAAACAGTATGTTTGCTTGGGTTTGCAACTGACACCTAATACTGTCTCAGATAATTACCATTTTTACATGCAACTGCTAGATTAGGGTAATGGTAAAAAGTATCCTTTCAATACTGACAATCTTCAACTTAGTTATAATCTCAAATGGAGCTGAAATGGGGCAAAACAGATTTATTTGGTGCATTTCAATCTGTATAAACTTTTAAGAGATTTGGTTGATACAAGAATCGGAGTTGTTTCTGACAGTTGTTTCTGACAGTTGGGTGTTATTTGTGAGTGTCATAAAAAAAATTGGATGCTAATTGCAAATTTTGGATGCCACTCGTTATATACAGGAAAAGGAAAGGTGGGAGTTATTTGCCAACACATTAGATTATTGTGTTTAATTTGTAAAATTTCTCTATTTTTAATCTTTTCAAGACACTAATTTGGGTTCTTTTATCATTTATTTTTTAATTCTTAGTGTTGTTCTAAAACCCTTCACTCGAGTGACCAGACGGCTTGATGAGCTGGCGTCGGCACTTGATCCCTTGTACAAGAAATATTGCGAACCATTGACTGATTCAACCATCACACCTGATGAGGCCATGAAGAGAAGGTTATTTGATTATGTTCAGCCCCATTTGATTGCTGCTTTAAATCAGACATTTACAATTCCACCTAGGGCTTTAAAAGATAAGGGTGGTATAAAGAGGCAAGGAAGTGGAATTGGGAATGCAACTGGTTTGCCAGAATTGGATTTTCACATGTCAGTTTCTGCCAAGTATCTCCTTATCTCAGCATTTTTGGCTTCAAGAAATCCAGCAACGCTTGATGCATCATTATTTGATTCAACTGGGGGCTGTGATGGTCGAAAACGCAAGAGAAAGTATGAAATTTTTCTCTCTTTTGTGCTATTTTGCATACTAACACCTGCCTGAAAAAAAAAATGAGTTAATGAAGGAGAAGTATGTTTTTTCCCCCAATACTTGTGCTATTGACATATACTGTCATCAGGACAATTCCGGCATTACTTCTGTTGAACTGTATGTCAACTACTTTCTATTGTAACTCATCTGAATAATTATTGTACAAGTTAATGCGATTTTTGTTCTAAAAATTAACATCCTATGAGGTACAATAGCATACCAAGCTGTTCTCTTACCAGAATAATTTTCTTTTTTGGTTTTCAGTGTTCTAGTAGTTTATAGCTGCCAAATCGTAATATATCACTAAAATCAACAAGAACCTAAAATATTAATATAGGGGTGATAATTAGATGACATTGAGATTTCTCTTGAACTTTTGTAATTGTATAACAACAAAGTGTTTTAAGATGGTAAAACATGGTCTTCTTTTCTTAATTAGGAGCTCTCAATCATCAATAGATAAGAAGAATACAAAGGCCGAAGAGATGCTGACAAAGGGACCTGGTACATTTCCACTGGAGAGGCTCCTAGCCATATTTCAGTGCATAACCTCTGTCTTAGAAGAAGATCCATCACTGAATGAAGAAAAATCCCTAGAAAACGGTATCGGGTTGATGTCAGATGTGTTATTGCAACTTTCTACACTGTGCAATTCAAATTTCCTATGTAAGAGTGGAAATTGTCCCTTAGAGGGGTCAGTGCGGTACCGGTCTATGATCGATGAAGATATGGCCTTGAAGGTGACTTTTATTATAATTATCATATGGTATTTGTCAATGTCTGGTGGTTGCTTCGCCTACAAAAAAAAAAAAAAAATCTGGTGCTGGCATGCACAATAACAGTGAATTACCAATACTGTGGATTCCTGTTGCTGGAGTTGACATGCTGAAATGAATGCATTTTACCATTTTGATTTGGTTTCCAGAATTTTGTTATTGCAAAAGTGTTCCTTTTAGGCTGATTTATTTATTTTTATTCAAAAAATGTGGCAGGTTGCAAGGAGCGTCAACTTTCCTTTGTCAAACTATGTTTATAGAAGATAGCCTTTTGATTAATGAAGAGTCAATGTCCTTTCATTTGTACAATGTATTACCCCTTCACACTTCTCCAGAAATTGAATAGAAGGTGAAGGGAATGGCAAGGGAAGAATTGAAATCAAGTGAGGCACCATCCTTCCCAAAATGAACATTTTATCTTACGTGATTTTTTTATATGTAAATAATAATTTCTGAAATTAAGTGGTACCGTATCATATTGGTACATTGGTACCAGCACATTTGCATCATGGACTGACTTATTGGAAAACACAAAATCTACTCTTATTAAGAGTGGTACTTAACTGGTACCAGCCCAATCAACACTGTTTGCAATTCACAGTTTTATTCAGTATTTGAAAACAACAAAGTGCTTATTATCACCACAAATACAAAGCTTAACACACCACATGCAAATTTTAAATTTTAGCCCATAATTTACTCGACCATTTAAGATTGTGTTTTCCAACTGCATAAAATTCAGCATCCATTGTCATATGAGAATGCAAACTGAGATTAGGTGTAGTAAATCAGAACTTTCAACCACGTTATTTGAACTGATAAACAAAAAGGAATAACAGTATATGAATTCAACCAATACAGTCATGAAAACCAAAAATAGCATAGTATAACTTTATTAGAAAACATATTCATTCCATGTATGCAAGAGTTACAAAAGCATTCAAGTCAAATAGTTAACAAAAAGAAAACGATAAAAGCTACAGTATCGTCATTAGTACATATGTTATACTATGAGAGTATGAGTACTCACGACTGACATGTACTGAAGTACAACGATTGAAACTGAATAAATTGTTTCTAAATAATTTACAAACAATTGCTTGAGCATTTCTACTGTAAATTAAAAAAAAAAAAAGTCTTATTCATACACCTTCAAAACAAACAAAACAACTGAATATACGCAGAAAAAAATACATATAAAAAATAGGAAAAGGACCCATAATTATGGGATCATATCATATGTGGCAATCACAAATGTGTGAGATGCATCGACTTTAAAAAATTAGGAGGAAAAGGAAAGAACTTTAAGGAACAAGAAGCACCTCCTCATCTCCCTTGGTCTAAAGGAGGAGGAATCTGGGTCCCGGATCTATCGTTGAAACTATCAAACCCCGTTAACCCACTTTTTTGAGAAGTTGTTTTCTTTAAAGGCATGTCCATTGCACCACCACCACCACCACTTCCTGAGCTCTCTGCTACTGGAGTAGAAGCCACTTGCAGTTGCAGGGCTGATTCAAGCTTCCATAAAACATCTCCCATTGTTGGTCGATCAACCCCATAGTCTGCTAAACATTTCTCAGCAGCATCTACAAACTTAATTAGCGAGTCTTGATTAATTGTACCTGCTATATTAGCGTCGATGATTTTTTCCAATTGTCCCTTTCGTTTCCATTGTAGGGCCCACTCAGCTAGATTGACCTGATCTCTTGGTAATGCGGGGTTTATCGCTGGTCTAGCACAAAGAATTTCGAAAAGCACAACCCCAAATGAATACACATCGGATTTGTCTGTCAACTGTTGACGCCGAAAATACTCTGGATCGAGGTATCCAAAACTACCTTTCACGGCTGTGCTGACGTGGGTTTGCTCGAGTGAGGGTGCAGTCTTTGATAGACCAAAATCTGACACCTTGGCCACCAAGTTTTCATCCAATAATATATTTGTAGTTTTGATGTCACGATGGATAATTCCTTGAGCTGCACCGGTGTGTAGGTAGTGGAGACCCTTAGCAGCCCCAATGCAGATCTCAAGCCTCTTCTTCCAGTTGAGCAGTGGCATGCCAGTCTCACCCCCTCCGGTACCAACATATAGGTGGTCCCGAACGGTCCCCTTTGACATGTACTCATACACCAATATCATCTCGTTCTTCTCATCACAACATCCAATAAGTGACACAAGATGTCGGTGCCTAAGCTTTGATAGCAATTCAATTTCTGTCAGAAACTCATGCATACCTTGGTCAGATGAAGAATTTCCTCTTTTTATAGCCAATTTGGTGCCATCCTCTAATTCACCTAGGTACACCTTACCGAAACCGCCTACTCCAATCACTGCCTTTTCATCAAAGTTTTTAGTAGCCTTTTGGATTTCAGAGAATGTGAAGACTCGACTGACCGCATATGTCCCAGACATAAAGATTCCAGAAAACCCGTTTTTACTCTGGGCGGACCCAAACCGGCTTCTAGAGCTCTTGCTGTACCCACTTAAGAAGCTAGATGTTGATTGGCTTGCATTAAGTGGCATGAGCCAAGAAGAAAAGCTGCTTTTCCTCTCCCATCCTGGCTTTTCGCACCTTCTTCTACAGAACATCATAAACACAAGGGCCATTGCAACAGCTGCCATAGCCAATCCGATGGCAGATATTATCATTTTTGTCTTACTGTTATTCTTTGGCTTGGCAGCATAGAACCCATCTAAACTATTAACTTGGTTGCTTATCTTCATCATCTCTAGCCCATTTAGTATTGCGTTTGGCACTCCGGAACTTGTCAAGATGGGACCAACTTGTACCAGGATGGTGGAGTTGCTGATACTGGAGGAATCTAGCACGAAATCCCGGTAGTAGGTAACAGCGAGGCCCATGGTTAGACTGGATAGGTCAAGGTTTGACACCCCCATATGACCATTTAGGTACACATTAAAGTAGAGGTTATTTAATGCCTTACTCACAATGTCGCAAAAGTGTAGCCTTATTAGGTATGAGAAGCCTGGCTCTGCTGGTATCTTCCAGGAAATGTTGAATCGGGCATTGGATGTGTTTGATTGTGCCATCTGTTGTGCGGATGAATACACTGTTGGTGGAGCAATCAATGGGCTCATTGAGCCATCTTCTGGATACTTGATTGTGCTCACCGGGACCCATGCAGCGACTGCCGCTTCAGGAAGTGTTAAAAATGTCATGTCAGGTTGCCAAAACCGATAGAGCGTGTCATTTGCAGGAGTTATCAAGGGCCCACCCATGTTCAACCGATACACGACTTGCAAGGCATTGCCCGACAAGTCAATCTGGTTATTTGTGGTGGTCCCTGCTGTGGCAGTGGTGTTTGGTACAAGGTTTGGTGGTGCCGATACGACCTCAATTGCATTCACAAAGGCAACCGAACCTTTTAATGGAGAGAATGAGAGTTTCATGGTGTTGCTTTGGGTTGTGATTAGATATTCTTTAATTACCGGTGATGGTGGTATTATGGGTAACGAAAATCCATGGAGAAGCACAACTGAATCAGCATTGACCGAAAAGGTGGCTGAGGAGAGGTTATAGTTTGAATTTGGTAGAGGGAAAAAATGTAGACGTACCCAATGCCGACCAGCTTGTGCGAGATAGAAACTATAGGTGGATTGATCCGTAAATACTCGTGCAGATACGTATATGGGTGCGAGGGGCCCGGTTGAGGCATGAGGTGGGTTGTCAGCTGAGATTTTTATATTGGTTGAGGTAGATAAGTATGAAGCAGTGTCTGGGTCAGAACGAAAGGTACGTCCGTCGTCTAATTGTGCCGCGCCTGGTGCACCACAGCTGATCATGTATACATCTCTTGGCTCAAATTTAACACTCGGTGGAGGAATGGCGTAGGTTATTGTGGAAATATGAAAGAGAAAGAGTGCTAGATAGGTTAACAAACCTCCAGCCATGGTGACCTTTGAGTGTGTTTGAGGAGAGTATTTGCTGGTAAGAGTTTTACATGGGTGTTTTTGTGATCTCTTTTGTTTTGGGTTTCGAAAAGCACTTGAAGTAAACAGGGAAGATGAAACAAAATTATGATACTTGTGTTTCTTTTCTTCTAAGCGGTTTTGGCTTTGTTCACCAAGTTGTAGTTGGTTGCACGTCGACGAAATAAATAAATACAAGGTGCAACAATATATGTCTCCGCCGCTTGCCACCCCTACCTTGGATAAATAATAAGAATATACATGCACCAGCTTTTTTTTTTTAGAATATACACCAGTTCAAACCAGCACATCCATGGGCCCCATACGGGGGTCGATGACTGATGGACCCGGTCCATGAAAATGAGTGGAATGCATGCAAGGAATAGGCCTGCAGACGTGGCTGTCATGTATGCTGTTTTCTTTTTTTTTTTCTTTTTTCTATCTTCATAACAGAAAATTGACAGCTAGGTAGGTTGGCTCCCGCCAGCAGAGCAAGGAGAGGACGCCCACAATGCCTAATTTGTAAATATTATCATAATAATATCACCCAACGATTTGATTAATTAATAAAATCCTCTGATTTGGCCGTCTTAGATTCTTAAAATGATAAATTATCGCCTACATATTTGGTCTGTCACTTCTTTTCTTTTTTTTTTCTTATGCTTTATATCGTAACTATCGTATAAGATAATAAGACAGAGGCTTTGATGAATCAATATATATCCGCTAGTTGTCATTGTTGCGATCTTCTTTGAAATCTCTTAAGACCACATTGATGGATTAATTCAATTATATATGGAACTTCTTCTTTTTATAAACCATAATTAAAAAAAAAAAATTTAAGAAACTAACATGATTACTTCTCTTTTTACAAAATCCATAAAAACTGAAAAACTATTTTGGTCCGAATTTTTTTTTTCAGGACCAAAATGAGAATTCAGTCCAAGATATTTTCACAATTTTTCGACGTATTTTTTTTCTCAAAATATGTGAAAACGACTAAAACTGAAATGACATCTCGGTTCTTATGATTTTTGAAAAAAAAAAGCAATCAAGTTGGTTTAGTAAAATCTATTATTTTTTTATTTATGATTTTAAAAAAAAATTCCTATATATGATACAAACCTACCGTGGCATCGATGGGAGGGTATAATGACATTTTAGGATTGTTTTGTGCTGGGCTTAGTGTTTTTGCTATTCTCCGTTTTTGTAGAGCACGTGAAACAGGCCCTGCTTTTACAGATAAAAAAGTTGCTTCAGAACACAGATTCGGCCCATTTAAATTTTCACCTCTGAGCAAATAAGGTACATACAGCTTCAGCCCATTTCATTGCTTCCACACTCTTGGTCTTTCAGCCCACAGATTCGGCCCATTATATTGCTTCCACACTTTTTATCTTTCAGCCCACAGCTTCAGCCCATTGGCAAGGGCCGAGATGTGGGGCGAATATTTATTTATGTTAATGAAACACATTAATAAGGATCGTATTTGATAATATAAAAATATGGATAAGAATTTTTTTCATGAACTTAACATATTATGTTAATATACTATGTGAATGATTCGCTTAAAATAATAGATTTATTTATTAAAATTTTGACAATTTTTTTTTTTTTTAAAAAGGCATAAGCCCATTTCATATTACTGAAATTGAATAATTACAAAATTAGTTTTAGTGTGTCCTCCAAACAGAAAACACCTCAACTGAGAGTAGATAGTATCAAGCCACAAAAACAGCAAATAGTTCATACAACAACCATAATAGAACTAGAGCTAAAGTCCAAAAATAGTTCAGATTAGCTAAAACTAAGCCACTCGTAAGGAGGCTAAGGTAAACTAGATAAGTAGAGCAAAATGGTGAATCTTTCTTCGTCTGCCATCAAGTAGCCTCGGAGCCCTCAGCATGAGGTCGGAGCACTACCACGGAGAGAGGCATGAACTGACTAATTGGAATGGCATCCTCAACGATGGGGAGCCACTCTTCAACCGAGTCTTTGGTCTTCTTCTTCAGGATACCTATCCAATACAAGCATAAAGATTTTATTATCATAATCATTGTTCTAGCTGTTTTTCCTGGAGTATTAGTAAAGCACATTTCATTTCTATTTTTCCAAAGAGACCATGTAACAGCACTTAAAACAATTAGAAAACCTATTCGATTCACAAGAGTAAGGGAGTAAGCAAACTAAATTAAACTATCCCAGTTGTGCCAGAGGTGCATTACCTCTTAACTTTTTCTTAACCAAAACCAAACCTGTTGGGCTAAATCACACTGTAAGAATAAATGATCTACTGTTTCAAGCTGACCACATATATGGCACCGAGTGTTACCTGTCCAACCTTTCTTAGTAAGGTTATCTTTGGTCAAAATTAGATTGTGGGAAACTAACCACATGAAGATCCTTATTTTAGGGGGTATTGGTAATTGCCACCAGACCATAGCATTAGTTGGTTGATACCCTCCAAAGTTTAGAATAGTATAAATTGAGTGAGTTGAGAACTTCCCTGAATTGTCCCATCTCCAGTCTATCTTGTCGTAGGGCAAAGTGAAAGAAGTAGTACTAACAATGGCAGGCAATTCTAACCATTCCTTATAATCTACACCTAGCAATTCGGTTTTAAATTTCCAAATCTGCCCTTGAGTGTGTATGACATCGGCTAACAGTACTGTTTTATTACTACATTTAGAGAATAAATAATAATATTTGATTGAGAGGGTGTAATTTTGGTACCACTGATCTACCCAAAACCTAAGTTGAGTTTGTAAGCCAGAGGTATACGAGGAGCTCATGTCGCCAATATGACTAATTTTATTTAGAGAAGACCAGAAAAGAGAAAGGTAAACAGTACGAGAAACAGGTAACCCTATTATTTAATCATTATTAATTATTTGTTCATTATTTATTGATATTATCAGTACGAGAAACAGGTAACTCTATTTTTTTTTATTCTTTTTCAATACCCCAAAAGTTGTTTTTATTCTGGATTTTTAAAAATAACTTTTGGGCTATTGAATTTTGAATTCTTGCTCCGTTCTGAAAAATTAATTGCCCTGTATTGTTAAGAGCGTGATTTGAAAAATTAATTGCCCTGTATCGTTACCTTAACATATGATGTTCAATTAAAAGTTTGAATTTACTTTTTTATTTATTTAATTAAAGCAATTTGCAATTCACTAGTTTCTAAACATGATTTTACTAGAAGACAGTGTTTTACAAAATTATAATTTTGTAATGTTATTTAACAAATTAATTTTATTAAAAAAAATGTCTTATTCTTTGAATACAAAACAAATTTTGTTAAAAAAAAAAATCTGAATTTCTGATCCGAGTCAGCAGACTCTTACTTATTTATCTGATTTCATGATTGACTTGTTAATTCCACTTGCGGTTCCGAAATTTGAACTCTGGTTGAGAGCCCACAACTCAATTTTTATTTATTTTTATTAAGCGGGTCTTGTGCGCAGCCGATAGCGCACGCGTAGATTGTAAATAAATTTCGTTGAGTTCGCTACTACGCTTTGTATATTTTTTTATTTTGTATACGACCACACAAAGAAGAAGAAAAAGCGAAAACAATTTGCTCCTCGGAGAAAATAAAAGCAGTAAATGACTGCTTGATCGTAGGGGTGTCAATGGCACCCTTTTACTCGTTTATCCGATCCGTATCGTATCCGAAAACACCGGTAAGGATAAGATTTTTATTCTGTTAGCTAATCGGATATGAGTAAGGGTAATGATTTTTTTTCGTTATCTTACCCGTTTTAGTATAAGATAATTTAAAAAAAAAAAATTACATATATAAATATATATTTGTATGAAGATGATACATAATACAATAAATTTTTTGTATTTTATTAAATTTTCATAATACAAATTAGTTGTATTCATTATTACTTTTTCTTATTTTAAAAATTATTTTATTGAAAACACAAATTGAAATGTTAATGGCATTTTTTTATCCGTTTATCCGACCCGTACCGTATTCGAAAATACGGGTAAGAGTAAAGATTTTTTTTCGTTATCATAACTGGATACGGATATGAAAATATCTCCACCCGACCCGTATCGTACCCGTTGACACCCCTACTTGATCGGTTGCTCCTCCGTTACTCGGAGAAATGAAAAAAAGAAACAGTGGGCACCACCTCTACTGATCCTTGCTGGCTTCGATCTGCCAATGAGTTAATTATTTTCTTGTCCTATCCTGAGTTCCTGACCATTCTAACAAAAATTCTAAATATGCCTCTAATATAATATAATATACGTAAGACTATATTTAAACAAATACGCTCTGGTATAGACTTACACTTGTTATTTTCAACACAAACTATATTGATCTAAAATTTCGAATCTCTTACAGCATCTACATCTCTGAAACTCTTTGAGTTTCTAATCTGATGTGGCAGTTTCTAAATCAGTTTCAAAGATGCACATTGATTTCTTATTTAGCAACTTTGCTCCAAAATTTCTTAATAAAAGACTGTTTATAAATTCTGATGTGGCCAAATAATTCGCTGAAATTCTATTCTCTTGTAATTTATTTGTTGATGTGGCAATTAAGAAACTCTAATTTTGAGTTTCAGGAATGTGAGGGTTTAGAAACTTTCAGAGATAAAATTTCTAAAAATTAGTTAACAGATATTTAGAAACTCCAAGAGTTTCAGGGATGTAGATGCTCTTAGAACCACAGTTAAGAATTGCAAGAATGGTTCTACTTAGTAGCCACTGCCAAAGATTAAAAAAATAAAGAACAATTGCAATAATATAAATTGTAATTAATGATAGAAATAGTTGTTTTATTTTTTAAACACATAGATGTTTTAAATAAATAAATAAATCATGATAAGTAAACTTTATACTGTTGTGTGTTTTGAGGCAAACGTAAATCAGATTAATGGACATTTTATTTTTTTAAGAAAGTGGGTGGACCCACCAATTTTATTAGAAACCACAATAATCAAATGCTAAAAAAGCTCCAAACAACTAGAGCTCATAGCATTAATATAAAAACAAAAGCATTGTCAAGCAATGTATGATGATCATAAAGACTACAACATAAGAGGTATGGTAAAAACAAGCACACACTATCATCTAAACAAAATATCAAAGCATCATCTTGTATCCTGAATTATTGTATCAGGCATAAGGATAGAAATGCCTGGTACCACTGGGGTGGTCTCCCTGTCAGTTCCTCTTCTTCTACCAATTCTTCTGAGGGATTGTCCTCTCTCTCTGACATCAGAGGCATTAGATCCTGAGGGATTAATGTACATATAACTATCTAATTAACAAGTTTGTATGACCATTTCTATTAATAGTTTTGTTTTGCAGATAAAGTTTGTTCACAGCTCGCCAATATCAACTACTG
This sequence comes from Carex pumila, assembly GCA_033356055.1. Taxonomy (NCBI): domain Eukaryota; kingdom Viridiplantae; phylum Streptophyta; class Magnoliopsida; order Poales; family Cyperaceae; genus Carex; species Carex pumila. Next base: position 563,767 of record JARJHM010000025.1, read on the forward strand.
ATAATATGAACAAAAGATTATTCTACATAGGAGCAGAGTCAGACTTTCAGACTATGAGGGTCAAACGTGAATAAGGGTCAAGCGGAGTAGTGGTCAATTTAATACTATCAATAATATTTTAGTTTAAAGTACATTAAAATAGAGTATAAATACAAAAACAAAAAAAATTGAAAATGAATGGGGTCAATTAACCCCCATTCATTAAACGTAGATTCACCTCTGATTCTGCAAATATAAACCCTAACTTCTGCAAATATAACCAACTAGAATTTTAATTAACAGTTAATTTATTTTAAAATACGAATTTATAAAAAAAGAGAAACTGAAATAAGCAGATACAAAAAGCGTCAATAATTGGCACTAATGAACATAGTGACAAACGAATAATTTGAGTTTGATTCGGCAAGGTCAAAAATTCGTAATTCAGATATAATACAGGAATGAACAAGGAAGCAAACCCCCACCCCCTTAAAAAAAAATCGCATTTTTCTTGCGAATAATTTGTGATTCATATTTTATTCGCGAGTAAAAAAGTATTATATGTTTTTCTTTTTGTGTTTTATTTATAGTTCGGTTCAGAAACGTCAAAAAAATGAATAAAAGATAAATTTATCGTGTATATTTTACTATTGGGAGTAACAATCTGTGAATTTTAATTGAAAGCAACATAATGAAGGGGTTTATTCAAGGAATAGACAATCCAGGCTATTCTATCTGGAAGGACATGCACGCTTGGCCTCGGAGAGACTTGAGATAATAAACTAAACTAAACTAGAACAAACTACAAGATATGGGATTGAGACATTTGATTCTTTCTTGGTCGGTTTGTGTTTGTTGAGCCCGTGACACTAGAAAATTATGGAAGCCTCTTCTCTTCTCATTGTGTTTCCCTAAAGATTTTTGGTGGTTCAAATCTTCCACCGTATCTTCCGCCCTTCCAAGGACAACATTTTATTAATTAGTTCTAGTTGATGTTTATTAATTAGTTATTTAGTTTGATCATTGACTGTTTAAACTAGACTAGACTATGATTTTTTCGTCTCCTAATGACCTAATATAATGATATGAACCTCGAGGCTAGTAAACTATATATATATGTGTGTGAATTTTTTATGGTGCTTGTCTTATTTCCTGGATTTTGGTCCATTCTTCACATATTTTTCCAAAAAGAATAATAACAAATTGCGGAATAAATATCGAAATTAAGAAGATGGCTGCATCTAGAATGAGAAAAATGACCACATACCGTGACTATATTTTAAAATTTTGACACGACATATCACGTCACAGCATGTAATTGATCACACGAGTCACGTGTAACTAGAACTGTTATATATACCTTGATCTAATACCGAATCTTTAATAAACTAATATAAATTATGATTAAATTATCATATGAGTCACGTTTAGTCATGGCATGGCTATATTGTCTGCTGTGGTCATCACTTGACATTTTGGTCATAATACAACACAACACGTGAAAAATTAACTTGATTATAGTACGGCACGGTACGAGACTAAAGTCATGACGTGTTAATCACATCATAGCACGCCACGTTTTTTTCACTCTAGCTGCATTACATCATTTATACACATTACATTCCAATGTTATTAATTACATGCTTTAATAAACAATCGACCATTATTTATTGCTCGTAGATCCTACCTTTTATTAAGAGAAAAGGTAATGTCCCCGGGCTACAGTTCCTCAAAAATCTCCGTGTATAAAAGTCTTTTCTTTTTAGCTTAGTTCTGACGCGTTTTTAACTGCCACAACTGTCATAATTTCAACTGCTATAATTTTAAGTACACTATATATGTTTACAGAATTATATGTGTATGTTTATAGAATAATATGTGTATGTTTACAGGATAATGTGTGTATGTTTACAGAATTATATGTGTATGTTTATAGGATAATATGTGTATGTTTACAGGATAATATGCGTATGTTTACAGAATATTATGTGTATGTTCACATAAAGTGATCCCCAACAGCTGTCATGCGTTTTCGACAGCTGTCATGCATTTTCAACAGCTGACACGCATTTTTAACCACTTTCACGCATTTTCAACAGTTTTCACGCGCTTTTATGTTTACATGATTTGTTAAATTAGTTTACATGATTTAGTATTGATGTTTATAGGATTTAGTATTAATATTTATATAATTAGTTGAAAATCTCCATAGATTTTTGAAAGATTGGAGTTGGAGGACTGTTAGCTGCTTCTTTTTATTAATAAACAATCGACGCATGATTTAATAATAGCATATTTGCAACAGAGCAAAACATAATTAAAAAAATCATAACGATCAATGCATGCTGGTACGAGTTTAAATCGATCTCAGGGTATCCGAAAAGCTTATTTTCCGGTTGAGATATATACTACTTAATTACTTCAGTTTGAAGATTAAATTTATAATTTAAGCTAATTATGATTGGATACATATTTGACGAGAATGAAAATCATTAAATAGTTGCTACAGGGCTATATAAGAATATATATTTTTATTCTTATATGTGCCGTGTTTGAAAATATTGTGTGTCCTCTAAATCTAAATTATTCTTCATGTGAGTAAACAGTACCCATAAAGTTTTAAATTTGAATAGAGGAATTAATTGATGTTTATTCAAGAAAGGAAGGTCAGATATTTAATTGGGAAGAGAGAGGAAGTATCCATTCTGAGCTGGTACACTTTGGCTCTGGAAACTAGATAAAGAGAAACTCAGCAATTAATTAAGCAAGCAAGCAAAGCGATGACTGGATGAGGTAATCTACAGTTAATCCGCATAAGACAAGTCTGTCTCTGGCACGGTTTTGCCTCTGTACTATGTAGGGCTCGTTTCGCGCCTAACCTATGTAAGCGGTTTTAAACCCGCCATGATAACAGAACCCGAGACGACGAGAGAGAAGACCCTGTCCCTGGCTGGAAAGCTGGACCCGTTATGACTCATTAAATACGGACAGTACTTGGTGGTTCTACTTCTACATTGTTTCTACTTTCTACGCGACATCAAATGATGAATTATGAGTGAGTCTATGGTACTGTGCATGTTACGGATTGTTATCACGTTACAGTTCTATATTTGAGTTTTCAAATTTTAATGGTCAATCCGAATCATTCATCTCGTTCTCCATATTAATATGTATTTGGAGACTAAATTTTACATTTTTTGAAATTTTTTTACTATTTGTTTAGATATTTAGAAAATTACTTGATCTGAAAATTCTGGACCATCCAAAAACAGTGATTTTCAATAAATCTAAAAAATAGCAAAAAAAATTTCAAAAAAATATAAAATTTGGTCTCCAAACACATATTAATATGGAGAACAAGATGAACGGTTCGGATCGACCGTTAGGATTTGAAAACTCGAATATAGAGTCGTAGCATGGTAACAAATCGTAATATGAACACTAATTTCGATTTACAACTTTACTTTGGTTCGATGGACTAATTCACTGTTCAATTTATGTTAAGATGTGTGCGCTCCACTTTAAAATCTATGTTGTCTGCTTTAATTTTTGTGCACAAAATCTTAATGCAGATCAGACAATTTTGAAATTCATTGAAAAAATAAATCCCATACTCATCGAATCTACTCAGTTCTCCGTTGTAATCATTAGATTAAGATTTTTTTATTTAAAAAAAAAACAATTTTGATCTGTACATTAAATTCTGGACCACATATGCTACTCAAAACAAATCTCCGCCGTCCGATTGGCCCACTTGGGACTTGGGCTGTCAATGACACTCGTTTACCCTACTTATATCAATTTTTAACGAATACAAATAAAGTACAAGTAAAATCAATTTTTAGTAAATATGAATATAAAAATATTTCGACCGTATCCGTATCGTATCGTATGCATTGACACCTCTCCTCCAGACGAGGCGATGTGAAGGAAACCAGAACGGAACAAACGTCTCTCTCAAGAAGAGTAAACAAAACAAAAACAAAGGTCAAGCAAACCGTACAGTGACAACCATTTTTAATGTTTTATATACAACCTTGAAAAAGACCCACCTCTCTCTCTCCCTCTCGGTGGTTTAGCTCTTAATAACTCTCTTCTCTGCTCGTGTGAAAGAAAAAGGCGCTGTCTTTGCATCTTTGACCTGAGTTAACACTGCTCTCTTGTCTCTCCTGCCTCACCTTTAATTTCCCTTTCTACCCCCCACGCTTTCGGATCAGTTCTCTTCACCTTTTCCATGGATGACAAAGGGGTTGTACAAGGAGAGGAGAGCTGTAGTTACTTGGACATGTTGAAGTGTGGAATGGGAGAAGGAACCGAAGAGGAGATTCTAGGGTTTTCTTCAAGATTTCTAGGGTTTGGTGGTTTCTATGAACCAGTAGGGTTGCCTATGATGTATCATGGAGTTAGTGGTACTGGTAACAGTAACAGTACCAGTACCACTGTACAACAGATGTCTAGTGAGAGCTCCTCCATGTCATCTCTCTCTTCTTCTCCTACCTCTACTGCTGCTACTAATTCAATGATGAGCAATAGTTCTAGCTCTAGACAACAAAAGGTTACTTCTTTTTTGTAAACAACGGGTTCTGCTCCTGATCTCTGTTTAGTTTAAGATCAAATGCACCAGTTTGATCAACCTTCCAACCTTTTATGGTGACAGCTTTATATATTTTGACAAAGCTTTATCTATTTTTCTGAATTGGATTTTGGTCACTGTCAATTTATATATTATTAAATCTATTTTCTTGTTTCATGATTAGAGCTTTTTAATAAAGTAGAGATGTCAATTCATGCACAAAGTTGCTATTTAACAAGTATGCTTGCTTCTGTGCTCATTATCTTATATAAATTAATGTAAAAAATGTAGCAGAAAAAACAAGAAAATGGAGGGAGAAAAACAGGAGCAACAAATGGAGGTCACAATAAAAAAGCAAAGACTGGAGGTGGGGTTTCTCATTCTCAAGGTGGTACAATCAAGGTGGGGTTTATCATTTATGTCTCAATTATTTAATTATTTTCTCTACAGGAAACAATTCAGTTCATTAAAAACAGTATATTACTATATTTGATGTGTGTTTTGTTTAATTATTATGTGTGGGATTAGGTAAGAAAGGAGAAATTGGGGGAGCGAATCATGGCGCTGCAGCAGCTCGTTTCTCCTTTTGGAAAGGTAAAATTGCAACACTACCAAAATCATCTCCCATTTATTGCCAAAGCTCTCTATCCTATAATATCTGTACAATTTGACTGTTTTTCGACCATTCAAATTGGACTCGTTTCCGTTTTCGTTTTCGTTCCCGGTTACCGCTGGCAGCCGAATATGACCCTACTTTTATCTAGATAGCAGTTGCGAATGTTTGTAATTGGTGGGAAATAATTTTGACTTTGACCATGAAATAATTACAAAAATGTATGCAGTCTGACACGGCCTCAGTTCTGCATGAAGCTCTTGGCTACATCCGCTTTTTACATGATCAGGTTCAGGTAAACCCTCTCTCTCTCTCTCTTCTCCACTCACGCATCTATCTCTCATCTCTGTAATCAAATAGACTTGTCTATGTTTCTTTTCAGGTCCTCAGCTCGCCGTACCTGCAACGTCTGCCATCTTCTATAACTTTACATGTATAAAGCTTTCTCTTTCTTTCTCTCTGTGTCTTTCTCTTTCTGAATAGTTTAGTAACATGTGTTGGTATCTCTGGCACTGGCAATAACTTTTTCTTCTGTTTGACAGGAGGGAGCGAGAAGTGATTTGAGAAGTAGAGGTCTCTGCCTAGTCCCGGTCTCATGCACCGAACACGTGACAAATGCTAACGGCGCTGACCTGTGGTCCCCATCCGCTGGGAACACCAATCATCCTTCTTTCTCCTCCAATCACTAGCTATAAAATTGTGTTGGAATTCTCTCTTTAATATGGAACCTTTTTTTAACTCGAGAGAAGGTTTCATTAGAAAAATTGTTATTATGTAAGTAGAAAAGTTGATGCTAAGCCTTGGGGAATGAAAGGTTGCGTTCAATAGTTTGTATCCTTCTGGCATTCTTGGAAGTTGGAACATGAATGCTTTGTATAATTAATTGCATTGGTAGGGTAGTAGAACCGTAGAAGAGGAGGCTAACTTGGTTTTGCCAAACAAACGAAGCAATCAAGGAAAAGACTAAACTTTTTAAAGGGGGCTACTGGTAGGACCATGTGTTTGACTCATGGGGAAGAGGAATGGACAGGACACCGTACTGTTGTTGTGTGACTCGATGACAATGTGGGTCCCTCTCATTCATTGGTGTTAAATGTTATTTAGTATTACGGTTATTGCAAATTTGCAATGTCACATTTGTTTTTTTTTTGGTTTTTTTTCTAATGGGCTGTAACATGATATCAAATGACGCAAGCAACAAAATTATAATCTTAGATGCACAGCCATCCGTCGTAAATGATCAAAATTGAGCTCCCTTCTACACGCTGGCAACTGTGGTGTTATTTTTGTTTAAATGACACTAAATTCAAAATCTATAATATAGACTTTAAATAGTGAATTCGAATCGTTCAAACAGATCAATTTGATGAGTGATGCATTTACAAGTAAATTTATATTTTCTTAAATTTATTTAATACCAATTCAAGTTAATTTTAGTGTATTTTTTTAATCAGTTTTTGACAGTTTTAAGTTTATCATTTGTAGTCTATCTAATAATTTTTGAAAATTAGTGTCACTTGACTCGATTTCATATGAATTCACATCCCCTCAAGTTACTGAACTGAGTACAATTGAATTGGATGGTCCAAAATTGTTCTTTTTAACTTGACACGAATCTCAGAGCACAAATAATACTGCCCCTACAACATCCTAAACAAGCATCGGTTGAGAATAAGTCTGAGCCGTCTGTTGCAATTATGTTGAGTCAGGTACCTCAGAGGATACAGATCCATTTCCTATGAGGCATCTGAGGCGAAAGACACATCAAGAAAATGAGGATCAATTTACTCTCATTTATTTAAAAAAAAATTATATTTGTACACTATTTTTTTATATAATTTAGAGTAAAATATTATAGATATTATAAATTAATTCCATTCACGAAACAAAAAATTTATATGATTGATTCCTATTCACATCTGGCCCCTGTAATTGAAAGTCCGACTCTGCCACTGTGGCATGGCTACCAATCCCTTTGGAGGGTTCCGAAGAAGGAGACATAATTCGATTATTTTGTTAAGTCAATTCTTTGTTCATATTTTCCGCATTGATCGGGGAGATTGAATGCAAATTAAGTACGATATATATATCATTATGCAACTTGTTTCATGTTTTCTCGTAATTGAAAGCGACATATTTGAGCAAGAAAAATTGTCTACCCGGATATGATGATTCTGCCAATTTTAAAACGGGTCAATAATCGAGCCCGGGTCCCTCCTCTATTGTAATTTTTCATAAACAAATGAAGATGACAAATATTTCATGAAAGAAGCGGTACTTGATTGATGGAGCGTAAACAGTCTGTTTGCCCAATGTATGTATATATATATTCTATGGTTAGATTAGACAGCGATTCGTAATAGCTAGCTACGATGCTATAACCCAAATGGTGTTGCTCTAAATTGTTAATGCGTATACGGGTGAACTGACAAAACCTAGCTGTCTATATATGATGGCAACGGTTCTTGTACCTGTCGGCAAGATTTCGGTGGTGCTGACAAAAGATTTTATTGTTAAACATACAACATGCTTAAATAACACGTTAAAGACACGTCCATGTCGTTGATTTTTTTTTTATAAACCATAATTAGAAAAAATATTTTTTTGAAACCAACATAATTATTTTTTTTTACAAAAATTATAAGAACTGAAATGGTATTTCAGTCTTAGAAAAAAAAATTGGGACCAAAATGACAATTTGGTTCTAGAAATTTTGTAAAAGAGATCGAAATAACATTTCAGTTTTTATAATTTTTATAAAAAAAAAAATAATCATGTTGATTTCATAAAAATCTTTTTTCTAATTATGGTTTATAAAAAAATTCCATATTAAATTCGAGATTTTTAATAGCAATCTGACGAGATGTAAAATTCGTAATTCGAATATATACAGAGCGCTTCAGATCTAGATATTTGAACCGATTTGTTTAGTACAGTGATCTTCTGTTTTAACAGATAGTTTAAATATAATTGAAATTAGAGTTTTTGCCTTTTAATTATTTACTAATTGTTTGCAATGTTTATTACCATACAGAGTGGATAGTATATTTCATCCCAATTATGTATAACTTGAATAGTGTACAATACGGTTAGCATATGTTCAAAAAGGAGACAATTTGGAGGGTTCTGGAATGGTACTGAACATTCCGTTTTGAACGGTTGCCAATCGGAATAATTATTATGTACTGAAATGTTTTTCTATCCATCTAATATTATTTAATACATTATGTATTAAACAATTTGCTTCTGTATCAAACAGATAGTTTGAGAAATTAACAATCTCAAATTTACTTTACCTTTCTATTTTATATTACAATTTATAATCTTAATCTTCATAAAGTCTCGTTAATTTTCTTTGATTCTTTAAACTTAATCCTATAAGTATATTGTTCTTGAACCTGTAAACTCACTCGTATAAAGAAATCGTTAAATTAAATTATTGTATATTTTACAAATTAGTCAAACAACATTATAAGAAGATTGCATAGAACAATAGCTCTGTCATAACTCGCTTACTAACTGTTCGATTTAACTCGCTCATTTACAACTCAAGTCAGTTCCAACTCAAGTTGACTGACTCATTTAATAAATGAGCTAAGTTTGAGCATATCCCAACTCATTCATTAACAACTCAAGCTACACAAAATTCATTACAATAAATCCCATGCCCTTCTAAATGGCTCCTAAGTTGTTCATTGGATTGTTTGTTTCGTTAGTTGTCTTGTTAATTATGTTTGAATTGTTTGTATTTAGTTAAGGTCATACTAAGCCATTTGAATTGTGTTGTGTTTAGATAAACTTTTACTAATATATAACTATAACTAAGAAAATGGACTAGTCCAAACAATTATAAACGAGTTGTGAACTAACTCGAATTGGTAATGAGCTAAACTCAAGTTAGCTTTATTGCTTGTTATTGCCATCTTAATTCGAATTGACTCGCCGATTGACTAAATGAGGTGAGCACGAATTAGAGATAACTCGCTCAAACTCAGTTCATTTATAGTCTTTGACATGAGTAGGGGTGTTCATTGGGTCTGGTTTAAGGTTTTGAACCGAGCGAAATTAGTTTGGACTAATCGGTTCGATTTTTTCGATTTATTTAGGTTTGGTTTTCTTTTTAAAATCAAATTATAACTTCAGTTTTGTTGGATTTGGAAATTTTCAAGACCAAAATAACTGAACTGACTGAACTTTTATATATTATGAATTTGGTACGAACTGCCACGGTTAATTTCTTAATCAATTGCTTTAAATGCTTTGGTTTATTTCTTAATATCGTGATTTATTTCTTAATACCCAGATTTATTTCTTAATCAATTTCTTTAAATTCTTCGGTTTATTTCTCGTTTATTTCTTAATACTCCGGTTTATTTCTTAATATATTTCGGTTTATTATAAATAAATTGCATTAAATAAAAAAAATTATTAATTTTGGATTGAACCGAACAAACCAAACTAAAACTATAGTTCAATTCATTTCGATTGCAATGTTAAATCGATTCGATTCAATTCTACTTTTTAAACTGAATTAAATTACAAAAATGTCCACAAGGAACAACCCAACTAGCAAACAAGAGGGGCTATATATCTTCATTCTATTATTAAGCACGTTAGGTGTCCGATCCGCCAACAGCTACAATTGAAATATGAAATTTTAGACTTAATCTCAATCCTCCAATCAAGTAATTTGTTTTCTTTTAAATAAATATTTTTTTTTATGTGTAAAAGTCTAAATATAGTTAAAAATATACTCACCACACATATGGTCACACAATATGTTACAATTAAAATTAAATTCACCGCCTTTTAGTAACTTTTTATTATCTTTTTTTTCTTATTTCACCTTATTTGTATAGAATGAGACTTTTCTCTATTTCCTTATTTCTCTTTATTTGTTTCTATATAAATCCCTATGACGTAATGGAAAAAGTTAAGGCCTCCAAAAAGCGAATCAACTCTCTTTCCGTATCACTTGGTAAGTAAATTAAGTTATATCAAAGGGGTCTATGTCCAGCCAAATTGTATGTTTACTGTTATGTTCAAACTCAATTGATATAAGCTATGACTATAGTTGCATATTATCATCCATCCGAATATGGTAAATTAAGTGCATTTTTTGAATTTCTCTTGAAACTTATTGCATTTCAAAATTAAAAACATAAAATGTTGAAAACATAAAATCTAAAGCCTAACCAGATTACTAGAACCATACTAACCAATCGTGGTTTCAACCTTCAAAATCCCTTGATTAAAAATCTGAAAATGCAATAAAATAATCAGAAGAAAATGATAGAATTTACTACAGTTTCACTCATCTTATTTCGACAACAATTTATGTTCATCTTTATTAAGTTAGTTTCTATAACCAATACTTATTTAGTATAAATAAATAAGAATATATTTTTTAACCATTGGTGTTGAATGAAGGAATAAAACAATTATTTTTCCTTCTTTGAATTTAGTATATATAGATTATTTGTGTTGCAAATAATCTTGAAAAAAAATGTGTATGCTATTTATTATTTATTTATCTATACATTTAATTTTAAAGTTCAATCTTATAATAAAACTATGTTGCAACGCATAGATACAATACTAGTTTACTGTTATATAATCTAATTGTCCACTTCGAAAGACAAGCCTAATGTAACAAAATATTTCTGATTAATTATAACTTTGATTTGAAATCGAATCGAACTGATGAACACGCCTGTCACATGATGCCTCCCTAACGATCAACCAGAAGTGTTGTTTTCTTTTCTAATCACTAGTCACTTGTGATGATGCTTTTCTCTTTTCTTAAGAGTTAAGATATGCAGCACTCGTGGAAAGAATGAGCTATTAATATTATCTTAATTTTTCTTTAGAGTAATATGCTTTTGAGCACGCAGACCAAGATAGAAGTCTTCTTTGTGGAACTGAAAGATTTGTCTAATAATAAAATTATTTTTTCTTCTCATATAAAGGAATATTTATTCTTCTGTTCAGACTTCAAACTGATTTACTGTATAAGTTATGTATGTGCAAAATTTATATTTTTTTTCAAGTTATTTTAATATTAAATCAAGTGGTAAAAAATGTTAAAAAATGAATGCGCTAAAATTAATTTAAAAATTCGCAAATGGTAAAAATAGCACATTTGACCCCTTCACTTGATACTTAATAAATTTAAAAAATTATCAATTTTGCAAGTAAACACAAAACTAATAAAGTAGATCGGTTTGAATGGTTTGGATTCGTCGTTTGAGGTTGATTCAATAAGTTTTAAAATTAGTGTTATGTAGACTAAAATGACACTGATACTATACTAGCCGGACTCTATATTAATAACTGCTTTTAAATGAGGATCACAATAATTGGCAAACTAATAAAATTGTAGAATTTTTTTATGTAAATATACGTTATTTATTAAATTTCTTACAATTCGTTTAGTCGCCGATAAGGTGTTCATCACGATTTATTTTAGCTATATAAAACACATCTATAGTTCATTTTATTTATAACCTTATTTATCGCGGTATTAAATAAGCTCATTAGAAAAAAAAATGTTTGTTAAATATTCTAATAATATTACTTGCATTGAAAATAAATTCAGATAACAACCGGAATAATTTCACAAAGTTTTAACAAAAAAAAAATAGAATTTTAAATTTATTATTTATTGAGTTCGATACGCTGTTTATCAAATTCGATGTAATATAAACCATGACTGGTCATCCATTGAATTTAAAATAAACCGGTTCAGTTTTATGAGAATATAATAAATTTCAAATTATACTAAATTTGATACATGACTTAATTTAACTGTGAGGAACACCTTATCTGCGAGTATGACCGATAAATTATTAATTAATAAAAAGTTTCTTAAATGACACTTAAAAAAAAAAAAATCAGAACTAATAAAAGAGATGATATATATAATTTGTACGTGACAAATATGTATTTTAATAAATTTAGACTTCTATACGATTAAAAGCATAAAAAAGTAAAGAATCAAAAGAAAACAAAAATATTTAATTAGAGAGCTGATTTTCATTATTTAATATTATCTTTTAATTACAGTGGTTAGTGGAGCTTAATATAAGAATAGTGATGTAATAATTAAAGTATAACATTTATACTGATGGTTTTGGATCCCGTATATGGTGAGCATATGTTTAAATAAATTTAGACTTCTATACGATAAAAAGTATAAAACAATATTTAATTAAATAGTTGATATTCAATATAAATATTATTTTTTAATTATAGATGTTAGCGGATTAGAACATGTGTGTACTTAATATAAGAGTGGAGCATTTATTACGATGGTTTTCGGCCCATATCCCCAGCCTACGAAATGGGCCTTTTGAATACATAACCCATCTACATTTTCTTATTCGAAGGCCCATATTCCCAAAAATCCACGACGGAAAACCCTGGTTTGCCCTTTCCGTAAAATCCAGCCCGTTAATGCTGGAACCTCATTGTAGATCGGACGGATGAAGATGCTTGAAAGGTTGGGACCATCGGTGAAAACTTAGTACGCTCAAGTTTTGATAGATGTACGGAGGGAGGGAGGGATCTTGATTTTATTTTCACGCTCCTGTTTCTCTCTCTCCGTTCTCCATCAGAGAGAGAGGGAACTAAAACTGAGAAAACCTCTTCTCTTCTACTGCGTGCCGCTAACAGAGTTTCGCTTGCAATTTCGGCAGTTCGACATGTCCAAGTCGACTATCACCTCCGCCGAGCTCAACTTCCTCATCTTTCGTTACCTCCAGGAATCAGGTCTCTCTCTCTCTCCCCCTCCTGCTCTTGCTCTTGAAACCCTAATATGTGGTTTTGTTAATTAGCATTTAAACCCTAATTGGGACTAGAGTTCTTGGTGAAAAACCCTAAAATGCAGTTTAGTTATATAGCACTTATTTTGAGGTTTCCGTTTTCTTTTGGAAATCTAGGTTTCACTCATTCGGCATTCTCAATGGGGTACGAAGCGGGGGTCAATAACAGCGAAATCAATGGGAATTTGGTGCCACCTGGTGCGCTTATCACTATTGTCCAGAAAGGGCTACAGTACATTGAAATGGAAGCTAACTTAAGCGATGTAAGTCTTGTAAACCTTTTAATTTAGCTATTGGATGGGAAATTTGTTAGGAAATTGCCAGGAATTGCTTGTAGCTTGTCAGGTACAATATATTTTATGTATAGAAATAAGCTATCATATTTTTGTCTCAGAAGATGTTTGGAGAAAGGAAAATAAACAACATGCTCTTTTTTTCTATTGCAAGTAACTATTGTTAGGTTTGTGGTTAAAATTTAGTTATACTGTTGTAAAGTTTGTCTTTTATTCTGGGATTGTAGAACTGTGTAGCTCTCTGTCAATTAAGAGGGGCTGTGTGATTTTGCACTATTTAATATACTCACCCTGACAGCTTCTGTCAGTTTTTCAAAAAAGTAACGATTGCTAGTGTACCAAAGATGACCAAATAGTAGCTGAGAATCTTTATTGCGGCAATTTTGCTTAGCCCACCTCCTCCTTTTACTCCCTAACTAAACTGAATTTATCTGTATATTTTAAAGGGAGAACTTGAAGTAGAAGAGGATTATTCTCTTTTACAACCCCTGGAACTAATCTCAAAGAATGTGGGTGAGCTACAAGAGATCATAAAGAAGAGAAAGAGAGACAAGATGGAAGGTGAGAGGGAAAAAGAGAAGGGGAAGGGAAAAGAAGGCCTCGGGGAGCATGAAAGACATGCTGGGGGCGAGAAGGATAGAGATAAGCATGAGAGGGAAAAAGATTATGTAAAGGAGAGGGACAAGGCGAGGGAGAGGGAGGAGAGAGAGAAAGAGAAGGAGAAGGAAAAGGAGAAGGAGAAGGAAAAAGAGAAGGAGAAGGAGAAGGAAAGGGAAAAGGAGAAGGAGAAGCAGCATTTGGATCGTTCTGAGAAGGCAAGAACAAGTGAAGACAAATCTGGTGGAGGTAAAAACACACATATACATGCTCATCAACTCCTTACCATTCCTGTGCTATGTAGATCTTAAAAATCAACACGTACAAACTTAGGTAAATAGCACTTTATGAAAATAAAGTAGGAATTATGTCAGTAAATGTACATAGACTACACAGTATCGTAGTCCCATTCAATTAAGCACCTGGTTTTCTGATTCAATACTGAATGGAATAACAATGCTTTGTTGCAATAACTCAGGAGACTAAAGATGACAAACCTGGCACACCAAAATTTAAGTACCTTTGCTGCTATTATGAACCACAAAAATTTAAGGTTTGGTGTGCAGAATATAAAACTGCATATTCTTAAAATGCTAAACCCGCCTTTTTTTACTGAACTCTGATAATTAGTTATATTTGAAATTGATTCTTCTCCACTAGGCAAGTCAAAAAAGAAGCGTCGTTTCTTTCTTGGTACCGACTCTGCAGGTATGTCTTGGTAGCTAGTCAGGCCGCCTTTAGTGCTCTCCTTGCTTTCGTGTCTGCTAATACAAAAGCAAATGCATGTAAACGAATGACTTAAATTTCAGGTGTTGAACCAATGGATGCTACTCTGACACCTTACGAGATCTTAAATTCGGAAGTGACCATCTTGGAAGGTCACAGCTCCGAGGTACTGTAATTTATGTTTTTTTTATATCTTTTCATTTTTCTTCTTGACAAGTGTCAACTAATGTGAGGGGCAATTTAAATTTTTTTCCTGCTAAATGTCAAAGTATGTTCCATATACTGCAAAGCTTACATGTGCACCTATAATATATATCATGCATACACCAAATGAATGCAACTAATATCCTGTTTGCCCCTCTCACTTCATTACTTGGAATGAAACCCAATGTAAACCTGTAAACTATTCTTGTTGTTTGTCTCAACGCAACATTTGTATAAAAGGAAGGGTATAGGAGATATTGCTCATTTTGAGGGACATGCATGAAATTATTTCCCAAATAAAACCCTGTGCTTAATTTTGACATTTATGTCTTCACCTGTTCAGGTTTTTGCTTGTGCATGGAGCCCAACTGGTTCCCTCTTAGCATCAGGGTGGGTACTGAGTTTTCCCATTGAAAAACTGTGCTATTTTTATATTTCTTTTTGTTGATTTTTTGGCTGTCTAAATTTTTTGAAATGTTCTGATAATGTTATGGTGGTATGTAGGTCGGGAGACTCTACAGCTAGAATATGGACAATACCTGAAGGCCCGTGTGGGGTCCAGATGCAGGCCATGCCTCTCCATTCTCATGTGCTAAAGCATTTCAAGGGGCGTGTCAATGAGAAGAGCAAGGATGTCACTACCCTTGATTGGAATGTAATTGTTGCTCTTCTCCCTATCCTTTTTCTTCTCTTTTTATCTCTCCATTTATACATGAGGGGGTGAAACCTGAGTAGTTAGTAGTAAAATCATATCCATATATGTATTTTGTTTATGTTTTTGAATACCTTGCTGATATTAAACAAATGACATCAGCCTAATATCTGCACTAACAATTTATATGGGTATGGTATAAACACTGTACAGTTACAAGATGCTGATTTTACAAAATTTTATATATTTTTTGTAATTAAGTTGTTTATTAAAATTTGAGGGAAATACATAATTAAATGCGCATTTTGAATTATCAAACTATATGTCAATAATGCAATCTTCCAAATGATTAAGCATGCACATATATTAATTTTAATTGAAGAAGATTATGATCAATGAATGTTGCTTGTCAATCTGAGAGTATCCATATCAGTACCACTTTTGAAACACATTGTTCATAATGTTATATTACTTGGCACTCTTAGGATATGATTATACAGATCTGTTTTGCATTTGGAGGATTATACTATTTATCCATATGATATCTTTATATTTTGATCATATCTGATTGGTATCTAATTATCTATGTCCATATTAGCATCAGATTATCAATATCTGCATCTGCATAGATGTTGATGCAGATAACTTGGATAGGTCTGCTCCATTTACAACCTGTCTATATGAAATATCAGAAGCTATAATGTGTGTTAAATTTGTACATGTCCACGTGTTACCATAGGTTGAAGGCACTTTGCTTGCTACTGGTTCATATGATGGCCAAGCTCGAATTTGGGGCAGGGATGGTAAGTTTTGGAGCTTCTTTTCTCAATATTTGTTTACTCATTTCAAGGATATTCCTTTTTTCTGTCATCTCTGTAGTCATTTTGTTTATTTCGTAACTCCAAAATAAAAAGTTGCATCTTTGGAATCCAAAAGAATGTTTTTTAAACTGAGAAGATCAAAGAAATTGTCTGTGATCCACTTAAATGAAAGGAACTTCGGTTTTGGAATTCATAACACAATGTAGAGTGTTCTTCAAAAGATATTGCTTCTGTCACCGTGGCTCTAGTTGTTTTTTATTTGGTAATTCCAAAATCCAAAGTTACATCCACTGAATTTTACCTAAACAAATATTTTTGAAACTGAAAGATTGCAGATATTGCTGCTATTCACATAGAAGAAAAAGATCTTCAGGTTTTGGAACTTCTAAATAAAATAATTACTGCCCTCTGATTGGTATGCTATAGGCTTGAAAAATAATTAGTGCGAACTTGTTTTCGCTAACTTAACTAAAAAATAATTAAGACTAAAATTACAAAATGAGCAGGAGAATTGAAGAATACTCTGGTAAAGCACAAGGGACCGATATTCTCCCTGAAATGGAACAAAAAGGGAGATCTCCTTCTGAGTGGAAGTGTTGACAAGACTGCCATAGTGTGGGATACCAGGACGTGGGAGTGCAGGCAACAGTTTGAATTTCATTCAGGTATGTACTCAGCAAAGCCACAATATATCATATCGGGGCGGAACTAGAAAATTTTGATAGGGGTAGCTGAAAATTAAAATGCAAATTGTGGTGAGTGGGATTTGAATCCATCTCAACCGTTAAATAGAACTTTAACTACTGGCCTACAACTAAACATTTGTCATTCATTGAGGGGTGGCTAGACTATATAAAAAGTTTAAAAAAGATAAAATTCAATTAAATTTGCTAAGCCTTAGATCCGCCCTTTGGCTAAGCCACCTAGACTATATAATTAAAATTTTGAAATCATAGGGGTGGCTTAGCCACCTTTGGCCAAGCCTTAGATCCGCCCCTGTATCATATATGCCCTTGCAAAACTGGGATAATAACCCCATGGAGAAAAAAAGGGTTTGGGATGTCGCCTAAAACCTTTGGTGCATCTCCTTCATACTTAACAAAAAAAAAAAAAAAAAAACTTCTAAAGTACACCTTCAATCGATTAATGTTATGTTGAGAGCAATAAAGAAAATGGAGAAAGCTGAGTGTTGAATTGGATATTTCTCATGCAGGGTTTCTGATATTTTGATTAAATTGCTCGAGTTCTAATTATTGTTTGCAATGTTTGATATGTGAATTGCTCCTGGCCGTCTTAAATATTCTATCTGATTTGCAGTATTGTTATGATCTTTCATTTTGCAGCTCCTGCACTAGATGTTGATTGGAGGAACAACAATACATTTGCAACTTGCTCAACTGATCACATGATATATGTGTGCAAGGTCGGAGAAACTCGACCTATCAAGGCCTTTTATGGTCACCAGGTTTGTTTTTCCATTTGACTGTCATGTTTAATTAGTTAATCTAGGGCAAGACTAACTCTGCTTAAATCACTATCTGAAATTTTAGAATTAATTTCTGTAATTTTTTTGTATTCAGGGTGAAGTAAATGCTATCAAGTGGGACCCAACCGGCAATCTGTTGGCTTCATGCTCAGATGATGGCACAGCAAAGGTACTGTTATTAATATTATCATCATTCTTAGGTTAGCACTAGAATTCTGTGTGTTCTTTTGGTTTTAGTTTTTTCTATTTGTGTAAACTTATCAAGCCCATGTCAATGCAGATATGGAGCTTGAAGCAGGACAAGTGTATGTATGATTTCAAGGAGCATATCAAGGTGTGTTGAGAATAATTATTTTACTTTGTGCCATAATGCTTCTTTAGTTAGAGCTATAAGATAGACAAGTCTGTAAGCAAATGAATATCTTATCCCAGGAAATATACACTATAAGATGGAGCCCCACAGGTATGGGTGCAAGCAATCCTAATCAACAGTTGATTTTGGCCAGGCAAGTTTAATTGTTATTTAGTACTACTAATAACCTTTTCCCACTTAACCTCTTTTTTTAGCTAATGATTGTGCATTGTACAACTTCTTTTCAGTGCTTCCTTTGATTCGACCATCAAGCTGTGGGACATAGATCAAGGGTGCCTTCTCCATAGCTTGGCTGGCCACAAGTAATATACACAATTTACTATATCAATTCCGTAATCATTATCAGATGATCTCTTATCAGTACCTGTCATTTACTCGTTATTCAATTGTAGGCAACCGGTGTATTCTGTTGCCTTTAGCCCTAATGGAGAGTACCTGGCAAGTGGATCCCTTGATCAGTGCCTCCATATATGGTCAGTGAGAGATGGGAAGGTTTTGAGGACATACAGAGGTGGTGGTGGCATTTTCGAAGTTTGTTGGAACAAAGAGGGTGATAAGCTTGCTGCTTGTTTCTCTAACAACACAGTTTGTGTGATGGATTTCAGGAAGTAAGCCTGATGCATTGTGCTATGGCAATATGTTCGATTGATTGAAAGCATTAACCTGTAAGTTGTATTGGTAGCATTGTAGTTATTGTGGTGGTAGCTAGAAGCCTAGAAGTCTCTGGTTAGATGTTGTTGTAAATATTCATTTTAGTATAGCTGACCGTAGGTAGTTAGCT
The DNA here is from genome assembly GCA_033356055.1 of Carex pumila. Lineage (NCBI taxonomy): Eukaryota > Viridiplantae > Streptophyta > Magnoliopsida > Poales > Cyperaceae > Carex > Carex pumila. The sequence continues at coordinate 582,688 of JARJHM010000025.1, forward strand.
ATTGTCTGTTTTATCCTGGATCATATTTACTTTAGCCTTTTAAGGAGTCTTGAATTGTGAAAAATGTCATGTGCAGAAAGATGCTTGTTGCTGAAACTCTTTGGTTTATCGGAGAACTGGTTGTTTTGGGAGGGATACCCTTTTTCTCTTCTACCACCAAATATTACACCCAAGGCCATGTAATTTTATTCCGTTTAGTTTATAACATCTATTGACAGCTTTTAAAACAAAATTTTACGGCTATTAATAGCTATCTTCAACTCTTAGACTTGTTTTTCAAAAGAGGGTCTAAATGTCTTCTCTTTCATGTTTTTATTGTACTTGTACCTCATATGCTTTATTTATTTTCAAAGCTAAAACAGTTAATCCGAACTATCAACACGATATCCTTATTACAATTTAAAATTTGCTTGAAGACCAAAGTTTATCTTCTTTGAAAATATTTTACTATTTTTTAGATAGGTTCAAATCTTTGTTTTTTGATGGGTCCAAAGTGATTTTGTACTTATTTAAAAAATATAAAATTTGGTCTCCAAGCATATTTTAAAAGAGAGATTATGTGGATCAGTTAGGATCAATTGTTTGAATTTAAAAAATGAATATAAGATATATGTGGTACGAGAAATACATTAAGCATTTAAACCCTCTCTTATTCAAAATTCCCACAAATACACATTTCACTAAATAGAAATAAATATTTGTCTAAATTAAAATGAACACTTATTGTTTCTAATTATCAAAACCAAAACTCATAACTCGAATTATTCTAAGATTAATTTGTAACTTTCTAAGTTTATTTTTCAGTTTTGCTATTGTTTTTTAGGAAAGATTGAAGGTCAAGAATTTTGCTAATTTAGAATTTTAAATATTTTTGGTAATATGCGTACTCTGAATTTGTATTCAATTTCTTTCTTAATGAAAAATCTTGAGATTTTGAAATAAATAGTTCCATTAATATATTAATTATTTGGTACTGGGCTAATAATTAAAATAATAATATAAATTATGACTTTTGCAATCATTCTAATTTTATGGAGTTGCCAAGTCTTAATTAATGATATCAAAGATTAATTAAATTAGTTAAAAATGACCTTGCGGCTCCAATCTAGGGACCTCCAAATAATTTAGCGGCCTATGTTTTTTTTATGAAAATTTTATGACTTCTTTGAAATTTGTGCCACATCATCTGTACCGATTGAAATTAAAATTTTATTTGATTTTTTAAAACCAACATAAGCAATTGAAATTTGTGTCACTTACAAAAAAAAAAAAAAATTGAGGCCGCTAAATGATTAAAAGGTCTCTAGACTGAAACCGTAAGTCAATTAACGGCTCCTAATCTTTGAGGCTACTAAATAGTTTGGCAGTTCGAATAAATTATGAATTCTCATCTGATTTATTTATTTTTATGAATACGGTAGAAATACAAATTTCGGAAAACATGAAGATGAAAATAATCTAGATCCGTTCCCAAGTAAATAATCCGAACCCACGACCCGCAAATAAACAACAATTGAAAGTTGGAACGACAGCACGATATTCCTAGTTTGAATGAACCTTGGGATAAGGCAAGAGAAGCAGCACCTGCACTGAGCCTCTTGCCTCTGAAGCTCTGAGCAAAACAAACCATGTCTCATGCTCTCTTCGCCGCTGCTACCGCAATAACCAGCACCGCTCCTTTCACCTCTACCAGCTCCCCCCATCTCCCTCCTTCATCTCTCAAACCCGGCCAAGCATACCGGCTCCTCTCTGAATGTACCACTGCGCGGCGCCTTTTAGAGATCCACGCCGCCGTACTCCGGTCGGGGATCGACCACCGAACTATCGTCAACTTCAGGCTCCAGAAATTGTACGCTTCTTTCGGTTATCTCGAGAAAACTGTGATTCTCTTCAGACAAACCCCCGATCCCAATGTTTTCTTCTGGACGAATGCAATTCACGCGCATGCTTGCCAGGGCATCCGTTTTACCGCTCTTTTGCTTTTCGTTGAGATGCTCTCCTCCGATGCTACACCAAATTGTATGTATCTTACATTGAATGAATATTAGTTGGATATATATATATATAGATAGAATGGCTAAACTCAAAATATTTTTTCCTAGTCTCCAGAACAAATGACTTGTTTTTATTTTTATTTTTAAAGTCCAAATAGTCAATCCAAACCGTTAGATGTTCAATCTATATTAAAATGTACATGGAGACTAAATTTTATATATTTTGGAATTTTTTTTACTATTCATTAAGATGGTTTGAAAATCTTTGTTTTTCAATGGTGAGTTATACGATATAATTTCTTCATGTTCATGTTTCTTGTTAGGTTTTACACTCTCTTCTGCACTTAAAGCCTGTCGCCTGTACCTAGGCAAGGCTGTACATGGCTATTCAATTAAGCAATCTCTCCACAAGGGACCTTATGTTGCCACTGCCCTCCTTGACATGTATGCACGTGGAGGTGATGTAGAGGCTGCACGATTTCTGTTTGATAAAATGCCGGAGCAACGTATTGTCTCTGTAACAGCAATGATCACGTGTTATGCTAAACAAGGTGACCTTGTTCAAGCACGTCATCTGTTTGATTCAACATCCGAGAGAGATTCTGTATGTTGGAATGCTATAATGGATGGGTATACACAGTATGGGAAACCAAATGAGGCAGTTATCTTGTTTCGTCAGATGCTAAAGTTGAATACTAGGCCTAATGTAGTGACAATTGTAATAGTTTTGTCAGCGATAGCACAACTCGGCTGTGCCAGTTCAGGAAAATGGGTGCATTCTTTTATCAAAAATAAACATAACTGCATTGAGCTGAATAGCAGAGTAGGCACCGCTCTGATTGACATGTATTACAAATGCGGGAATTTAGAGGATGCTTGTTTGGTATTCAATGAAATAAAGGAGAAAGACATAGTTGTTTGCAATTCCATGATTGCTGGGTATGCAATGCATGGGCAGAGCCAAAAGGCACTTGAGTTGTTTGATATGGTGCGCTTCAATGGTCTTTGGCCTACTGATATCACATTTATCGGGGTCTTGAATGCTTGTAGCCATGCAGGATTAGTCGAACAGGGGCGTCGATTCTTTCATTTAATGGAGAAAGAGTATCAAATGGAACCCAAAATTGAGCATTATGGTTGTATGGTTGATCTATTAGGGCGTGCAGGGCTCATTGAAGAAGCTTATGATCTAATTCAAGGCATGAAGACGATTGAGCCAGACACTGTTATGTGGAACTCCCTTCTCTCTTCTTGCCGACTACACAATAACATGTCGCTGGGTGAGCAAATTGCAAACCATGTAGTTAGCAAGGGAATTGCCAATTCTGGTACCTATGTCCTTTTGTCGAATATTTATGCAGCAGTTGGGAACTGGGAGAACGTGAATTGGGTGAGGCAATTAATGAAAGAAAGCGGTGTAGAAAAGGAGCCGGGATGTAGTTCCATAGAATTGGGGAACAAGGTTTTTGAATTTGTAGTTGGAGATAGAAGTCACACCAAGAGCAAGGAGATATATGCAATGTTGGATGAGTTGGGTGCTTTTATAAAGGCACATGGATATGTCCCCAATACAGACTTGGTGTTGCATGATTTGGAGGAGGCTGAGAAGGAGAAGGCTTTGGCGGTACATAGCGAGAGGTTAGCGGTTGCATTTGGGCTAATTAGCACTAAACCTGGGACGGAGATTAAAATTGTGAAGAATCTTAGGGTTTGTGTGGATTGCCACAACGCCTTCAAATTGATCGCCAAAGTTACTCGGAGAAAAATTGTTGTCAGAGATCGGAGTAGATTTCACCATTTCAGTGACGGAGCGTGCTCCTGTGGTGATTATTGGTGAAATCTATGTTGCATGGATACAGATATATGACGATATGATACAGGTATCGATACAACAATACAATATGAATCGGAATCGGATACGGGACCATGTATGAAGTATTGGAGTAACATAGGGTGAAATTTTATAATGCCTTTCTTTTTTTAAAACTTTAGCGATGGCTGCCATGTACAACAATTTTCATTGTTACGTTGCCATACCTGAAGCTTAGAATAGATATTTGATGAAAAATTTCTTGTTTATTCAGAATACCATAAGATCAGCATAGCACTCTGCTAGCTTAAGGTAATACCAATTGCCCAAATCTCAAAAACAATTAAGAGATATAACTAACATTCATAAATGCAGCAAGTAACAGATATAATTGCGTAGTACATGATAAATAGTTTTCACAATAGAATACTATGAAGAGAAATTACAGTACTATCTGGAAATCTTTAGCTTCTGGTTTTTGTGCATGATGATCGGTAACCTCTCTTTTATCAGATTAGGATCTCCATATGCTGCTGGGTCAGCTAGGTAACCTTTCTGCACGATATTGAATGAGCCAACTTAGAACCATTTTTAATGAAAAAATACTTCTGCAGAGGTTGGTAGTGTATTTACCAAGAACTGGGGGATATTTGAGCCTACTTTAGCTTGTCATTTGTTTTTTAGGTTACATAAGCTGCTGCTGAGCCTCTTCATAATTGTACAATGCAAAAAAAAATAATAACCAGTTCAAAGAGCAACAAACTTACTGCAGATAAAACATTGATGGGTGATTCTCTCCAGTTAATTTCCCGAATGATAAGAGGTTCATCTTTGGTTTCATCAAAAGCACAATAAACTCTAGTATCTCTCAACCTCATTAGCACACCATCAACTCTAAGCTATAAAAACAAAGCCAGTCAGAGATAAAATAAATGAATATTCAGGGAAAAAAATAAAAGGCTAACAAAATGTTGATATTAAGCTTACCCAGAACCGCAATAAAAGGAACCAACAGCTTGGCATCACTCTCTGCGTAGATGTGAATATAAACAAGGCATTAGAATAAAAAATGATTTCCATGAACAGGATGAAAATAAAATAAAATTGAAATTATAACAAAGATTAAAACTGACCACTTTAACAGTTAACAGAGAAACTCCATTGTCAGCCAACTCATCTTCATACAGAACCACCTACATTGAGTTGTACAACAGTGGTTACAAACCAACAAAAAAGGGCCCCTATATTTGCCACGCAATACCTTCATTTTTATTACTTGTTTGTTTGTTTTACCTCATCGTAGAAAAGAATAGGTTCTGTTTGTGATGAAAGAGAAGCTAGGTTAATTTGCTCATCAGTATCCTCCCAGCACAGGCCAAGACAACTGTCTTCTAATTTTTCCTGCATAGAAATGCCATCAGAACTGTGCAAAAGCATCTTATAATCTAAAGTGAACTTCATTTTATTCTCCTACTTAACTGTTACATGACACACCCTACTTTATAAGTATAATGAATACCCCCCACAAAACCAACAGAAACATCACACGCCTCTACAAAATTAGCAAAATATTGTCGGCTCCCCATAGTACCTAGTACATTCTTACATTGCTGTACCTTTTTTGATAAGCATGCCTATATAAAGGATGTGCATTGTACCCTCATAACTAACTATCCAACGGTGAAGAATTTATTTAAGATTATAAAATGATTGTACTGTCCATATGTAATTCAACTTTATTGCACCTTTATTGATTATCTTTCCTGAATTCCTGTTGAGACTTGATAGAGAACAAATAAAAGCGAAGAGAGGCGATTTCCGCGTATCTTTGTTCAATACATGCATTGACATCGTATTGACAGAATGCTCTTTCATCCACGATATGTGCATATCATAGGTTTTGCAGATTGCATAATAGATTCTGCCTATAATTTTTTTGCAATTGAAAAAAAATCTGCCTTTCACTTAAATCACAGAAAACAACTTTAACATCACAAAGCAATGAGAAATTAAACCTTTGGGGTGTTTTGTTCTCTAGCCTCACTGCTGCAGTATGGTGTAGTGAATGTGTAGTCATAGTCAAGGACAACCTGCTCCGAAGGTTTACTGTACCAAAATACCAGACCAACGTATTATCAGATGTATAGTACAAGATATTTTGCATAGAAGTTCTAACCTATAAAATTGGAAATCATATGTCAGAAAAAACTTTAAAAATGGTAGGTGCAAGAAAACCATCTGAATTTCCATTGAGCTGCCGCTGGGACCTCAACCGGTGGCAATGCCTCCTCCTTCCATCCCTTGAGAGCATCTAGTGCATTGAAATGAAGTTTTGTACCAGTAGGTCTGTGCACAAGAATCAGAGAGCTCTCTCCAAAAACCATCTCTGGCAAATGTGTTGTCTCAAGTGTTTCTTCCCATCTGAATTAAAACAACTAACCATCAGCATAGGTCAGTACCAACCTTTAAATCCCCTTAAAACCAATAAAAACTATAAACAATAAGGAGCTTTCCATACAGCATAGTTACATACTGCACATGTAATGGCATAACCAAATTTAGAAGGCAGCAAAAACTTTAGGCATATCAGTAAAGAAAAGAATGCAAATTTCTCTGAAAAATAATGATGGGTACACCGATAATTAACCCAACTGAAAGTTTACCAAACCAAAACTTTCAGCTGAAACCAATCAGCAACTCGATCACTGATGATCCATAGGATTCACTCAATACTCAAGAGCCTCTAATTCACCCAAAGAAGAGAAAATTCGACTTAAAACCAGGAGAGCATACTGTTGAACAGCGGAGGAATTGAGAATGGGGCCATTGGAGGATTCGATGTGCCAGCCCTTTAATCGTACTCCAGTTCTTCCATCGGGAAGAGCCTCCGCTCCAGCCGCCTTTAGGTCTCTCTCCGCCGCACCGCTCCAACCCGCCATCTCTCTCTCTCCGTGGACAGCGATTGCACCGAGGAGGCGAGGATCGAGTACGGGTTCAATGACACTCTTTAACTGGGCCAAGAAGGCTTGAGAAGTAGAAAAATCGGATATTAGCCCAAAAGATATTTTCTAAATAGACCGGGTGTTTTCTTTAATAACGGGCCATGGAAACTTCGTGGCGCATTTTAAACCCACATTCACCGATTTTTTTTTTTTTTTGAAATCTGTAGCGTTTTTTTAAAAAAAAAATATGACATCAACTCGTTAAAATTTCGGAACAGAGCAATTTTTTTCATCATTGACAGTATTTTTCTGCTGGAAAAAAAATCATAACAATAAACAACATTTTATTTATCAAAAAACTCTGTCATCAACAACGGTTTACCTTTACTCTTTATTTGGATGGAGAGTAGAAGAACGGATGGGAGGTGAAAAATAGAAAAGAATGAAATGTAATAGAAAAAAAGATTAACATATTTAATCCTCTATGTTTGGATGATTTATAAGTGAAAAAAAATTGACGCAGCTAGCACTGCCTCCGCCTCAGCGAGGCCCCTGTCGGATGAGAAGGTGGGCTATTTCTTTATTCTTTCACGGGGAAGAGGAGAAGGATTTTGGAGAAGAGAGAAAAGTGATGAGTAATGGATTAGATGTCTCCAGTAAATGGACGAGAGTTTCAGCAACAAACTCTTTAGATCTGAAATGCAATCTGCACGTATCTTAAAACAGATTGAAGGGACCAAAATGCAAAGCACAAGAGCCTCTTCACTTGATCTGAATGGTACAGAATTTTAAGATCAAATGATTTTTTACCTATCTAAAATATTAGTAAAAAAATTCTAAAATGTATAAAATTTGGTTTGCAAGTACATATTCATATTAAGATCATGTTGAATGGTTCGGATCGATCGTTAAGATTTTGAAAACTCAAATATTGAGCCGTTGCACCATTCAACATGATTACACCCTATGTTTTCAAAGTCCAAATAGTCGATCCAAACCATTCAACATGATGGATATGTTAAAAACTTAAAATGTACTTGCAGGTGAAATTTTACATTTTTTTTACTATTTATTAGGATGGGTACAAAAATTCAATGGTTTAAAAACATCGATTTTGTAAAATACTTAATAAATAGTAAAAATATTCAAAAAATATATAAAATTTGATATGCAAGCACATTTTCATATATCCATAATGTTGAACGGTTTAGATTGACTGTTTGGAATTTGAAAACTTAAAAAATGAAGAGTGTAATTCGGTGTCACCAAAAAATAGTGTAAGTTTTCTAGATATGTGACTTACTAAAATAATTAAGTTTAAATTTGATGTAACATGAATATAAACATTGAAACTTGGTTATAAAGATTGTCATTCACTCAATTACATTTAATAATATATTTTATGATCCCTTGATAGAAAAAACACATGCAGTGTTGATCAAGTCAACAGGAGCAATTAAGTCAAACTGAAGAAAGTAAGATTGATTAGGACTCTTAACAGTAGTTAGTTAGATTAGTTAGTTTGTTATATGTATTAAGATTAAATCAATGAAATACAATTCCAGTTACTGTTGAGTTACATGGTTGGATCAAAGTTAATTCAGTTTCAATTGTGCATTACACTTGAAAAATTAATACAAAATTAATTCAGAGTTGGAACAAGTGTCAAAATGCATCCACCATTCCACATCGAGTTACTCTGTATCCTCTGCAGTACGTCAAATTTTGAGTTTAGAATCCGGATGTCTCATAAGAATTTGGAATTTTTTTTAGAAACCATAATTAAAAAAATATTTTTTTTTTACCAAACCAGCCTGATTAGTTTCGTTTTAAAAATATATGTAAGAACTTAATAGTTATTTCGGTCTGAAGGAGCTTTTTTTATGTACTGAATTGTCATTTCGGTACGAGATGTTTTCATAAGTTTTCATTTAGACTAAATTAACTTTTTGCATGAAAACATCTCGTACTGAAATGTCAATTCAATACATAAGAATAAAACTTCTGACCAAAATAACAGTTTAGTTCTTATGATTTTTGTAAAAACAAAGCTAATCAAATTGGTTTGGCAAATTTTATTTATTTACTATGATTTCTAAAACGTTTTCAGAATTGGGACCAATCTGGCACAATTCTATTTATAATTAAGGCTGGACGCTTGTGTGCTCCAAAAGGAAGGGGGAATAGTCACCTGACTTCACCAATTTATTTTAATCATAATACTAAATTCTAAGATGAAATTAAGAAGGACAAAGAACGTGAACAAATTTTTGTAACTCTTAAATCAGAATGTACAAGAGATAAACTAGTTATCTCTCAAATCAGAATGTAGAAGAGATAAATTCTCTGTGCTCTTATTCGTTCTTCCTCTCTTTCCCTCTCCGTGTCGGACTTAGGAAAAATTGGGATATGAATGGATAAATATTCACTTGTCCATAACCGCCAATATTAATTCAAATACAAATTGGGATATGAATAGATGATATTAAGTTTAGAAGGTTTCGAAATAACAATTTGTGTTCCTCTTTTTTTTTAAAAGAAAAAAAAATAAAAAACTGTGACTTCAAGTTTTACGTAGAATTAATAAACAAAAACTGCTCATGAAATACAAAACAGCTGATTTTCATTATAGCTTAAAAGTTAAATATATAGTAAATAAGGCTAGCGTGTATAACATTATTAATTTAAAAATAGTTACGAAACTTATTGAAGTGACAAAAAAAAAACATCTTTTATAATTACTAGCTAGTATATATATACAATATATCTAGCACCTCAACACAGGAAACAGGAAGCTCAATCGTGTGTGTGTGTATATATATATATATATCTGTCACTGTCAGAGTGTCAAGGATATTCTCTTCCTTTTTGGTTCTTTTATTTTGTGATGTCTCATGAGTTGCATGGAGTGGCTTTAATTTCTGCCTCTCTCGGAAAATTATTTTTGCTTTGAACAAAAATAAGCATTGTGCATATTTGTCCCCCCATTAATTAATGCATTAAAGAAAAACCAGTCAGACCACTGAATTGTTTATATATTATATATATACAAATGCATGCGTTCTCTTTAAAATTACAAATAGACTATACCGAAAACTATATATATCTAATGTAGTTATCTAAGATAATATCTTCATGATGAACCATAAAAAATATCTTCATGATGAGTATATATATATTTAATTAAATTTATTTTGTATTTATATTGAATAATCAACTAATTCAGTTCATTTTTGTTTTCCTACAAACGTCCATTAATTGTAACCAACCAATCAGGTTCATCAATATCCTTTCATATATCTCTTCAGTAAGCAACTCTAAATTTCTACTGTCGATCTCTCTGTTATATATTCTTGTAAAAAAAAATTATTGAAATGAGGCGCCTTTTATTTATAACTCTAATAGAATCAGTTTATATAGCACCTCTCTCTCTCTCTATCTCTCTACCCTCATCAGTTAGAATCTTAACTTCTGTCTTATTATTTTTTAATCGAAATTGCATCATGATTAATTAATAATTGAACTTTATCTTTTACCCGGTCTTAGCTATATATATATATATATATATATATATATGTCACATCACGCGTTGTTGTAATTTGATTTTCTTCTTAATTATCTGCTGATTTTTAAAATCTAGCTAGCTAATGTTTCATATTTTTCTTGTTAAATAATAGAAGAATAAATGAATAATACATCTAATGTCTGATCGATAGACTACTTCATTATTCTACGGAGTCTATCTAATTTGATTCATGGATTGAATTGTTATACATATTGTATGATTCTAGATCTATTGATATATTTTAAAAAATATGTCTCAAATTAATTAAGATGAGATCAGGTAGTCTAGTCTATACAAAGAATAATTTAAACAAAAACAAAAACTAATTAATAAAAAAATAAAAAAATCATCATCATGACTGATATTCCAGTGCCTCAGGTATGGTCTGCAACCTAGGCTTCCAATGCCCTTCTCTTATAATATTATTTTCATGATAAACTTGCTTTCTTCTCAACAATATCTCTTCTAAAACCTTCTCCCTTGACAATCTCTTATTCCTCAGCAACTCCTCCAACTGTTTCTTTTTTATTCTTATTTTCACCTCCATCATTCTCGGCTCCTCTCTCAGAAGGTTTCGTCTCTCAGACAACTCGGACTTCTCCTCCTCGTCCACCCATGTCGTCTCCTTTCCAACAGTAATGCAATTCCCCATTTAATTTTGTTTTGCTTCTTAATTAATTACGGGTGAAGTGAATAGAGAATTGAACCTATCTAGCTCTGGTGTGGAGATTGATGCTATATATATATAGAGGACAGGTCATGAGCTGCGCGTTTTAGAAAAGTTGTTTAATTTACTTTTTCTTGTGTTTAATTAATTGTATAGATGAGGTGAGGAAGAGGAAGGGGTGATGTGGCGTAGAGGCTGAGAGCAAGAAGACTTGGTCACGTCTGACCTCGTCTTGTTTTCTAGAGAGACAGCGGTCAGGCCCACTCATTAATGACTGCAGATGATCCAGTGCATGCAATACCCTGCATGCTGACCGTGTATAATGAGATCTGATCTGAGTCATATATTGGCTTTAAATAATCTAGTACGAATCTTAAAGCGAATTCTTTACGAAATTGGTTTTGATTTTTGACCGGATGGAGATTTTGATGGATGGGCAGCGCAGTTTTTAGTTTATACAGCGTACCGATAATAGAATCAAGTCAAAATAACTCTCTCTACATGACTCGCTCGATCATGCGCTCCACAAATTTAAAACTGCCCTGTCAAAATCTTTAACCTTTTTGACCCGCTGTAAGATGCTGTCTACACCTCTACGGCCTACGGGCCGTTACCATCACAAAAAGAGAGACGCAAAGCAACGGTACGTACGGTACGTCGGGTTTATTGTCAGCTATACTCATATATATAATATATTACCTATTTTTGGAAATTTTGAACATTTTTTCCTTTACCGCGCCACAAGTCCACGTGCGGAAAAATATTCAAAAGTTTGTAATATAATTATATAACACGTGCATTACTTTTTGTTAAGAAAGAGATGACTGTTGTACCGGTTCCTTGAGGAATCTTGATTAATTCGAATTCAGTATGGACGCTAACACCTGAGGGAATCTTGATTAATTCGAATTCAGTATGGACGCTAACACTTGAGGGAATCTGTGCTACCCTTTTCCTTTTCTTACATATATAAACCTCTAATGAACTACCTACGTCCAATATAATATATATAGTCATACGACTTTTAGTTTACTTAAAACTAAAGTCGGACAGTTTTTTTTTTTTTTCAAGAAACTTATAATGAACTACAGATGCCAGAGATCTTTTTTATATTCATGCTATTATAATAAATGTTTTTTTTATTCAGATTTCAAACTCATTATATTTTATTTTATTATTAGACCAAAATTAGTTTTTATGTCGGGCAATTATTCAATTATAATTGATTAGAAATTAAAATAAATGTACACAATATGTTGTAACTGTATTTTTGTGAAATATTTTAAATTAGCATAGTTGTCGCACATAACAACATGAATATGAATATATTTAGTTTAAAATTCAGAGATTTTTGTTAATATTAGATAGTTAAGTGGCTTCAAAAAATGTCACGTAATTTTGTATTGTAGGAGTACAAATATGATCAAAATCATTTAAAAAAAAATTGACTTGATGCATATACCTTGTTATAATTTATTTTGACATCTTTGTTTGCGAAATATTTGGTGTATTTTTTTAATTAGTAAAAATAAATTAAAGCATATGTATGATATCATCTATATATATAGTATGTGCCTAATTTGTTTGATAAGAAGAGTTGAAATGTCAAATTAATTAAAAATTATGATGCATCTTATATACTTTAAATAATTTGCAGCATTTTTGTTTGCATAATATATGGTATAACTTTTCTGTTTATATATGATGATTGATTTATGAGCATGTGCTTAATTGTATACAAATGAAGTTGAGGTGCCACTTAGAAACGGCACTTTTACATTCATTTGAATTAACGGAATCAGCTACTAATTAACTTCATGAACTGATTATTTAACTACGTACTTTTTACAACTTGTTTAATAATAATAATAATAATAATAATAATAATAATAATAATAATAATAATAATAATAATAATAATAATAATAATAACAATAATAATAATAGTAATAATAATAATAATAATAATAATAATAATAATAATAATTATTATTATTATTATTATTATTATTATTATTATTATTATAATTGAGTAGAACTAGGGTGCTCTTAAACTCACCAAAATTTTAGTGAGCTTAACTCTAAAACTCATCAAATCGATTTCAAATTATGAATCCGAACCGTTGAAACCCACCTACCTTACGTGTGATGCATCTACATGTCAAATTTTTAAATATTCGAATTAATTTAGTATAAAGTCAAGCGGTCAAAAGTAGAAGGTTAATAAATTAATTTTAGTGCATTCATTTTTTGAATGTTTTTTTACCGCCTGACTTTATACTAAATTAATTCAAATGTTTAAAAATTTCACATGTAGATGCATCACACGTAAGGTTAGACAGGTTTCAACGGTTCAGATTCGTCATTTGAAATTAATTTGATGAGTTTTAGAATTTTGGTGAGCTCAAGAACACTAATCTAGTTCTACACATAATAATTACTTTTTATTTTATTTTTGTGAAACCTTTAAAGAGACTACAAAGTGGCAAATGGGGCTCAAACTCTCTACCATTGGACATCCAAATATCTTAAAACTTTTTTTTTCTAACCAACTATACTACCGTCCTATTCTCGATAAACTATCTTTTAAATGGATTGAATTCACTCGACAAATATATGATGAAAATGCTTTTAGTATTACTTTGGATACATTACAACTTTCAAATATTAATTTCATACGAAATCAACTCTTCAAAATTCGCATTTTTTTTTTCTTTTATTAAAGAAGATCGGCTAGGGATGTTTATCGGTTCGGTTCAATTCATACTGAATTAAAATAGCAAACCAAAGTTTTATTTGGTTTTCAAACATCAAACCGAACTAAACTGAAATAATATAAAAACCGACCAAATTGAAGTAAATTTTGGTTGAACCGAAATATAATGTAAATCATCAAAATAAAATAAATTGTTAATTTTTTTTATATTTTTTTAAGGATGAATTTAAAAAAATTGTTTGGTTCGGTATATCCGGTTTTAAACCGAAACAAATCTTATACATTATATCGTAATTTTTTAATTTTCTTAAATGTTTGATTCGTCCTGAGGATGGATTTAAAAATTTTGATCTGTTCGATCTATCTCATTTTAAAATTTCTAAAACAAACCGATTTTAAAAAATAAACCGAACCATTTCATTTATCCGAAAAAGCTGAACCGTTTAAACCTTTTTTTTTAACTGATCTTTTGCGGTTGGATTCAAGGGATTCAAGATTGACCGAAAAAGCTGAACCATTCCATTTCACACTCACGCTCGAGTCCATATCGTCTGAGGTTGGCAGAATACTTTTTTAAATCAGAACCGTCCGATCGGAATCCAGGCCTATCCGATTCGAGGTGGAACAGTGGAATGCAAAGGGTCTCTTGAATATTCGTGTGGTCTCTGATCGGATGGTTAGGATCTAACCATAAATATTCTGGTGATATTGACATGAATTCCACGCTACGGTTAGTTACGAAAAAGCCCTCGTAGGGTTTTGCTTGGGTAAAGATTTTAACAGAAATGTTTTAGCTTCATGCAGCGCACGGACTGTAAAATCAAAACAGAGCTTCATATAGTTTTTGCGCTGTTTTAAGTCAAAATTGCTCTGTTAAATCCTTACCCGTTTTGCTTCTTCAGAAGCCGCAAACGCAGAGAGAAAAGCATCGCTCGCATTTTCCGATATCTAAACTCTGAAGTAGTCGATTTAAAGGTATCTTTCTCTCCTCTCTCAGATTTGATTGATTCTTTCTCTTCGGTACAGCAGATCTTAGATCTGTGCTAAGTAGCTATTGTAGTCTTCAACTGTGAGTAAAAGAACACAAATTTTTGTTTAATCAAATGCGAATTTGATGAATCGCTTGGCAAGTTGTTAACGAGGTTTTTCTATCAAAGCATTTGATGTAAACTGATGATCGTCTTAAATTTGATCAATTTTAGGATTAGTTTGTAAAAAGGCCTATTATGTTACTTAATTTTGACCTTGAATCTTTTCATATTTGCAGAGTAGAGAAAGTTGAGAAATGTCTGATGGAGAAGAATACCAGGTATTTATTGGGAATCTTTCTTGGACTACAACAGATCGAAGTCTAGAGGATGCGTTTAGCAAATTTGGCAAAATTGCTGATGCAAAGGTATCATATAAAGATCCTTTCATAATATAAATTGGCATCCTTTATATTTTTTTCAAGTTATGGACGGTATTTTTTAGCCTAAATACTATAGTTCTTGCCATGTAAAACTTACCTTACTTTTTCATTGTATGATTCTATCGCTGTCCTCATTTAGCATAGCATAAATTTATAGTTGGATGCTATGCACTTAGCTGTCATGAATTCTGTGTTGTTAACATTATATTATAACAGATAATAGCTATGCATTTATGTTACTTAGTCTTATTTCTAGGTTGAATTGATTTCCATTTTGTGTAACTATAATCTATATCAATAATACCACTGAAAAGCTTACCAGAATGCACAGAGTTTTCTAGAGAAGCAAGTTGCAAAAAAATTGATGCAGCTCTTCTTTTAACAGTATCACAACTTGTTACGGAGATTCTTTCCATTTTAATATGATGATTTATTTGTTTCTGTCAGGTGGTAAATGACAAATATTCAGGCCGGTCCCGTGGTTTTGGGTTTGTCACATTTGACGAAAAGGATGCCATGGAGGAAGCAATAGAGAAAATGAATGGCAATGATTTAGATGGCCGTGACATAACTGTTGACCGGGCCCAGGCAGGTGGTGGTGGAGGCGGTGGCAGAAGGGACCGTGACCGTGACTATGACCGTGGGGACCGCCGTGGAGGAGGCGGCAGAGACCGTGGATATGGCAGTGGTGGTGGAGGTGGTGGTGGTGGTGATTGTTTCAAGTGCGGTAAACCAGGTCACTTTGCACGAGAGTGCCCTTCTGGTGATGGTGGTGATAGATATGGTAGCGATAGGTAAAGTGATTATTTCAACTTCATGTACTTTAATAGTATAAATCCAATTCAGTTATGCATTAGATCACATTTCCACAATTAAGAACATCCAGTCTGATGGTACTGGCAATCCAATTTATTAGACATGAAATGAGAAGTCTACGAAAATTGAAATAGAAAAAGGTGAATTTGTTTGCAACCAAATGAGTAAGTTTGTTTGCCAACATATTTTTAAGTATTTATTTTTGATATTAGTGTCTGTTCAGATTTGTTACTGAGAAAAATGGTTTTGTTTTGTTTGAAGCTAAATTTATGTACTTTTTTGCGGTACAGTGACAGCAAATTTACAAAAATTGGTCACTTAATAATGTAAAATCCAATCAGTTATACATTAGTTCACATTTCCAATTTTATGAGAAATGAAATGAAAATGGAGAATTTGCTTGCAACCTTGTATATCTTTTCATTCACCGAGTTGAGTTATCTTTGGTTCTAAATAAAGCTGGTGTTCTTGACAAAATGTTATTTAGGTATGGAGGAGGTGGTGGTGGCAGGTATGGATCAGACCGTGATGGTGGGGACCGCTACTCTGGCCGTAGTAGGGATGGTGGTGGGTCCCGCAGCAGCGGTGGCCGTGATCGCAATCGCTCAGCCCCATATGATCGGCCCAGATAAGAACCTGGGCATTCTTGTATCAGTTTGATGTGATGAACCCTCATTTCATCCATGAATCAAGGTATGAACAATGTTAGTTATTTTTGGCTGTGACGGTACTGGTATTATTTAGTTTCTCTATGGTGTTAAAACAATGTTTAGTTAAATCTAGTGTGTGATGCTTTTTTGTTCTGTATGCAGCCAAGGTGCCTTGTTCACCAAGGCCTTTGTTTGTGTGGTAAAATGGAAAAATGTTGCTCTCTTGATACTCTGGATTTTGGTGCAAAATGGAAAAATGTTGCTCTTGTAAAAAAATGTTGCTTGTTTGCTCATGCTCCTTTATATGGTGTTTCTGTTACTTTTCGGCTCTCTGCAATTCATGTGTATACTTGTCTTCTTGGGTACAACTTGGGTACGCAATTGCTTTTCCGTTTAAGGAAGTGGCCGAGCAACTGAGCTTCTTGTGTGCATCTCAGATTTGTGATTCGTTAGTAAGAGATGTAGATTCATTAATGCTCGTGTTATGAAATGTTAGCAGTTTGATAACTCTTCATCGGAGATGAAGCGGGTAAAATATTAGATCATCTTTTTCCTTGTCATATTATTTTTAATTAGGATATTTAATATTGATTGGTTTTTTGTCATTTTGGCAGGAGGCTGTGTTATATTTGGCCTGTTAAGATATTGTCCTTCGAAAAATATACACTTTACCAAATGGTTTTATTCAATTGCTCCCTGAATCAAGAGCTTCCTTTGGTTTAAATTGGAGAGGTATTGCCAC